>JAKOGI010000154.1:552500-997500 GCA_029747015.1 Carnegiea gigantea
AAACTTGAAAGTTAGTTGATGTAAGTAGTTACATTCAACTGAAACTTCATTCTTGTCAAGCTTGAATTCTTAGAATCATGAGTTTAACCGTAGAATATAATTATAGGAATAACACGAAGGCAATAATTCATGAGTTTATATTTTCAAGAGACGTCCTTCTAGAACTTTTTTGTAAAAATTGTCAAATTACTTCACAAACAGAAAAATAAAATTCTTTTTTAGACAAAATTTATTGAACAAAAGCATTGATTTTTGTTGAAGCAAAACATTGGCAAATTAGAAACATAAAACAATATTCAGGTCAAAGCAGTAATTTCAAAAACCAATCTACAAGTATAGGAAGCCCCAATCACAGTCAAAAATAGATGTCGAACATTTCGGCATGTTTATTACCTTTCATGCGTTTGTCTTTAAGTCAAGCTCAACCTAAATAGGCTAAAATCATAATTAGAAAGTTGTACTAAGTGGATTAGTAATCCTATGTCCCTTAAGGCACTCTAGGGTTCTCTTGCATATCCCAAACCCTTAATCCTCATATTTATGTAGAAGCATGCACAAGTTTATTTTACTGTTTAATGCTCACATTAAAAAAATGCAGTATTTTTATAGCCAAATTCTAAATCTGACTTAAAGTTCTATGACTAATCACATACAACTCTAATTGGATCAATAGATCCCAATAGTGAATCCTCAGGGCATGTATACATAAATTCTATTTTTAGGCCTATGGTTAGATTGGAAGCCTAAGGGGGATAAAAATACAAAAATACTCAGGGTATCAAGTTCATATCAGAATTAGATAGTTTCAGTATATTGACCATATCTTCTTATACACAACTCTAAATTAATCAATTCAAAATTTGGCAAAAACTAGATATTCAGGGTTATATCATATCAAAATTTGGCAATAAAATTTCTGCTTGATTGTTCCCAAAAACCCCAGAAAATTCAAAATTTTTTGTTCAAATTTCAATACGCAAGTGTTTAGTTTTCGATTAATTTGAAGGGTTTAATAGGATGAGTTTTGCATGAAATTTTTATTTGTGAGTGGTATAACATAGAGGAACATTTCCACGATTAAAATATGCAAAATTTCGCATAATAAGTTGCTTACCTTGTAGCAAATCACAAGTTCTTTCTCCTATCTTAATGACTGTTCTTGTTTTCTTCGCTACTCCTCTAACTTTACCTAAAATTAGAGATAACATGACTACAACAGAGGACTAAAAATATTTCTCGATATTGTATGAATATAATTTCTCCTGTAAAAAAGATAATTTGAGTTCTTAAACAACTTACCTTTGCTTGATCAAGAGAGAACATTTCTTGATCCTTAAAGAGATGAAGAGGTTAGGCGAAGAATTTTTATGAGAGAACGGAGGAATATACTATAAATAGAGAGAGAAAAAAGGGTTCTCTCTTATTATGGTTTTACGCAAAACAAAGAAGAGGTAGGGTTTTTCAATCCATGAGGGAAGAGGAAGAGAAACCGATAATATTTTTTTCCCTCTCTCTTTGGAGTTCCCCCTTCGCTTGTTCCCTCTTGGTAGAGCATGCAAGCATCGGCTTTGCTCATTGCCCCTAATCTTAGTGGCTACGCGTTAATTGGCCCATCCTATTTGCTAAATCTAGGCTCGCGCAAATTTAGTTCATATTTAATTCACATTTAACTCACAAATTAGAGATTTATTCATCACATTTTAATTCATCTAAATTTCTAATTTCACAAAATGCGAAAAAATTGCAGTAATAATTAACAAATCAAGCTCAATTTATACTAATTCAGATTTGGATTGGGTTATCTAAAACTTAGACTTAAAATTGACTTATTTCTTTCTGGTCAATTAGTTAATAGTTATGTGATGTTGATACGTAAATTATGACATTTACTTGTGCATCGGAATTTTTAAGAAGTCAAATTTGGCAATTTGACCTTCACCTTCACCTTAACAATTATATATGGTTTATTTTCATTTGAAAGTTTCATTTCATTTTGTTTCATTTTATTAAAAATTTGTGCAAAATATTTAATGATATGAAATCTGTTAAAATTTGGAAACCAAGTTTTAGAAATCTTTATTCTAAATTATAACTATAAAAATGTGAAATCTATAAGTATTTGAAATTTTTTTAGAAAATAATGAGTACGTACGGAACAAGCTGTCGATTGTAAGTAGCCTCAAAGGGACGACGCAAAGAGTTGATCGAACCATGTAATTAAACATTTATGACTAGGGATGTCAATGGACGGAATCGGTTGGATATTGACACATCCGAATCCACATCCAATTATATTTGGACCTGAAAATCTGATCCGAATTCGATCCGACGGATCATAGGAGAACCTTCGGATCCAATCAGAGTCGGATCGAATCGGACTAGGATTTAATACGATCCGAAATAGTTACTTTCAACGCGCAATAATTTTATACAATTTTTCTGTGTTCTACCTATCTATTGTTGTGATGATGTTGTTCGGGTATCGCATTAGCCGAATCCTGAACATTTAAGCTGAACAAAGAATAAAAGAAGAAACATATTTCAAACTCAACAAAATGACTGCATGTTATAACAATTACAAGTCTTAACAACTATGAAATACATCTGACATATCACAAAAGATATGTCCAACTCATATAAAGAAAAAAAAAAAATTAAGAGGGCAAATCCTCGACTTGCTTCATTTAGCCCTTCTTCTCTATTGGCCTCCGATTAGGAGTATATGCATAATGATATCTATAAGTATTATTTATATAAAATTGATATTTTTATCAGAATTAAGTGTTAGAATATAATTTTGATTATACCACTAATCCATATATTATTGTCTCTTTATTTCATCATGTCTGTTCCATTTGCATCTTCATCACAACCATAGTAATATCACCACATATTACCTAATTGGCCCCTCATTAACCTCTTTCCATGACACATTCAAGTTGCTAAAAGTGAAGATTGAAGGCTTTATTGTAGAGATTTGTAGAAGCTGAACATTCATTAAAACATGATACATCAACAGAATCATCAGTTAAGACCAACCACAAAAAATGATGAAAATCAACAATCTTCCCAAACCCCAAAATGGCAAAACCCAAACTCTAACTTCTCTTGTTCTTAACCCCAAAATCTAAACAACACTCTGACTTAAAAATATGTATTTAGATTTTATTGTATGAACTGTAAAATTAAGGAGAAAGAAGAAATGTGCACTCACACGAGACCAGAGAGGGACGATGAAATGCTCAACATCGGCGTTGTAGAAGCCAGCGAAAAGAAAGAGACATAGAGAGAGAGAGAGAGAGAGAGAGAGAGAGAGAGAGAGAGCAGGGAGTTGAAGCGAGGAGTCGAAGATTGAGGAGGACTACACCAACAGTCTAGCTAGCGAGTAGCGAGAGGTTGAGAGCGACTAGTGAGCCGAGTATCGAGAGCAATTGGCGAAGTGGCGAGGAGAGAGAACAACTGGGGTGAAGTATTAGGGTTTTAACATTGTAATTTTCACATCTTTAAAAAAAAAAAGAACCTAATAACCAAAAAAAAAAATAATACTGGGTTGGGTTGGCAGCTTGAGGGTGGGGGTGGGTATATTGGGTAGGTTTTATTTCTAAAATTTTAAAATTTAAATTTAAATTTTAAATTTGATATTTAAAAAACTAGTCGGATAGGATTGAAAGTCAGATCAGATTTTATCCTTTCTCCGAATCTGATCCGAATCCCATTCGGATTCCGATTATTTTTATCGGATTCGGATTCGAATTTTTCTGTGTCGAACTCAAATCGGATAATTTTTCTATATCCAATTGGATATGCTTTAAATTCGGAGGTAACTACCATCCTTATTTATGACGCATAATTGGAGTCTCAAGTAATGGAAATAGGATGATTCACCAATCTTCCCTGTTTTTATGTTATTATATATTATATTATATATCTTGTAAAATAAATCAAGCCTAAACATCTAGATCTAAAATGGCCTGGGATTTCTGACTTCTGTCGTTTTCACGGATAAAAAATCAAACATGATCTTTGTTAAATTTCATCTGATCAACATAGTCAAACTAAAGCAAGAAATTTTATCTGAAAGTGAACTTTGCTCTCTTCTCTGCTGACATATGCTTTCGCAATGAAAAAGACTTTTGCCACTAGCAACTCTCTGGTATTTAGACGTGCGATTAATTTCACTCTACAAGTTGAACATTAAGACGTTCATTGTTCTGTAGAATTTAAATTCAGGTCTCCAATAATTAGTTTTTAAAAATTTTATCAATTGAGTTACTTGACACTTATTTTTTAATTTTTAATTTTAAATATTTTAACATTTCTGTCAATTTTTAGTATTGGCAATAAATTAACATTTTCATAGAGAGAAGGATGAACTTGATTATTTGACTTAATCATTTTTAGTTAATTAAATTATTAAAAGTAATGATTTTTGAATAGAAAAGTATATCTAATATTCTAATCCCTTCTAGTTATTGAATTAATATGTTGAGTACTTCAATTTCTTTATTGTATTTCATTGCTGTTTTTGAAGCCAATTATTCATATTTTTAGTTAGGGCATTGAACTCCAATAATCCATAAAAAAGAAATAATGTGCAACGTTCTGTATTTTTAGGGTATTTATTTTTTTAATATATCATCACCAAGTCAAATATGCTATGACTTAGTGATTTGACAATCTTGTAGTTTATATACATTACCTGTGACCGCTAGTGTTGAAAATGTGAAGGAAATATATCATCTACGTATATTGAGTAAACTAGCCTGTCATCAAATTTATGAGTTAAAGTGTCAAAAACTCAACATTAATGTAAAAAAATATTACTAGAACTTATGATATCTAAAAACTAAATTATTTGATATATTAGTAATCAACAATATCCAGCGCAAACTCTATTTGAGTAAGCTTTCAATAAATCTCAATATAATTAACCTCACCGTTATAGATAAAAGCATTTGATATATTAGCTAGTAGTGCAATGTCAGAAGGAACAAGTGGTAAACACTAAAATTCCAGCCTTGGTCTTTTAAAACACATTACGAAAGATCATGATACCAAGAAACGAAATGCCAATGTTTACCAAAAAAAGGATTTTGGATAACAAATTGACAATATGCTTTATTTTTGGGTATTGGGCAATAATATTTCCAACGTTGATAATGGATGTCTATGCACCATATTATGGGCCTATTAATGTTTATATACTAAGACCAATTTTGAAAGTGTTTTCAGTCGATAATATAATCACCTATTCAACATATGTAATTGAATACACTTTAAAATTCTTTCATTTTAAATATATACAATGGCATACCATTGTGAAATTGTTGCATTTCAGAGATAAAAATACATTAAAACTCGACCTTGAAATATAAACAATAAATAGGGCAGCAGTATGGTGCATGAAATTTCAAGCTGGGTGTATTATTATTCACCACCCCCAAAGTACACTCTATTATAATCCAAATTCCTCCCCCGCCCAAAAAGAATGTCTAACGTAAGGTCTATTCTTTTCAATTGAATGTGAAGAAGATTGAAAAGAGAACTCGTGGCCTATTTGTTTCACCATTTGGTCAAATGTAAATGCATCCAAATGCTCACAACCGTTGCCAAACGCTTCCGATTGCTCCCAAAAACAAACTTTTTTTAAAAAAATTTACTCATAAATGCTCTCCAACTGCTTCCAGAAGCTAACTACAAAACAAAAATGTTTCCAACTGCTCGCATATGGTATTTATAAATGCTAAGACCCACTTGAACATGCTAGAAAGTTATAAAAATTGGAAGAAGTTGGTTAGAGTTGAAATGTTATTTTTCTTTAAAAAAAATGTAACTAGAAAAATTAAAAAGAGTTAGAAGGAGTTAGGAAAAAAATGGAAGGAGCTGACAGGAGTAGAAAATAGTTAGAAAAAGATGGAAGAAGTTCAATAAAAAGCATTAAAGTTGAAAAGAATAGAAAAAACTTCAATTCACAAATAAAACAATCTTATAAATTAATCTCATAACACCAAGCCTCTGTTTGGCAAACAGTTGTTAGCTGTTAGCTGTTTGTATTAGCTGTTAGCTGTTTGAATTACCTGTTTGTTGAAAAACTGTTTGGTAAAATTAACTGTTTCTAATAAAGTTGTGATACAAAAAACTAATTCTTCAAAAAGCCCTTCCAAAAAACTCATGAAATTAGCTTTTTCAAATTAGCTTTTTGGAGCCAAGAGCTCTTCTAAAAAACTGTTTCACCAAATACTCAAATTAGCTTTTTTACTTAGTCAAACAGCTAATTTTGGTCAAAAAAGCTCTTCAAAAAGCTATTTGTCAAACACTCCCCAAGTCTTACATATGCAGCTCAAACACCCCAAAAATATCTCATAATTATGTTGAATAAAATGGTTATACCAAACATAACTAAAATTATGACAGTAAAACATGAGGACATGAAGCATAAATTATTGACGCAAAATGTGTGGAAATCAGGATCAACCCATTTGACACTGTTGCTCTTTGCCTCTGTCCCCCCAAATTGAGTTCAACTAAGGCGGAGGGGGAACTCTATTGCCAACTTATTTGGAAGTGGAGGGCTTAGGACTTGGGCCTAAACAATGTTCTTCTTACATGACTCCTTAGCCTACTAGTCAACTGTGTTTATCCCGAGAGAAGGAGCCCAATGAATAATTTAATTTTTAAAAAATGATGTAAATTAAATGCATGCATTAAAAATGAAAAAAAAAAAACAACAAAGCAAGGAGGGATCAGGGGCCAATCTTATCTGTCTTAATTCCTAGGATTAGCTAACTATCTTGACTGCTTGGACGGCAGCCTGAGATTTTGGTAAACATTACAATCTTGAGATTAGACCATCTAAACCTTTACTTTAATAATTTTTTTTTTAATATAATGACTTAATCAAGCACTCAGATAGTTTAAAGTTGGTAAATTTCTTTAATTTCCAACCAAACTGACCCAATTTAAACAAAAATATGACCAGAAGATGGCCTAAAGTCTTCATACACTATGATGAGTTTGTGACAAAGCCTTTTGTTTTATTGGTAGGAAAAGTTTAAAGTAAAAGGCAATTAATAGATTTTTTTTTTAATCATAATTTGGTGGGCGGAGATGAAAGCATTGAATTGACACATATTAGAAACAACTGTGAATCAGTTTGATAAGGGAAATTGTCAAGTCAATGGATGAAACTAGATATCAGTGTAACTTTGTCATTTGGTCATTGCAAGCCGCCGCCGAAAAAGACGCTGGTGAGCAAGTGTTCAAAAGCTATATGTATGTATTAAAGTAAATTCTCTCAAACCTGGCGTAGCATGTATGTATTAAAATAAATTCTCTCAAATCTAGCATATGCTACCTCTCAAATTTTCAGAGATTTGGACTTTTTAAAATTTAATTCTAAATCTAATTTCAAGACACATAAATTAGTATTTTTAATTAAAATAATAAATAATGAAAGATTTTTACTATTGTAAATATAAAATATTAGAGATATTAGATACATTATGATAATAGTTACAAATCTATTTACTATAAATACACAATTATTAAGAAATAACTAGTATGAACCCATGATTTTAAACGGCGCATTTCTTACACTCAGAAAACAGGCATGATATTTACTTGTAAAATAATACTCTAAAGAAAGGATCCACATGTGACCATCTATTACGACATCATGGCACCTTTAGCAATTTCTTCCATATATTATTATCAGACAATCAGTTTCAATTCTCACAATGTTGATTTTCTTTACATTGAGGAATGACTTCATCCACATCTCACATGCCTAGAATAACAATCATATTCACATACAAACATCTGCCTCTGACATAGGGGTACACATTTCCATCTTAAAGGTGACATTCTCACCTTGAATTCATGGAAGAGTGATGGGGAAGAGTGATGAATACTGATGAGGAATAAACACCTAAAATGATGACTGAAATGCAACATAGGAACCATCAGAGGAACCACACTTCCCATACATTTTTCAGTCAATAAGAAAAGTTCGGTGAGAATTGCGACGTATCTGAAGGGATTGGCAATTGATCAAGATCTAGCAGTGGATAAATGAACATGCTAAATTAGAACCAATATAAGATCAACAATAAATGCAAATTGATAAAGAATTGTTCTTGAAGATTAATCAATTCGGCACCAATTAACAATTAGCTTTCATTTGTATACTGAACTCTCTCATTCTATGCCCAGAAACATCATTTCCATCTACTACAAATATAGTCCCTAGTTCCCAAACATAATTCTTTACGATTGATAATTGGTAAAACACCATAACAGAAACCAAGCAAATAAAACAATTAATTAAAAGAAAGGGAGATCCAACTTTTTTCATAAAATCATCACATCAAATGTTAAAACTCAGTATGCTCAAACTAAACCCACTACAGTCAAACATCAGACTAAAATGGAACTCAGAGAAGAACAAAATTAAATGCTAAGCAACCAAAACTCTTGAAAAAGATGAAATTGAGCGTGTTTGAGTACAAATGAGTTGAATAATAGAAAACCCACCTTACTGAGAGTGGAACAATGTGTGCTAGCATGAAGAGTAGATTAACATATGGATAGATGAAAGGTATGCTGAAAGTGGTGAGATGATCGAGAACCCATTGGTTTCCATAGTCATGGAATAGGAAGTGCCTTTGCAAACAGCGCTAGGAATCAGTGATGTCTCCAAGTGGAACTCCAACAGTAACTAGAAAGTTAAGACAAGGAGACTCATCCATAGAGAAAGGGGATGAAGAGCGCTCCCCCCCCCCCCCCCCCCAAAAACAAAAAACCCTCAAGATGGCTGATGAATGCATAGTAAGCAACCCCTATAGGGTATTCCCTTGCCCGTCGCAACAACCAAGCCAAAACAATTTATGCGAGAAGAAAATAAGAGTACTAATTGACAGATGTATAAGACAAATATCGATAAAAAGAGATCTAAGATGGTACTCAGGTGCTTATATAAATTATCGGTTCTTAACTGCGCACATGATATGAGACTCTTCTCTTGGTCTACAAAGCTCTATGAACATCATAAATCCTACCTCCCAACACATATTCTACCAGGACCCTGAGAAACGCCTATAAACTAAGACATCATTTGTCTCACTAGTTTGGCCGTTCTAGTTTTACATGCAACGAATTGATTAGAAACCATCTTTTTGTACTTAAATGGATAGAACTTTAAAATTAACATTCACAGCCCTCAAGACGAAGTCACTTACAGAACCAAAATGTAGTCACAACAATTAGTAAACATATTAGGGAACCATACAAAAGTAGTAAACATGGTATACTTGCAAGCTACTATTAGAAAATCTATATAAAACATAGGTTCAAGAAGTTGCAAACAAGTTCTCATTGGGCAAGACCAAGTTTACTCCTTGATCAAGAATTGTAGCATTTTTACAAGACCCAATAGTGATGTTCACTATGCAATCAGAGGTAGAAGTTCAGTGCTCGAAAGTTACTGAGTACCAAGCACCATTGACAACAGGATCATGTAAAAGCAGGAGAAAAGCTATAGGCATCCTAGAATATAACCTTGTCGATTAATCTGTGTCTAGGAATCAATTATTATAGATATTTCTTGATAAAAATTAGTAGGTAAGTTGATAGAAATTTCAATAAAGTTGTAAGTACTAATTACACTTGCTTCATAATTATGATATGGTCTAGAGCTACGAGAAACACAAGCCACGTATATTGACACAATTTTTATCAAGTCACCAAACAAGCAAGAGAGTTATGGCTACATATGAGCCTTTGATGGTCACATATGGATCCTGTACAAAGAATACAACCATGAAAGTAAGGCTAATTTCCTAGAAATAGCCATATGTGGTTGATCATAATTAAGCAATGCTGACCTAGCTAGTTGAAGGTTGAAGTCCGTCGACATTTCTAACTCCATTCTCAATGGCCTCCCTCTCTATAGAAAGACAGATTATGGCATAGATGCACCTATATTTCATCATTTGGCATTAAACAACTAAAAATAAAAAATAAAATCAAGACCTTGAAAGGGGAAAATCCTATAAAGGTGAAAAAGCAACTTCAATGTAGGAAGAAAAACAATAACAAAACTTCATTTCATAAAAGAGAGAAAAGGGAAAAGGAACTGGAGATAGGAATGAGAACTTCGTACCGAACTATTGATTGAAACCATAAATTTCTGCTAAGTTTGTGCCATGAGAAATGCTAATAAACTGCACAAAATGCAGAAATAGTCTAAATTGGGTGGTCCTTAAGAACTTAGCGAATGCACATTACTATTTGTAACTGAATGGGCATTGAACTTATATTCTCCAATTGGTAACGACAAATAAATGGAGGGGAAAAAGACCAGTGAACATAAGAACTAAAATTTAATGGAAATTACAAATTAAACAAAATTTTAAAAATTAAATATTCAAAATAAAAATACTAGTTAAACTACATCTTTAATCATAATCTACTCTCTCGAATCAATTTAATGTCTGATCTTCCTTCTTGATCTAGTGTGGAAGAACTAAGGAGTAATGAAACTCTTAAAAACCAAAAAGAAACAAATTCAGGAAAAACATAATGACAACGGGAACCTTATGACAACGGAGATCTCTACACCAAACAGTATCTCCAATCAATTCTTAACAAATTAATCACGAAGAAACTGGCACCTGGAAGAAATTAGCCTAAAAGGAATCTTATTTTTTTAAAAAGGAAATCTAGTTACCACAATGCGCCCAAAAATTAAAAAAATCCAATGTCTTACAATGACACAAAAAATTAAAGTTGAAACCAAATAAAAATGGAACTACATCAAAAAAAATTTAGCCAAAAAAATACCCCAAAAATATTTAGCCTAGGAAAATTAATACCCCAACAAATCAAATACTACAAAAATTTTCACAATACAAACTAGAATATTATAAGCTACTAAGTGATTAATCACGAAAGAGATGTTGGGTTTATGGCCCAAATCCCTTTTACCAGCTACTTGGAATCTAAAATCATATTGTGTGTTTGATATCTTCTATATTATAGAAATTATATTATTTTTATATTTTGGGTTGAAGATTTTTTTTCCTTTTTGGAAAGATGAGGTTTGGTGACCAAGATACCGTGGTGGCTAGGGTTTCCTCATCCTAACCTTCCTGTCCCTATATAAAGGGGACATACCTAGGATCTAAAATCACTCCAGTGCTCATACATACATTGAGAGGTAGAAGTACTTTGTGAGAGATTACAATAGAGAGGTTATAATTCTACTCTTAGATCAAATCATTATGGTGATTGTGATTGTATTGTATTCTTCCTGCTTATAGTGAATTGTTCTGGTGCTGTCGCCGTCCGTGGTTTGTCCCGCATTGGGTTTTCCACGTTAAATCTCTTGTCTTCTTATTTTTGTTTTCTGTTATTCACTTGAATTCTGAATCTCTAACTCATCCTATCACTTCTGCTATTATTGTTGCTCTAATATTATTCCTAACAAGTGGTATCAGAGCTTTGGTTATAAGATGTTTTCTATCATGAAGGTAGATATTCAGAAATTTGATGGGGAGATTAGTTTTAATCTCTAGAAGGTGCAGATGAGAGCAGTTCTCATTCAACATGGGTTGTGGAAGGTTCTGAAGGGACCTCACGTGAAACCTGAGAAGACGACAGAAGAACAGTGGGCTGAAGATGTGAAGAAGAGACGTGGGTCGTTGACGGAGGACGAATGGGAGGAACTGGAGCTGAAAGCGGTTTCAGCCATACAGTTGTGCTTGGCACCACATGTCTTGCGAGAGGTACTTGATAAGACAACTGCGGTGGATCTCTAGACTCGGCTAGAACTCTACATGACGAAGAGTCTAGCTAACAAGATCCGATTGAAGGAAAGGTTGTACACATTTCGTATGGCTGAAGGTACTCCTGTCCAAAAACACCTGAATGAGTTTAACTCTATTCTTGTTGACTTGAAGAGTCCAGATGTAAAAGTTGAGGATGAGGATAAGACTATTTTGCTTGTTGTGTCATTACCCCCTTCTTATAAACACTTTAAGAAGATTATGCTATATAGTAATTCTAATACTATATCGTTTGAAGATGTTAAGTCAAACCTATTGTCTAAGGAGAAGTTTGATCTTGACATTCATGCTGATTCTGCTGAGGGATTAGCAGTAAGGGGTACAACAACTGAAAAGGGGAACGGTAATAGGAGTAAGAACTGTTCTAAGTCTAAAAATCCTCATGCTGGTAAGACCTGCAATTACTGTGGTAAATTGGGTCATATTATCGCTAACTGCTGGAAACTGCAAAAGAAGAAGGAGAAAGAAGAAGATAATTCTCAGGAGCCTGCTGAAACTTCATTTGCTGAATCTGATTCTGATGGTGACGTTCTGTTTGCTACCTCTACTGAAGTGGGGAGCGATTCTGATTGGATTCTTGATTCTGGGTGTACCTATCATATGTGTCCTCACAAGGACTGGTTTTCAACATATGATCCAGTTGACTCAACTGTTGTTCATATGGGCAATAATGCCCAATATAATATAACTGGAATTGATACTGTTAAAATCAAGACCCATGATGGTGTTGTCAGGACTTTATCGAATGTTCGTCATGTTCCTGACTTGAAGCGTAACCTCATCTCGTTGGGCACCCTTGAATCCAAAAGGTACAAATATTCAGCTGAAGGTGGAGTTCTGAAGGTCTCAAAGGGCAGTAGGATTCTGCTGAAGGGTTTGAGGTAAGGAGGTCTCTATGTCTTGCAGGCATCTACTGTGACAGGTTATATGAAGGAAAGTTCATATAAGTCATCTCCCAGAGTTAAGTTCAAGCATTGCTTGGACTTAGTTGGTATTCAAAGTATTTGAGCGCCCTTTGGGGCATTGCCCCTTGGGGGGCATCACCCTTCGGGGTGCGATGACGGTGATCGAGAGATGGTGTTGGATTTTGGTCCAAGGTGGAGATTGTTGGGTTTATGGCCCAAATCCCTTTTACCGGCTACTTGGAATCTAAGATCATATTGTGTGTTTGATATCTTCTATATTATGGAAATTATATTATTTTCATATTTTGGGTTGAAGATTTTTTTTCCTTTTTGGAAAGATGAGGTTTGGTGACCAAGATATCGTGGTGGCTAGGGTTTCCTCATCCTAACCTTCCTGCTCCTATATAAAGGGGACATACCTGGGATCTAAAATCACTCCAGTACTCATACATACATTGAGAGGTAGAAGTAATTTGTGAGAGATTACAATAGAGAGGTTGTAATTCTACTCTTAAATCAAATCACTGTGGTGATTATGATTGTGTTGTATTCTTCCTGCTCATAGTGAATTGTTCTGGTGCTATCGCCGTCCATGGTTTTTCCCGCATTGGGTTTTCCACGTTAAATCTCTTGTCTTCTTATTTCTGTTTTCTGTTATTCACTTGAATTCTGAATCTCTAACTCATCCTATCGCTTTCGCTATTATTGTTGCTCTAATATTATTCCTAACAAGAGATATGCTCAATAATTAATCAAGAGGGTTGAATCAGCAGAACATAAATGAAAAGCTTAATATGGAATTACTGGTGGCAAGGTTTGAAAAGAAGCCATACCATGAACGGCAGATAACGTAACAACTCTGCGACGAGTTAATCCAGTAATTATCATCTCTTCCAGTATTATAGTCATTAGAACTTTGACACTTATACAGGTCCACGAGTGTTGTAGTAGGATTGAATATCATCCTACAGAGACCAATGCTGTCTATCAAGTTTTGCCCGACTAAATGCTAAGCAGATTAAGTAATCAAGTAATTGTTCATCTAATCTAGTAAATTTCTATATTGTAAATTAAGAAAACAATCAATAAAAGACCTGTAGGGATTTGATTTGCCCTATGATGAGTAATATCCTTGAATTAAGCAAGTGCTCTTCTCAAATTTAGTTGGTTCAAAGGATGATAAACAAACAAAATTCAGTCTTTTCTTTCAAAATAAACTAAATTACTTAAACTAATTATGTCTTCATTCTTTCGAAGGTTTTATTTTAGTCCAAGCTTAAGATCTGTATTTATCAATTTTTCGTCTCAACATGCAATAATCTCTCAAGAACCATAAGATTAAGTCTCCTCTTGTCGATCTAATAGCAGACTTTCAGTATTTCACCCAACTATTTAAACAAATGCAAGTAAATTGACCAAATCACTCATATCCAATTAAAGCACAAGATAGATTGAACCAAACCAAGCACAATAAAGCACAAGATTTGCTAGAAATTAGGAATCTGACATCATTATTTGACTAGCAAACCCTAGACTAGGGAACTAATCGCTTATGACTAAAGCTAGATCAAATAGTTCAAACAAAATACTAATCTAATGAGAACAAATAAAAAATGACTTCAAAATGATTAGAAATGATGAACTCTTGAGTGAGATGAGAGATAGAAAGAGTGAGGGATGCCCTTCAAGCAGTCAAGAAACCCCTTAAAATAGAAGAACTCGATATTCTTTCTTTCTTCTTCTTCCTATGGGCCTATGGTTTGGGGGCACCTCCATGGTGAGTCAAATTGCATTCATCTGAGGTCAATACTGGGTCAAAAGGTCTTGACACCTGCAAAATACATTAAAGAAGTATACCAAGGGTAAACAAAAATAGGGGCGCAATTCATCCACAATAGCACACAATTCCCTTAGAAACGCTGGCAAATGACCCTAGAATGATGCACACTTTCGGCACTTATTAAACTCACCTATGCTTAAACTATTGCTTGTCCCCAAACAATCATGAGATGTTGGGCGTTAATTTGTCGTATTGTATCGCCTAACTTTAACTCGTATAATAACATAATCTTTGGGATATTTACTTGTTTTATTTACTTTTGTAGGTAATAAGATCAACTGAGCAAGTGCTATGAAAATGAGCAACAGAGGAACAAAAGAAAAAAAAGCAGCAAGGCGACGGGTAGCCGGGGGGAGGAACGATAGCTATTGTCCACCCCTGCAGTCACGGCTAGGGGCAGGCGACGGTCATCGCCCCCCAACCTACCACTCGTCTTTCTCGGCCCGCCGCAATTCCTATTTAAAGCCCTTCTTGGGGACTTTTTCGGGGGGTTCCTTTGACGATTTTTAGGCTAGTTTAGCTTAGGATTTATCTTCAAAAATCTCATTAGGAGGAAATAAAATAGGTAGATTAGGATTAATTGGGTTGTTTTTAGGATTCAAGCATTATAGATTCAAATTCATCCAAGCAATCCATAAGTTTTCTCCTTACTCTCTCTTTTCGTATTTCATGTTTGTTCTTGTTTCGTCTTGTGTAATCTTGTTAGTTTAGATTATATTTAGCTTAAATGTTTAGTTTTTATTATGTTTGTGTTAATTACTTATTTTAATCCATGTTAGACTAGATAAATTTCTCTAGTTCACGCTTGTTGAGTTAATTGCTAGCTTAGGTTTAATTTGGGGCTTTTCATGTTTTGTTGATGATTAGTGGTTAGTTTTGTTGGCTTGGATTGTGATTATCCCTTTGATGGCTAATTAGTATTGTATTAGGTCTAACCACACCTAATTTGTGCTTTGAACTTAGAGTTTTCTCTCATGCCTGCCAAGTGTTCGATGAAATGTTTGAGAGAGCTTTCATCTATATTTTTGGGTGATTGACTTATGTCGAGAGGTGAGGCCAATTACTTAGTGTGGGAGAGGGGATGGTTGGGATTTGGATATGAAATAGTCTAGATCCTAGCTAGGTCCGAGGATTGCTAATTTGGTGGCCTAATTAGGCTAACCCCATGAATTTAGCTGGTTAGACTAATTAAGCTAGCTCATGACCCTTGAGAGAGGGCTTGGGTAGTTTTCAATTGTGCAACAGACCATCTCTAATTTTCTGAATAGGTTTGATAAGTTAAGACTCATATCGATTAGTTGGTCCGTCAATTGGTCAAATCATGACCCCAAGCCTCTTTTCTTATGTTTATTTAATTTAGCTTGCCTTTCTTTCCTTCTAACATAGCTTAGCTTGAACCAGTTGAGCGAATCCTGGTACTTGAAATCCAACTCCTTGTGAACGACACTCTGAGTACTCAACGATAAACCCTGCACTTGGGGTTACAAATATTAAAACTCGAATTCTTCCTATCAAGTTTTTGACGCCGCTGCCAGGGAGTTGGTGTTTTTCAATATCGGGGTTTACTTGAACATTCGAGGCTAGACCTTTAGAAAGTCCCAAAAAAAAATTAAAAAAATCAAAATGGCTATTTTATTTGCATCAATTTGAGCATGAACCTTTTTGGCAATACTTGTCTAGATTGAATAATTATCGTACTCAATATTGCATTTCACATACAAAAAATGGGAAATATGCAATGTTGTGCATGAAGGGATATCACATGAGACTTGAGCCACTCTTGAGTCCATGTACTATGGTGCTTTTTGCTCCTTAGATGCTGATGATATGTGGAATTTGTTTGAGTCTTTGGCTTGGTATCAATGGCATCATGAAATTGTTAGCAAGTCTTTTGTGTGCCCTTCCGCTATTTCCTATGATTTGCTCGCTTATTATCCTCGTGTGTGCCCTTAATGTCCATCTTTTGACCATGATGGGAATTCTTGTCCCTATTATGATATTTTTGATGCATGCTATGCGAAACTTAATGTCATAATAGAGACAATGAATGAGTGACATGAGTGTTTTGTTGGTAAGATCAGGAAGTGTGACCTATTGCATGAGACCGACCCTAGTCCATCTTCTATTAGACTTGAGATTAGTCTCTATGATGATTATGAGTCTTCTCTTCCATTAGAACTTGATTTATGGTTGATTCACGTTTGACCGGCCTAGAGGAAATGATTGATCCTCCCTTGGCATCTTTACCATTCATCGCTCCATCCTTGTCTAGCACACCTAGAGACACTACTGAGGGTGTCTTGCACTTACTTTCTTCTCCCCTCCTTATAGCTCAGTGCACAGGGTTAGAGGTGGGTGAGTCTTATAGGGGTGATTCCATTTGTGTGGAGGTTGATTCGCTTGATTGGTCGAGCGATATCATTGTTAGAGCCTTCTTTTGAGGCGTATTATAGTGATGATGTGAAGGTTGGCGCCGCTCTTAGTATTGAGCATATTGACCCAATTTGCATTGAGTCACTTGATTTAGTCCCCATTCATTGCCCTTCCATCCCACCACCCCTTCTCATTTGCATGCTCTTCATGAGTTTGTAGGTGACATTAGAGGGTATAATCCATCTTTTGACTCTTATTGTGTATACCTAGTGGGCATGCCTAGGAAAATTGAGTGGATCACTTTCTTTAATTATTCTTTCAGTTTTTCTATGGCATTTGATAAGTGTAAGAGGACACTAACTTTCTTTGTTATGATCTTATTAGTGTTCTCTTATTCACACCATTCTGAGATGCATGCAAAGGCACATAATAAGCGTCTGAGAGCGTTGACTACATCCGAGTTGATGACTTGCATCCTGAGAGACGAAGAGGAGTGGTTGATGCTTCTCGAGCCTCCATAGCACCATGTTTGAGAGGCGTAGTTTGGGTACAATCAGTACCCAACTTGGTATAATCGTTTACACTCTTCTCCCTTCTTTTTTATTTTCTTTCTTTTTCTTTTTGTTTAGTTGTGGATATTAAGATTGTATTTTTGTTGGTGATCAACTTTGAGATAAAATTTGGGATATTGTGGAGCTGATTGAAGGCTATGATCACCCTTATGTGCCTTTTATTCATAGCTGTGTTCTGTTATTAGTGGCAATGTTGGATTTGTATGTATTCATTTTTGGCGGCGTTGGTCTTGTGTATATGTGTGGTCTTGTTGATGATTGGGTGTGATTCTGTTTTTGGGGGAGTGTGTTAGCTTGTGTATATGTGTGTAGGTTTAGTGTTCTTGTATATTTGTTTTATTTTGTGTTTTGTGCGTTTTTGTTGTTATTCTGAGTCCTTGGCTCCCAATGAAAACATTGTAAAATTTAGGTGTGGGGGTGGGAGTCATATACCCTTTGTGTATATTTTTGTGAAAATTTTCAAAATTTGTAGAGTTTTTTTTCTTGCCTTTGGGAGATTTTTGTGCTGTTGTAATTGTTGTGTTAAAAATGTACCGCAAGTGCACGGTGCCAGTTGTAGCTAGCAAAGGCAAGTACGGTTCGTGTCCACAGAGAACTTAGTTTCAACCACCGAATCGATTTCTAACACTTAATCTAGGCGAATGTCGAGTGAAGTTGGTTTAACTGATTCTAACTCTATTTGGTCTAAGTCAATTATGAGAAGGGAATCCTGGATTGGGGTTCACCGCACTGTGATGTTCATTTGAAAATAAACTAGGTCGTGTGAATCTGCCTGCAAGATAATTGAAATGGAATTATTACCGGTTTAAAGCATCTACGCCTACTTTCGAAGGTCATTAGACTGATCAAGCTAACCTAGTTGTCTACTTTCGTGAAACTAGAATAACAAAACCACAAGATCATGTAATTTCAATTCCCAATTGCACCCCCAACTACTTCCGTGTCAAGTAATTCAATTGCTCACAAAGCTACTCTAAGTAAAGGACCTAACTTTCGTTAATCTCCTAAACCCTAATTAAGAACATGAATAAAACCCTCTCAGGCAATTCATCGAACACCTGGCATGCTAAGTGAGAATTCAATTATACTCTGGCGTAATTCACAAAACCCTAGAATTAACAATCCAATTTACATCACAGGGGCTACACCCAATCCAAGATTAAGGAATTTAGCCGCTAAACATGATTCTAAACAACATCTCAATCAAGAACATACACAAACCAAGAATACGAATACTTGAATTAAGACGTAGAAGAAAAAGAAGAAGAATATACTCTGTATATAATCTGCAGCAGTAATCTACCAAAAGCGTAACCAAATTCAATCCAAAGCTTCGAATTAAAATTGCAATAAAACTAGACCTAAGAACCCTCAAATCGCCCTTTTCGAGAGAGAGGAAAAAGGTAGAATCAAAAACTCCCCAATTACAATGCCAAAACAGCGATAAAACAGCGACAACTAAAGTGGCACGGTCGTGCCACTCGGCACGGTGGCCCCGTGCCACTTCTCTGTCTTTAGCTTCTTCCCTTCTTTGGGTGGCACGCTCGTGCCACCTCGCCTGGAGTGACCGTGCCTCTTATTTTAACTCAATATTGATCCTTTTTGCTTCAATTTGGCGCGACATTAGCTTGTTTTCCTCATTTATTCAAGTCAGACTCCTGTAAACACAAAAACACGACTTTTAGGCAGATTTGAGATAAACAATGAATAATCGACCTCTAAACTCACAAAATTATACCAGAAACTGCCGAGTTAATAGGTAAAAATCATGCCTAAAAGTGTGTAAAATATAGGTTTATCAACTCCCCCATGCCTATCTCTTGCTTGTCCCTAAGCAAGACTAGAACCAAAAGAGGGAGTCAAGAACCTCTAGCTACTCGCCTCCTCAGGCAAGGCTAACAGTGGATCAGTCGAATCGAACACAGTTGCGCACAGCCAATGGGATAATTTGAGGCATAAATACAATTTGCAAGATTCAGTTCAAATCATTGGAGGACCACACGTTCAAGTCAACACACCGTCGAACCATATCACCCCCTCCCCAATCATGACGCATCCAAACAAGTAGTGGGCTAGTTGGCTTGGTAGTGACTCTCATAGGGGGGCAATGTAAATGCTCTCCCTCACATGTGTTTAAGATGTAAAGAGGTTCACTCGATTCGCTTCCACTAAAACAATCTACCATAGGCTTGGGAGAATTCTCAACTCTCCACCGCTAAAGTGCAAAATACACGACAACAATCAAGAGGACTTCGCAGGGTTGAAATGGGGCTAAGGGTATAGGTAAGAGAGGGACAAACAGTTTGGGAAATGTGGAGCTAAAAGCCATAGCTAGTGAGCAACCAACAATTAAACAGATCACATCGCACTCTCAATGAAATCAAACATACCTAAACCCAATGGACCATCGGGAACGCACTATGCTTAACACGCCAAACACTTTTATTACTTTTTTTTTCTTTTTTTTTTTTTTTGGTTGGCGAGGGATAAGATAAATAAGTGCTTGGCATGCGCAATAACAGTAAGAAAGTTTCCCGAATAATCATCATGATGTATCCCTATTAAATGCCAAAATAACCACAACGATACCCAAAAGTTACCCACAAACGTGAAGCGTTGCTCTACTGGCTTTGGCTTGAAGGTAGGAAATATGTTAAGGCCAAATGCTAGCAGTGAGAGGTTCACAACAAAACAGATAAGGCTCAAGGGGGTAAGCAAAGGGTAAACATTACATCACAGGTGGCAACTTGGCTATGTAGCTCAAAAAGAAATTAATGCCTCTATCATTTTGATTGCTGTATACATGCTAAAAGCGATTTTAAAGAGAATCCAACCAAGTTCTAGAGATGCTATCGTGGAAGAGACACACATGGAAAATAAATGAGACTAAATTGATGAATTAGTCTATAGGCTCAAAGTCTCACGGGTCACACTACCAAATAACACAACCAACCCCAAAGATCCTACTGGATAGGAGTAATCATTCACGAAAAGGGGGTTTCAAGGGCGATTAGGAATGCGAACTAAACAGTGTGGTCACAACAATTTCAATATCATCAAGCAAACACATTTTTGCCACAAGGGACCCACAGGTATACACAACCCAGTCAGCCAACTGATCCACAAGGCCTTGGTAATCGTCATAGGAGGGGTTTTCAAAAACTTTTTTTCTCTTTTTTTTTTGGGGGGGGAAATGAAAACAATAAAGCACCTTAAGCAAGAGTGGATAGATGAAGAGAAGAGTTGAAAGAATTACCTCGCAGTCTTGTAATGCTCCACTCAACAGACGTCCACTTGAAGCCAAGGGTTAGAAAATAAAATAAAATATATACAATGCACTACCTATCTGTATGCTCTATCCTACATGCAAAAAGAAATAGAAGAAATAAAATAAAAATAAAAATAAAAACTAATGAAAACTAATGTACAACACCACGAACTACAAGCAGTCACCTAGCAGTTGGTGAGCTAACCCCCTATGCCGAAGCTCTTCATTGTCCCCAATGAAAAAGATAGGAAGAGATACAGAACAAGTGGGGAAGGGGGGGACAGAAAGCAGTCATTGGGCCCCATCGGGCCCAGGGGGAGGCCAAAAGGACGGGGGAAAGGGATAGAAATGGGTGGAGCTACCCTGGTCAAAGGGTAGAGTGGATGAAGAACCTGCCGGGGCGCCAGGGAAAGAGCGAAAACGCTCCTCCATCCGCCGCATCGTCTCGGACTGACGCCAAAGCAGTTCGTTCATCCGACGCCTTTCCGCAGACTCACGGGCCTCGCGAATGGCCCGCTCCTCCTCACGCTGAAGCCGCCGCAACTCCCTCTGCTCCTGGCGGTCAATATAACCGCGAAAATGGCTCACCCCCTCCTCTATGGAATCCATACGCCCAGAAATGCGCTGGATATCACGGCTCATGCCACTAAAACCCTCTCTAAGACCCGATACCTCCAGTTGGAGGTTTGAGAAAGACTGAAGGAACGTGGGGTCAAGCGGCATAGAAGATGCGGAGGAGGAGGACCCACCCATGGAATGAGGGAATGGTGGGTGAAGGGGTGGTGGTGGTGGAATAGGCTCATGGGAGGTAGGAGCTCCACTATCCTCGGCTGTAGCCTCGGGAGCCTCAGCGCCCTCGTCACTCTCCTCTGCACTCTCCTCGCCTTCCTCTCCCTCATCTAAATCCAAATCAGCGGCCAACTGCTCCTCGCTGGGAAGAACAGTGGCCCTAATGATGCGCCCGTCGCAATTCCAGTTTCTTTTGTTTGCTACTGCGGGGCGCTGAGGATTGGGAAGGTTGAAAAGGATGGTCTTATGGTGGGGGTACCGAATAGTGTCACCTCTGGTATCTATGATATGCATATGATGCAGGGTACCAAGGTCGAGGTGACCACCTAAAAAGTGAGACTCGAGAGAAGAGAGTCTCGAGCTGTAGCCTAAAGCAATAGCAATGGCGGTAACGGTACCGCCAACGCTAAGGACGTTTCGGTTGCTAGGTTTGGCCACTTCCGCCAGGTGGCGGATAATGAAGGCCCCCGTATCAATAGGGGTACTGGACAGGGCGCACCAAATAATAAATAATTCAGCCTTACGACACCCATTCTGGGTATCGTTGCGGCTGAAAATAATGTTAGCGGTAAGGCGCTGAAGGTACCGTAAGTTGACATTACAAATGTCGGTAGCCTTCGCCTGTCGAGGGTCATAGACCCTGGGTCTCCCCCACCTATCGTGGTAGTCCTTCCGTTTGGAGCATGTAATGCTCAACCAAACGGGGTCAGGGCGCCATAAAGAGGGCACATCGCGATATGCCCCATCGGCCACCGGGAGTCGTAGAAGGTCGTTAAACATGCGCAGACTCATCCGGTGGTCAATGCTGAACATCCTAAAATAGATGGCAACCTCCTGACCATTGTAACGACCATCCCAATCAACAGCCAATGAACTCAAAAACTCAATCATCAATTGGTCGTACGAGGCATATTGCATGTTAATATATTCAGACCAACCCAAACGACCAAACAGAGTTAAAATGTCATCTAGCATTCCTAAAGTCCGTAATGAGTCAGCATGAAAGAATTTCTGCTCACTAGCATGCCTAGTGGCTAAAAGCTCATAACGTGACTTTTGCTCATCAGAAATAAAGTGCAAGCCCCTAGTACTAGCAGGTAATACAAGAGGGAAAGCATCTTTGGTACCTTGTGCCGCAGCAGGCGCAGTTGAGGACGATGTTGCTCTTGACGATTTCGTGGGGAGGGATGGACCCTTGGAAGGCTCCCCGATTCGCTTTCTTCCCATTGTTGAAATAATTGCAGATCAGGACTCAGAAGGAGATGAAAAGAGCAAGAGTAGGGTCAATTTCGGTCCCTACAACCTTGAACCTCAACAATGGAGGTTTTGGATTTTAGAGAGAGAAAGGGAGATGAGGTGTGAAGGACCTTGAGAGGAAAAGGGGAAGAATTGGTGGGGTAGAGTGAATGGGGGTCGAAAGATTGAAGAATTTGGTGAGAAATTGAGAGAGATTGAGAGGTGAGAGTGGAAGATGGAGTGGGGAGAGAGGGGGGGGACGCGCAGTAGAGAGAGAAAACGGGGGGGGGTCGAATGGAAGGAGGAGGAGGGAGGAGGAGGAGGAAGAAGAAGGAGTCGGGAATCCGGCAGGTTTTTAATGCGGCACGGTCGTGCCTAATGGCACGGTCACACCGTGCCAAATTGCTGTCGGCCCGTTCGTTTTTTCCTCTTTTTTTTTTTTGGGTGGAAGAAAGGGGACACGGGATGTCCCGAGGCACGCTGCCCCCGTGCTTCCCTTTTCCTTTTTTTTTTTGGGTTTTTTGGGGGGTTGAAAGAGAATCGTGGCGCGGTCGTGCCGTGGAGCACGGTCACACCGTGCCGTATCCCTGCTTCTGCGTTCCTGCCCCCTTTTTTTTTTTTGAAAAGCAGTAAAGCTTGGGTTGCCTCCCAAGAAGCGCTTATTTTAGGTCTTTAGCTTGACCGGAGATGACGCCTAGGCAGACGCCATAGGAGTTAGGTCGTACGAGACCTTACCCTCAATTGGTTCTCCAGCAACATAAGGCTTAAGCCGGGAACCGTTCACTTTGAATGACCCCGTGCCATCCGTACCGATCTCAACAGCGCCATAAGAGTATACCTTTAGCACTGTGAAGGGACCCGACCATCGGGAGCGAAGCTTCCCAGGAAAAAGCTTCAATCTAGAGTTGAAGAGGAGAACCAGATCACCTTTCTGAAACTCTCGCCTGTTTATGAACCGATCATGCCACCTTTTTACTCGTTCCTTATAGAGCCTCGAATTCTCATATGCGTCAGACCGAATTTCCTCCAGCTCATTCAGTTGTAGCAGCCTTTTCTCCCCCGCCGATTTCAAGTCGAAATTGAGGTGCTTGATAGCCCAATAAGCCTTATGTTCCAGTTCTACGGGGAGGTGGCAGGCTTGCCATAGATAAGGCGAAAGGGGGTGGTACCTATAGGAGTCTTGAAAGCCGTGCGGTAGGCCCAAAGAGCGTCATCAAGCTTATCCACCCAATCCTTTCACGATCGCGTAACTGTTTTCTCCAAAATGGCCTTGAGTTCACGATTTGAGATTTCCACTTGGCCACTAGTTTGGGGGTGATAGCTGAGCCCAAATTTGTGATGCACCCCGTACTTCTTCAGAAGGGCTTCCAACCTTTTCTATACAAAGTGTGGGCCATTGTCACTGATTATGACTCTCGGGACTCCAAAACGCGGAAATATAATCTTCCTGAAAAATTTTGCTACGACCTTGGAGTCATTAGTGGGACTAGCGACGGCTTCCACCCATTTGGAGACATAATCCACAGCGACAAGGATATATTTGTGGCCTCTCGAAGACGGAAAAGGTCCCATGAAGTCGATGCCCCAAACATCGAAGATCTCCACTTCAAGGATAAAGTTGAGGGGCATCTCATTCTTCCTAGATAGATTCCCTGTCCGCTGGCAGCGGTCACATGCTCGGACATAGGCATTGACGTCTTTAAATAGTGAAGGCCAAAAGAAACCCGCTTGCAGCACCTTAGCGGCTGTCTTGGAGGTGCTAGCGTGGCCCCCGCAAGGTGAGTCATGGCAATGGGAGATCACAGCTTGAATTTCCCCCTCAGGAAGACATCTCCTGATAATCCCATCCTTGCATAACTTATACAGGAAAGGTTCCTCCCAAAAATATGTTTTGGCATCATGGAGGAACTTCTTTCTTTGGTGGTAGGATAGATCACCGGGAAGGACTCCGGTAGCTCGATAGTTCGCGTAGTCGGCTAACCATGGGGTGGATCCCGACTCGATCCCCATGAGGTGTTCGTCGGGAAAGGTATCATCAATAGGGGTGTCGCCGCTCTCAACAAGGAGCCTGGAAAGATGATCGGCCACGACATTCTCGGCCCCTGCCTTGTCTTTAATCTCCAGGTCAAACTCTTGGAGTAGAAGAATCCATCTAATGAGGCGGGGCTTGGCATCCTTCTTTTCAAGAAGATGCTTGAGGGCAGAGTGGTCCGTATATACGATGACCTTGGAGCATAGCAGGTAGGGCCTGAATTTCTCCATTGCAAACACAACTGCCAGCAATTCCTTTTCAGTCGTGGTGTAGTTCTGCTGGGCCTCATCCAGCGTTCTACTAGCATAGTAGATCACCACTGGTTTCTTATCCTTCCTCTGCCCCAAAACTGCCCCCACCGCATGATCGCTGGCATCGCACATGATCTCAAATGGGAGATCCCAATCTGGTGGTTGTATGATGGGGGCAGAAACTAATGCCTGTTTAATCCTGCAAAAAGCTTCATGGCACTCATCAGTAAAGACAAACGGGGCATCTTTAGTGAGCAACTGAGTAAGAGGCTTGGCGATTTTGGAGAAATCCTTGATAAAGCGGCGATAAAACCCCGCATGACCAAGGAAACTCCGCACTCCCTTTACCGAAGTAGGAGGGGGCAACCGCTCAATGACCTCAACCTTAGCTTTGTACACCTTGATGCCCCTAGCAGAAATGACATGACCTAGTACTACCCCTTCCTGCACCATAAAATGACACTTTTCCCAATTCAGCACTAGGTTGACTTCTTCACATCTATGGAGTACCTTGGTTAAATTTTCTAAGCAAATGGCGAAGGTACCTCCATAAACGGAGAAGTCGTCCATAAACACCTCCATGATGTTCTCAATAAGGTCAGAAAATATGGCGGTCATGCAACGCTGGAAGGTGGCCGGGGCATTACATAATCCAAAAGGCATCCTTCTATAAGCGAAGGTACCATACGGGCATGTGAAAGTCGTCTTTTCCTGGTCATCAGGATGGATAGGAATCTGAAAGAAACCAGAATATCCATCCAGATAGCAGAAAAAGGAATGCTTCGCCAACCTTTCCAGCATTTGATTAATGAAAGGGAGGGGGAAATGATCCTTACGGGTGGCCTGGTTTAATCTGCGATAGTCGATGCACATGCGCCACCCAGTAACAGTCCTAGTAGAAATGAGCTCATTTCGCTCATTCTTAATAACAGTCATGCCGCCTTTTTTGGGGACTACCTGGACTGGACTCACCCACTCGCTATCAGAGATAGGGTAGATAATTCCAGCATCAAGCAGTTTGAGGATCTCCTTTTTGACAACCTCTTGCATATTTGGATTTAAACGGCGCTGAGGGTGTCGAGAAGGACGGTGACTGGCATCAAGAAAGATGCGATGCATGCAGAATGTAGGACTAAGTCCCCGAATATCATCAATGCTACACCTAATGGCACCCTTATGCTTACGCAGCACATCCAGCAATTGTTTCAATTGAGGTCCATCCAGATTAGCATTGACAATAACGGGAAATTGACAAGAGGAATCCAGAAATTCATACCTGAGATGAGGAGGTAGGGGTTTGAGTTCTACCTTCGGTGGGCTCTCTTCTTCGTCTTGCTTGGAGGTAGGTTCCTCCACACTATGGACCTCATCACAGGACTGATTGAGGAGTCTGGCATACTCCTCCTTCTCACCCAGGCTGGAGGTTGTGACATGACAACCGATCAACGCAGCCTCCAATGGGTCATCCGCAGAGTTTTGGGTAGTGCCCTCCTGGTTGAGGGCTTTCTCAAATATGTCGACTCTACAGCATGAGTCGCCTGAGGAGGGAGAAGCCATCATTTGCGGCAAACTGAACTCTACCTTCTCTTCCCCTACCTGAAGGGAGAGTTTGCCGTTCTTGACGTCGATCATGGCTCCTGCAGTAGCTAGGAATGGTCTTCCCAATATAATGGGTATGCGGGAGTCTTCTTCCATTTCTATAACCACAAAGTCGCAGGGAATGAAAAATTTTCCCACTTGGAGTGGAACATCCTCAAGGACACCAATAGGATACTTGACTGAGCGGTCGGCTAGCTGCAGGGAGATGGTGGTGGGCTTTAGCTCTCCCACTTGCAGCTTCTTGCAGATGGAGTATGGCATGAGACTCACGCTGGCTCCAAGGTCGCATAGTGCTCTGCTAATGGTGAGGCCCCCGACAGAACAGGGGATGGAAAAACTCCCTGGATCTGAAAGTTTAGGAGGGAGCTTGTTCTGAATGATAGCACTACACTCTGCAGGGAGTGACACCGTAGCATTCTCGAGAAGTTTTCCTTTATTGGAGAGCAAATCTTTTAAGAACTTGGCATAGGCGGGCATGTCAGTAATAGCCTCCAAAAAGGGAATGTTGATGTGGAACTTCTTAAGCATCTCGAGGAACTTGCTGTACTTGTGCTCCTCCTTAGCCTTTACTAGCCTTTGAGGGTAGGGGACAGAAGGCTTGTAAGGCTTCACATGAGAGGGGGTAGTTTCTGGGGTATCCTCCTTGGGCTTCTCATTCTGGGCCCTCTCACTTATGGCCTCTCTAGGGGCCAACCTAGTGTCATCATCCAC
Source organism: Carnegiea gigantea (assembly GCA_029747015.1). NCBI lineage: Eukaryota > Viridiplantae > Streptophyta > Magnoliopsida > Caryophyllales > Cactaceae > Carnegiea > Carnegiea gigantea. Next base: position 579,920 of record JAKOGI010000154.1, read on the forward strand.
AATTTCAGCTCCTCCTCTCTTCTCTTCCCTCATACGAACTACGGGGCCCTCCAGCTCCCTACCACTCCGCAGTGTAATAGCATTCATCTGACCCTTGGGATTGGTCTCTGATTGACCTGGCAGATGCCCCTGGGGTCTAGACAACTGATTTACTTGTTGTGCAATTTGGGCAATTTGATTGTCCATCATTTTCTGGTGAGTAGCCATGGAGTCAAATTTGGAGTTCAACTGGTTAACCGACTCACTGAGTACCTCATTAGTCTTTGTCTGAGTAACTATAAAGCGCTCCATGAGGCTTTCTAGGTTGGACTTGGGTTGAGGAGGTGGAGGTTGTTGAGGGGCCGGTTGAGGAGCATGGGCATAGGGAGCCCTATATTGGAAACCAGGAGGTTGAGGCTGGGATTGCGAGGGATTGGATGGCATAGGATTGTTGTTGCGGTAGGAGAAATTTGGATGATTTCTCCAACCGGGGTTATATGTGTTTGAGTAGGGGTTATTTTGTGGGCGTTGGCCATAGGTTTGCATTGCATTGGCATGCTCAACGCCCGGGAAAACAGATTGGCACTCAGCAGAAATGTGGCCTTGAACGCCACATACCTCGCAAAATGCCCCGACCTCAAACATTGCACCCGATGGACTTCCCATTGAACTCCCTGAAGGAGCACCAAGCCTGTCGAATCGCTGTGCCAAGGCATCAACCTTGCTAGCTAGCAAGTCCACAGCGTCGACTCCATAAACCCCGCTTGCCTTCTTGGGGGCTGCCCTTTCGTTGGACCAGTGATAATTATTTGCGGCCATATCTTCCAGTAGGGTCTTGGCCACCTCAATGGACTTCCCCATCAATGCCCCACCAGCAGCAGCATCAATTGACATCTTCAAAGACTGATCCAAACCATTGTAAAAAGTTTGGATGAGGAGCCAATCAGGGACTCCATAGTGTGGACACTGGCGCTGTAAGTCCTTAAATCGTTCCCACGCCTCATATAAAGATTCGCTGTGCAGCTGGGCAAAGGAAGTGATGTCGGCTCACAGCTTGGCCGTCTTCCCAGGTGGGAAGTATTTGCTCAGGAAGGCTTTAGAGAGTGCATCCCAGGTAGCAAAAGCATTGGGCTCCTCATTTTGGAGCCAATCTCTGGCTCTATCCCGCAGAGAGAAAGGGAAGAGCCTCAGGCGGATGGCGTCGGTGGGGACCCCATTGAGTTTAATGGTATCACACTTCGCAAGGAAATTGCGAAGGTGCATGTTGGGGTTCTCAGAAGGGTGCCCACCAAACTGGTCTCGCTCCACTAGCGAGATAAGGGCCGGGCGAAGCTCGAAATTGTTCACCTCAACTGCGGGGTTCACTATAGAAGAGGTGATACCCGACGACTGAGGCATTGCATAGTCCCTTAGGACGCGGTTGTCTTGCGCCACCATGGTAGATTCTGCTTGTTGCTTCTTTCGTGCGCCGCTTCGCTTGCGAGCAGTAGCTTCGATTTCAGGATTCAGGGGAAGTAAGTGGTGACTCCCCTGACTGCGCCTGTGCATACAAAGCCAAAACTATACCAAGCATAAGCAGGCTCAAGCAAGAGTAAAAACAAGCTAGAAGGAGGAAAAGGGGAAAGGGAAAGAGGAAAAGAAAAAGGAGAAAGCCTAATCTCAAGCGTTTAAAATCGCTTTCGATGTTGAAAACAAACAAGTTCCCCGGCAACGGCGCCAAAAACTTGTTGTGTTAAAAATGTACCGCAAGTGCACGGTGCCAGTTGTAGCTAGCAAAGGCAAGTACGGGTCGTGTCCACAGAGAACTTAGTTTCAACCACCGAATCGATTTCTAATACTTAATCTAGGCGAAAGTCGAGTGAAGTTGGTTTAACTGATTCTAACTCTATTTGGTCTAAGTCAATTATGAGAAGGGAATCCTGGATTGGGGTTCACCGCACTGTGACGTTCATTGGAAAATAAACTAGGTCGTGTGAATCTGCCTGCAAGATAATTGAAATGGAATTATTACCGGTTTAAAGCATCTACGCCTACTTTCGAAGGTCATTAGACTGATCAAGCTAACCTAGTTGTCTACTTTCGTGAAACTAGAATAACAAAACCACAAGATCATGTAATTTCAATTCCCAATTGCACCCCCAACTACTTTCGTGTCAAGTAATTCAATTGCTCACAAAGCTACTCTAAGTAAAGGACCTAACTTTCGTTAGTCTCCTAAACCCTAATTAAGAACATGAATAAAACCCTCTCAGGCAATTCATCGAACACCTGGCATGCTAAGGGAGAATTCAATTATACTCTGGCATAATTCACAAAAACCTAGAATTAACAATCCAATTTACATCACAGGGGCTACACCCAATCCAAGATTAAGGAATTTAGCCGCTAAACATGATTCTAAACAGCATCTCAATCAAGAACAATAACATGTCAAGGAATATAGAACTTGAATTAAAACGAAAGAAAAGGGGTAGAAAAGTGTACCCTGAACAATCTGCAACAATATTCAATCGAAAGCGTAAACAAATTTTGATCTAAAGCTTGAATTCAATAGCCACAATAAGCAAACCCTAAGAGCCCTAGAATCGCCTAAAACGAGAGAGAAGAAAAGGTAAAAAAAAACTGTCGAATTACAATGCCAAAACACGACAAAACAGCGACAACTAAAGTGGCACGGTCGTGCCACTCGGCACGGGGGCCCCGTGCCACTTCTCTGTCTTTAGCTTCTTCCCTTCTTTGGGTGGCACGCTCGTGCCACCTCGCCTGGAGTGACCGTGCCTCTTATTTTAACTCAATATTGATCCTTTTTGCTTCAATTTGGCGCGACATTAGCTTGTTTTCCTCATTTATTCAAGTCAGGCTCCTGTAAACACAAAAACACGACTTTTAGGCAGATTTGAGATAAACAATGAATAATCGACCTCTAAACTCACAAAATTATACCAGAAACTACCGAGTTAATAGGTAAAAATCATGCCTAAAAGTGTGTAAAATATAGGTTTATCAGTAATTGGTTTTTGGTTTTTGATAACTTGGTTGCTAGCTTGTTTATTGGTTGAACATGCATGATGGAACACTTGTCTATAATGCGATCTCCAGTCTCTTATAGTAATCCCATTTCTCAAGTGTGATTTTGTGCCAACCTTGTGCACTTAATCATTGACTTTTGGTGTTGCTTGTTGAAATTTGGGTTTGGGAAAGTTTTACTTGGTTAATTGACTTCCAGTTTTAGCTTCATTATGAGAAGAAAAAAACTGAGAAAAGCATGATACAAAAATGAGCTTAACTCCAGTACCTCTATTTGGGCTTGAATAAGTGCTTTGCACATCCAAATAAAACTCCTAAATAGGAAAGAAGCCTGAATATGTGCTAATTTGTTCCTCCGAGAATTCAAGGTCTAATAAGCCAAGAATTACCCACCCGGGCAAAGAATCATAAGAAGAAAAGTGGAAAGAAAAGAAGAAAAGAAAAAAAAAGACCAAAAATAAAGGGAGTCATAAGCCAAGTGGAGATAACCTTTTACCCAGTTTTAGCCTAGCATTGGGAGTCAATACACTTTGCACGGAGCACCAAGGTGTGGAAATTATGTCATTGTGTTGCGTAGGGTGAAAAATGAGAGTCGGGATGTATTTATAGCCTATGTGTGTCTTGAATGTATGTTTTGCTTGTATATGTCTTAGTAGCTAGGTTGCTAGGGTGATAGAATCGATCTAGATGTATACATCTTTTCCCCATCACCTTGTACATGTGATTTACTTTTGAAAAAAATCCAAATATATTTCAAAGATTTTGTAGGTATATCTTCTGAAAACTCTCACGAGACCTCATTCGTCCACTTCGGGGAACCAATGGATTCAAAGGGCTTGTTGCATACACTAAATGCAACTGTGATTCCTACGAAAGTAAGTTAGGTTTCTAGGTTAGTTTTTCTTTTGTTTTACTCGAGGACGGGCAAAAGATAAGTGTGGGGGTATTTGTTGAGCGCTAATTTCTCGTATTTTACATGCCTCTATCGCCTAATTTTATCTCATATAATAACATAATCTTTGAAATTTTTACTTGTTTTGTTTACTTTTGTAGGTAATAAGTTCAACCGAGCGAGTGCCGCGACAAGGAGCAAAAGAGGAACAAAAGAAGAAAAAAGCAGCAAGGTGATGGGTAGCCGGGGGGAGGCATGACAGCCGTCGCCCACCCACCCCTATAGTCACGGCCAAGGGCAGGCGACCACCATCACCCCCTGACCTGCCACTCTTCTTTCTCGGCCAGCCGCGATTCTTATTTAAAGCCCTTCTTCGGGACTTTTTCAGGGGGTTCCTTTAACAATTTTTAGGCTATTTTAGCTTAGGATTTAGCTTCAAAAACTTCATTAGAAGGAAATAAAGTAGGTAGATTAGGATTAATTGGGTTGTTTTTGGGATTCAAGCATTGTGCACTCAAATTCATCCAAGCAATCCATAAGGTTTCTCCTTCCTCTCCCTCTCCTTATTTCATGTTTGTTCTTGTTTCCTATTGTTTAATCTTCTTAGTTTAGATTATATTTAGCTTAAATGTTTAGTTTTTATTATGCTTTTGTGTTCATTAGTTGTTTTAATCCATGTTAGACTAGATTAATTTCTCTAGTTCATGGTTGTTGAGTTAATTGCTAGCTTTTGTTTAATTTGGGGCTTTTTGTGTTTTCTTGATGATTAGTGGTTAGTTTTGTTGGATTCGATTGTGATTAGCCCTTTGATAGCTAATTAGTCTTGTATTAGGTCTAACCACACCGAATTTGTGCTTTGAACTTATAGCTTTCTCTCGTACCCACTAAGTGTTCGATGAAATGCTTGAGCGAACTTTCATCTATATTTTTAGGTGATTGGCTTATGCCAAGAGGTGAGATCAGTTAGCTAGTATAGGAGAGGAGATGACTGGGATTTGGACATGAATATGGTCTCGACCCTAACTAGGTTTGAGGGTTACTAATTTAGTGGCCTAATTAGGCTAACCCTGTGAAAATAAGTAGTTAGACTAATTAGGCTAGCTCATGAGCCTTGAGAGAGAGCTTGGTGGTTTTCGATGGTACAACCAACCATCTCTTGTTTTCTGAATAGGTGGGGTAGGTTAGGACTCATCTCGATTAGTTGGTCGGTCAATTTGCCAAAGCATGACTCCAAGCCTCTTTTCTTATGTTTATTAGCTTAATTTAGCTTTCCTTTCTTTCCTTCTCACATAGCCTAGCTTGAAACACTTGAACGAGTCCTGGTACTTGAAACCCAACTCCTTGTGGATGACACCCTGAGTACTCGACGATAAACCTTGCACTTGGGGTTATAAATATTAAAACTCAAATTCTTCCTATCAAGTTTTTGGTGCTGTTGCTGGGGAATGCTAGCAAACGACCCTATAATGATGCATATTTTCAACACTCATTAAACTTCCCCATGCTTAAACTATTGCTTATCCCCAAGCAATCATAAGATCAAAAAAAGTTTTATTCACAACCTCCTCAGGAAATACATTAGTAGCATCTTCAAAGGTATAACCAACCCAACATTAGCCCAAAAGTGACCAAAGCATTTAACAATCAAATAAGAGAATGAAGTGTTAGAAAGGTCCTTAAAGACAACAATGTCAAAATTTGAATTAATCACGCAAATCTTCTCATATAGTCACATTAACACATGGAATAGATTAAGCTAGAAAAAAACTGGTAGAACCTCACTAGTCATGTGGCACTCTTTACTCATGTGTATAAAGAATAGTAAGGTTTCCTCAATTCTCATTCCGAAGACTCAAAACTACAATAAGCCTGTTAAAACTCTTTAGTGCGCCACCACTAAAATGCAAAACATGCTAGATAATTATGAGGACTTAATATGGGTTATAACGGGGCCATGCGTATAGGTCAAGAAGGGAACAAATACATTGGGAATGTGGAGCTAAAATTCGAAGACTAAGAGCAAGACCAAATACTCCCAATATCTCATGTAATTTACTCCTCAAACCAATGCCACTCAAATATGCAATCAAATCCCCTTATATAAATCACATGGGGAGAAAATGTCGAATTGCAAAAGCAAGTATATACAATCCAACAATGCCAAAGTCTTTTATTCTCATTGTTTTGTTTTGATTTTTCTTTTTTTAAAGATTTTTGTCATTTTTTTCCTCTCAAAGAGAATGGCCATTGAAATAACATTAAGTACGTTTTTCAACTCTTCTCCAACAATTCACATCAAACAACCTATTATCGACTTAAGGGATCTCTTATATGAACAAAAGAATACAAATCCCTTATTGGACCAATCAAACCAAGTCAATCCACCAAAACATCTTAATACCCACATACTAACTCTCAATCAAAATATTATGAACTGAAATTCTGTATTCTTGGATTAAAGGTAAGATATCTATTTGGCCAAGGGCTATATATATGAAGGTTTACATCAATCAACATGTTGACAGCTCAAAGGAGCTAGCTAGGGTTATATCATGCATAACAAGGGTGGCTATTTGGTCTATATGCCTCAATCAAAAAAAGGAAGGCCTCAATTATTTTGCCTAAATTCATACGCTTATTTGATCTTGAATGAGAGTCAAAGCAAGTTCTAGAGAAATGATATCTAGGAAGAGTCACTCAAAAAAAGTCAAAGAGACTAAAATTGATGAATTAGTCCTTAAAAGGTCAAAGCCTCATGGATGTCTATCAACATCAAAAGTAGCTCATTAGGACTCATATGCCAACATTCATGCAAAAATCCATTGAACAATCAACTCGCATTCAACCCATGGTCAGAACATGAAGCACAATTACAAAAACTCATTTCCAAACATTTTTATTCACAATTGGGCATATTAAAGAGTCAAGTCACACTAAAGAAGACTACTAGTCTACAACTTTCATCATTAGAGATTTTGTTTTTGACCCTAGAATTTTTCTCATTTTTTCTCATTTCTCCTCTCAATGCCATCCTACATGGAGTTAATCCTAAAATGAAAATCTACCCTAAACTACTTCTAATAACCTGAATGCATAGGAAACACAAAACTATGAAAATAAAACTAAACACACTAATGACATGCTCTAACTACAAGTTAATCCTAAGTGCAACTCTAAATGAAATTATGTACAATATATACAGATCCACATACTCAAGAAGACACCATCAATTTCAGTCAACTTCCCCCATGCTTGTACAAAGTATGGTTCTCAATACAAGCATAAATAAGAGGCTTTCGAAAAGAGGGGGAGATGGAGGGTGAGGAGGTTGATCCTAGGAGATATGCCAATTTTTGCAAATCTCAAAACAAGCCATAAAGTCGTGGAAGTATTGGTTTTGGGAGGCAATTAGCCCATGGAGCTCATCATGCCGCTCCTAAACTGTAACACCCTAAATGCACATAAATCCACTAATTGCGTTCTTTCCATTAATATCACTAATTAAAAGTAATAACCCAATGATCAGGGCGTTACCGTCTTCCCAAAAAAAAGACAAGGCTTCGCGTATAAACAATAAAAATAGCAAAGCTGAACATCGCCAACCACCAAAAGGCATTCACACAATTACAAACCATTAAAACCATACATAAACAGTTTTTAACTTGTCTAAAGGTTTACACCAAAATAAAGTAACCCTTTGTAGAGTATATAGCTCTAACATCAGAATATTTCACAATATGGTGCTAAAAGCATCTCAGCACTAATACAACACTGTTCCTGTTGAATTAGTATATTCAGTTTTGATGACAACAAACCCAAGTGTAAAATGCTCTTAAGTAATGTTGCTCCAAACAAAGTTCTCCAAACAGGCATACACTGTTATTTTCAATATGCGTCTTAACTTGTTTGCTGAATGTTGAGAACAAGTCTTAAGAACAGGTCTCATACTTTGATGACTCACGCTCAAGTCAAGAACACCACCTCGATGAGTTGATTGTGTGTTAAGATCAGTTCCTGAACTCAAGCAATACAAGAACAACCTGGCAAACAGGCTAGGTGTTTCAAGGACAATCCAGCAAACAGGCCTTTCTGAACTCAAGCGATACAAGAACAACCTGGCAAACAGGTTGGTCTAGGTGGTTGGGGCAGCGTATTCGTCTTGAACAAGATGACTGGATCTACAACAAGATGTCTTGGGTAATTTAGGTTTTATTTTTTTAGACTCTTGTTAATATGCCAATCTTGAAAAGTCTCTAACTAATCACTCTTGAATTGGTTGCGCTATTTGCTTCAGAACACCAAGTTTGAACAACCCTGTAAACAGGGTACCTAGGGTGTTTCTGAACTGCAACGGCCAAACTCGGTCACTTTGGAAAACTTATTTTGGTTGGCCAAAAGCTCTAATGTATTTTGATAAAATTCCAAGACAGCAATTTAAGCTGTAGGAAATCTTTTGATATGAAAATCACTTGGGAGATTTGCAAAACTGATTTTGGAAAATATTTACCAAAACCGAAAATATTTCTCTCTTATCCTTTGGAAAGTGATTAATTCAAAATTCAAGCTGAGATTCTTTTCCAGGTATTTCACGGCTATTTTTAAGGGGAAAAGATAGTCTTTTATCCTCCAAAATCAAATCCCTACAATATTGGGAAACTCTATCCTCATTGGATCTTTTAGCCGTTGGAATTCTCTGTGCTAAGCAAAAATCTCTCTTTGCTAAACATAGCTGATTTTATCACTTCTCCTTGTTTTTGACCGTTGGATTTTTTGTTTAAAAACTCAACATTTCACTCCCATTCATAAGAGAAGAAAAAACGAGAAACATACACAACATACGCAAAAAGGGAGAAGTGCAAAAGTGGTTTTTCTAGTGAGAAGAATTTTTCGAGCTACTCTTGAGAAAAGAAAAACCGAGACAAGTTGTGTTTAAGCTGAGCTTTCAAGATATTGGCATACTAGGACCTCATTGTACCTTACATCTGCTTAAATCAGAAGCACCCCCGTAAGGTGTTTTGTAACCCTGATCTTGGATCAGAAAAGTGAGTGAGTGGTCCTCAGTCGTGTGGACTTTGGACGTGTCCAATCTGGTGAGATTTGGACGTGGTGTAACCTTTCTTAGAAAAGAAGGTTACGTGGTTGCAAGTTGTAACAAGGTGTGTTACATTTGTAACGTGTGAAGCCCGTTAGTGAAAGTGGTTAAATCCTACACGAGGTAGGTCGTGGTTTTTCACACCTCAGTTGGGCTAGAGGTGTTTTCCACGGAAAAATTGTGTGTGCTTTATTTCCGCATTTATCTTGTTGATTTTCGCCTTTGAGCAAATTGAAAACATCTGGTGCAAACAAGTCAGAAGGTTGTTTGTAATTCAAGAACAACCTCTGCAATCAGGAGGGTGTTTGTCAGTAAGTACGCGAAAATCGAACACCACAATTCACCCCTCCTCTTGTGGGTAAGTACTCCTAAATTCAACAAGTGGTATCAGAGCAGGTTCTCTCACACAAGGGCTAACACCTTGAGAGATTTTGAAGATGAGTACACCACAAGGAATCCTTGAAGGGCAATCCATTACTCGGCCATCCTATTTCAACGGCCAACATTATAGTTGGTGGAAGAATAGGATGGAGAACTATATTCAGGCAGAAGATTATGAGTTATGGATGCTCATCAAGAACGGGCCCCTTGTTCCCACCAAGGTGCTTGAAGATGGTAAGAAGGTTCCCAAGGAACCCATAGAGTTTGATGCTGAAGACTATAAAAAAATGGAAAAGAATGCCATGGCCAAGAAGCTATTATATTTTGGCCTAGGTCCAGATGAATATACACGTATCTCGGAGTGTGAGTCAGCCCAGGAGATATGGAATGCCCTCCAAGTAGCTCATGAAGGAACAAGTCAAGTCAAACAATCACGTATTGAGCTACTCATGAGGCAATATGAGTTGTTTGATATGGGTGATCGTGAGAACGTGATGGATATGTACACACGCTTCACCCACATAACAAACGAGCTAAAATCCCTGGGAAAATCCTTCACCACAGAAGAGCTGGTGAGGAAGATTCTAAGGATTTTGCCTCGGTCTTGGGAAGCGAAGGTGACAGCCATCCAAGAAGCTAAAGACATGAACAAGATCACCCTCGACGAGTTGATTGGCAATCTTCAAACCTATGAACTCAGAAAGAACTCACAACAAAAAGAGGAGCAGAAGAAGGATCGTGGGCTTGCCTTGAAAGCACAAGAGGATGATGACTCTGACCTTGAGGATGAAGAGATGGCCTTAATGACACGAAAGTTCAAGAAATTCTTCAAAAAGGTCAAAGAAAACAGCAGAAGAAAGGACTTTAGTAAATCCAGAAACACCCCCCGAGAACAGTTCACAGGGTGTTTTAAATGTGGCAAACCAGATCACCTTGTGAAAAACTGCCCTCTGCTTCGAGAAGAGCAGGAGTTCGAACAACCCAGAAAACAGGTTCGAAAACAACCTGTGAACACCTCAGGTAAAAGATTCTCGAAGGCTATGCTTGCTACCTGGGGAGACTCTTCTGAGGATGAAGGTGAATCTGAAAGTGAAGGAGATGCTGTAGCTCTCATGGCACAAGGTGACTCAGACTCAGATGATGAATCCACAAACAGCTTGACTGATCTCAAGAACAAGGTACGTGGTCTCAATAAAGCAACTCTCGAAAAACTTTTGTATACCTTGATGGATACTTGTGCTGAATTGAAACGAGATGTCCGAGACCTAGAACTAGAAAATGAGATCCTTAAGAATGAGAAACTTGAGGCTGAAAGAGAAATTCTAGCCTCACATCAAACCATAAATGACCTTAATGAGACCTTGATCTTGAATGAAGTAAAATATACCACCAATCAAGCCAAGACTGAAAAGGAAACCCTTGAGCTTAAAGAAAAGGTCGAAGTTTTGCTTGCTGAAAACAAGAACCTGTCGGCTAAAGCAAAACGCACAGAACACGACCTTGCCACAAACAGGTTGTGGAACAAGTCCTCACAAGCCCTTGATTGGTTAAACACTCACCACAGTCGAAACAAAAAGGGACTTGGATATAAGCCTAAACGAACCGTTTACCCAATCCATAGAAAGTATGTGGGATTACCTAAAAGCATTGTTTGCTTTCATTATGGTAAAACTGGTCACTATCAATATTCATGTCCTTCAAGAAGGTATGCCATTGAAAAGAATGAAAGGTATGTGAAACAAATCTGGATTAGGAAAGATGAGCTTTATTTGTCTAAAAGAATGGGACCCAAGTGGATCTGGGTTCCCAAAACTAACCCTTGATTTGTTTTGCAGGCTGAAGTGAGAGAGAACAACCCCACAAACAACCCAGCAAACAGGGTAAGAAACACCCTGGCAAATAGCTCAGAAAATAACCTTGAAAACAGGCAGCTATGGTATGTTGATAGTGGGTGTTCGCGGCATATGACCGGAGAAAAATCAAACTTTCTCTCACTTACAGCTTCAACCGGTGGGAGCGTGGCTTTTGGAAACGGTAAGTCTGGGACAATTGTCGGTATAGGTAGCATTGGTAAAACTCTCTCCCACTCAATTGATAATGTGCACTTAGTTGATGGTTTAAAGCATAATTTACTAAGTGTGTCCCAACTGTGTGACAAGAACAATCTAGTGATGTTCTCACGAACACATTGCTTGGTTGTCAATGCCAACACAGGAGACGTTGTGTTAAAGGGGAAACGTCACAAAAATGTTTACAAAGTTTGTATTTCCACACTTCTCCAAAACAACCTGACTTGTTTGAGTGTTGTGAATGATGATATAATGCTCTGGCATAAGAGACTAGGTCATGCGAGCCTTCCTCTTTTAAACAAACTTGTTTCCAAAGACTTGGTTGTTGGACTACCTTCCATCAAGTTTAATGATGACATGGTATGTGAAGCTTGTGCAAGAGGAAAACAAGTCAGATTGTCTTTTAAATCAAAAAGGTGTGTTAGCACTACCCGACCTCTTGAATTATTACACATTAATCTATGTGGTCCTATGAGGATAACAAGTAGAGGTGGGAAGAGGTATGTGCTTGTCATAGTGGATGATTACTCTCGATTTACTTGGACCCTGTTCTTGGCCTCCAAGGATGAAACTTTTGAGAATTTTATTGCCCTTCTCAAAAAGGTTGAAAAGAGAGTAGGACACTCATTGGTTAGCTTGAGGTCTGATCATGGTACTGAATTTGAAAATGCAAGTTTTACAGAATTTTGTAATACGCATGGTGTTGATCATAACTTCTCGGCCCCAAGAACACCCCAACAGAATGGGGTGGTTGAGCGCAAAAACCGCACCCTAGAAGACATGACTAGGACAATGCTTATTGCTAGTGGTCTTCCTAGGAACTTTTGGGCAGAAGCTTTGAACACATCATGTTACATTATGAATAGATGTATGATTAGACCTATTTTGAACAAAACTCCCTACGAACTCTTCAAAGGCAGAAAGCCTAACATTATGCATTTAAGAACATTCGGTTGTAGGTGTTTTGTGCATAATAATGGGAAGGATGCTTTAGGAAAGTTTGATCCCAGGAGTGATGAGGCAATATTTCTCGGTTATTCCTCTCACAGCAAGGCATACAAAGTCTTTAACAAAAGAACCTTGTGCGTTGAGGAAAGTGTGCATGTGCTTTTTGATGAATCTAACACTTTGAATAAGAATGGTGCACAGGAAGAAGAGTTTGAATTAGGTCTTATCCGAAAAGAAGTGTTGCCCCATGAGAGACAAGGTAAGAACACCATGGAGACAACAGGCCCAGAAGTTGTTCCTCAAAACGGCAGGCAAGGTGAACACCAAACAGGGGGAAACACCGTTGAACCCTGTTCGGGACCATGTTCTTCAGGAACAGGCTTACAAACAGGTGCAGAAACAGGCTCAGGAGGTGTTCGTGAGCCTGATTCTCCAAATATTCCGGCTAGAGTAGAGCATGTGTCTGTGGATCCACTTACTCCACGACCATGGAAGCACCATAGTTCACACCCCCTTGATCAAATTCTGTCTGATATTAACAGTGGAGTGCAAACTAGGTCTAAGCTTAAGAATTTCTGTGCTTTCTATGCTTTTCTCTCTAACATTGAGCCAAAGAATGTGAATGAAGCTCTTGCAGATTCAGATTGGGTCACGGCAATGCAAGAAGAGCTCCATCAATTTGAAAGAAACAGAGTATGGCACCTGGTACCTAAACCTGCAGAGAGAACAATCATTGGAACCAAGTGGGTGTTCCGAAACAAACTGGATGAGTCAGGAACAGTCACTAGGAACAAGGCACGGCTGGTTGTTCAAGGGTATAACCAAGAAGAAGGGATCGATTATGAAGAAACCTTTGCACCAGTTGCTAGAATTGAGGCTATTCGAATCCTAATAGCCTTTGCAGCTCATATGGAAATCAAGCTATATCAAATGGACGTGAAAAGTGCATTCCTAAACGGATACCTTAAAGAAGAGGTGTATGTCAAACAACCCCCTGGTTTTGAAAACAGTGAATTTCCTAACCATGTTTTCAAACTTAACAAAGCTCTTTATGGTTTAAAACAAGCTCCTAGAGCTTGGTATGAACGTTTGTCAAGTTTTTTACTTGAAAATAATTTTAGAAGAGGCAAGGTAGACAATACCTTGTTTCTAAAATCTAAGGGGGAACATTTATTGATTGTCCAAATATATGTTGATGACATTATATTTGGTGCAACTCATCATGATTTATGCAATGAATTTTCAAATATGATGAGGAGTGAGTTTGAGATGAGCATGATGGGTGAGCTTAACTTTTTCTTAGGCTTACAAATCAAGCAAACTCCAAACGGCACCATGATCCATCAACAAAAGTATATCAAGGAGCTACTTAAGCGTTTTGGGATGGAGTCGGCCAAATCCATAGACACTCCTATTTCTCCTTCAACCAAGTTGGTTATGGATGATGGGAGTCCCTCAGTTGAGGAGAAACTCTATAGGGGCATGATTGGGTCACTCCTATGCCTAACCGCTAGTAGACCGGATATTGTTTTTAGTGTTGGTTTATGTGCCCATTTTCAGTCTAATCCTAAGGAAACTTATCTTAAAGCTGTTAAACGGATACTAAGATATTTGAAGCATACGTTAAACGGATACTAAGATATTTGAAGCATACACCCAATTTAGCTTTATGGTATCCTAGAGGTTGCAATTTTGATCTTGTTGGATATGCTGACGCTGACTATGCTGGATTCCTAGTTGATAGAAAGAGTACCTCAGGTATGGCTCACTTTCTTGGACCTTGTTTGGTATCTTGGGCTACCAAGAAGCAACATTCAGTTGCCATGTCCACAGCAGAAGCTGAATATGTTGCAGCAGCTTCATGTTGTGCTCAACTGTTGTGGATAAGACAACAGCTTAAGGACTTTTGTGTTGACACTGGATGCATTCCTATTTTTTGTGATAACACAAGTGCAATTAACATTGCCAAAAATCCATGTCAACATAAAAGAACAAAGCATATTGACATTCGACATCATTTCTTGAGAGATAATGTTGAAAAGGGTTTAATTTCTATGAATTTTTGCACAACGGAAAATCAAATTGCTGATATATTCACTAAGGCACTAGCTAGAGATCAATTTGAGAGAAATAGACTGGAACTAGGGTTGGTAAGAACACCCTGAGATACTTGTTTCCAAGACATGAACTAGGTTTGGTAAAAACAACCTCTACACCCTGTTCTCTCCCCTTGTTTGCAAATCTTATTAGCAACTGATGTGATTTGTGTACAATGAGTGCATACACTCGAATTGCGTGCCTTTTTTTTATACAAAGAGTGCAGCACAAGGGGATGTACTAAGGATCACTGGAGCAGCTCTGCCACCTCTAGTACCAATGAGTCAAATCAAGATCAAACGGTGAAGAACAGGCAGGTATCTTGATCGAACGGAAAGAACAGGTACGTCCCTTGGTTGTTCGATGCATATGGGAATGTGTTTTCTTTAAGCCTCCCTCCTTACCAAGGCACACGCCTGTAATGTTCTCACCTGTTGCAAACCTAGAGATCTTTAAAAGATTTTGGGTGCTCTCTCTCTCTTTAAATGCCCTGTTCTTAGTTCTTCTTTTCACATGACTTCATCTCGCTCAAAAGCAAACCCTGCAAATAGCCTTAAACCCTAATTTCTCTCCTCTAGCAACAATGGCTTCCAACAACACCTCTCACTCAAAAGCCCTGGTTCTTGCGTCCTCAATCCCTGCTCCCCCTCGCCCAATCCTGTACAAGCCTTTCAGATTTCTGAAAAGCTTGTTCCTAAAGTCAGTCGGGATAGGGATGGACGATATTCCCTTCAATTGTGGAAGGGAATTGGTGTTTCTTGTGGGGTCAGTTGCATGTCCCATTAAAGTAGAGCCGGAGGGTGCACCATCGGGGCCTCAAGACAAAATCTTGGAAACCCCTGAAGGGTTTAGTGATAATTTCGAACCCTGTTCTTTTGGGCTGTTTCCTGAAACAGTGCCAGAAACAGGGAAAGACTCTTTTGACGCCGTGTGTGTGGAGGATCTGAATGTCGATTTCCGAGGGAATTCGAATGAGACATCAGAGGAGAGTCAGGAGAAGGATTCTCTCCCTGAGGCTGAACTCACTACTCCGGTTGCTCAAACCGGAGAGAAAAGGAAAAGGGTGAAAATAGTGGCCAGGCGCAGCAGAACGCCAAGAACAAGGCCACAACCAAGGTCTCAGCCCTCTCAAACTCCCTCTTCTCCAAAATCCTCCAAGCCTTCTCGCAAATCTGTAAGAATAGCTTTTCAATCCGCTCCCCGTATCTCCAAACCCTCTGCTCCAATCATCGAGGAGATTTCCTCTTCTTCTACCGAGGGGTTCTCGAGTTCTGACTCTGAGAACACCTCTTTCAAACAGGGGACACCGGTGTTCTCCGAGTCCTCTGAAGATCAAGCCCCTCAAAAATCAACCTCTAAACCTGCTGTGAAGCCATCTCCTGCAAACTCACCCCTCAAAAGAAAGCCCAGAACAGCTCCCCTACCAGACGCTACCACCTCTGTTCCTCCTCCCAAACGCCCAAAGAAGTCCACTCCCTCTCCTATGTCTGACAAGCATGCGCAATTGCTTAAGCGCAATGTCGTCAGGGGGAAGGTAGTAAATGTACGTTTTTTCGAGGAACAGGGTCTGGGGGTGTTCCTGAACAAGTTGCGAGTCCAAGGCTGGCTCGACTTGTTTGCAAACACCCAGTTGGGGTGTTCTGTGCCTGAGTTGGCTGAGTTTTACGCCAACTGCAGTGTCACCAAAGGGGTGGTGACAAGTTTTGTGAATGGGCAAGGCATTAAGGTTGATGCGCCCACACTTGGGAAAATATTGGGGGTGCCCTCACAAGGCTTTGCTGTGTATGTGAGGGAAGACAAGACTGCCCTGGCAACAGCCAGGCTCCTAGAGGTGTCCCAACGCCTCAGTCAGAAACAGGGCCTGAGAACACCCCTCTCGGTTAAGAAGGGTGAAATGACCTCCCTGCACCAACTACTGTTTATGTTCACCATCAAGAACATAATTCCGCGAGGTCAAGGGCGAAACTCAGCAGATGCCCTCGATCAATGTCTGGTGGACCTACTGGATCGGGAGGAACCAATAAACCTCCCTGCAATCATGATTCGCCACATAGGGCGAATTGCGAACACCACCCGAGCCCATGATCTTGGCTATGGGTTTCTGCTGACAAGGGTGTTTGAGCACTTTGGGATAGCGCTCACACGGAGAGTGGCGGCCCAAATCATTGATGAGATTGGGATTGACACCCTGCTAGGGTGTGGCTATGAGGTTGGCGAAGGGTCAGTCTCCAAACAGGGTCGTCGACCACCTCGACCACCTGTTTCTGGGCAACCTTCCATCAAGGTTGAGGCTGTTCTTGAGGACAATGCTCGCCTCAAGGATGAGCTCTCCGCTGTCAAGGCTGCTCTTGCCGAGGAACAAGCCCTCTCCGCTAAACGCCATGAAGATTTGCTTGCCCTTCTCTCCACCATTGCCCCCAGCATTCCTCCTCTGCAAACGAAACCATCCCCTGCTCCTTGATTGTCTAGGCTGGTCTCTAGTCTCCTCCTCCTCCTCTCCTAGTTTTGTTGTTTTGGCATTGTACTACTTTTCTTTGCAATGAAATATCTATTTGCAATGCTTTATATGCTTTTCTTGCAACCGTCCTGTTGTTCTTGCTTTTTAATGATGCCAAAAGGGGGAAGAATAGTGTAACCTATTGACAAAGTATGACGAATGAGCCTGACCTTGACTCGATAGGGTGGGTTGACCTCTAACTCCTTGTACCTACGTGGATCCCTATCAGCATTCAATTTTTTTTAATATGGACACTTGGTTTGTCATCATCAAAAAGGGGGAAATTGTTGAATTAGTATATTCAGTTTTGATGACAACAAACCCAAGTGTAAAATGCTCTTAAGTAATGTTGCTCCAAACAAAGTTCTCCAAACAGGCATACACTGTTATTTTCAATATGCGTCTTAACTTGTTTGCTGAATGTTGAGAACAAGTCTTAAGAACAGGTCTCATACCTTGATGACTCATGCTCAAGTCAAGAACACCACCTCGATGAGTTGATTGTGTGTTAAGATCAGTTCCTGAACTCAAGCAATACAAGAACAACCTGGCAAACAGGCTAGGTGTTTCAAGGACAATCCAGCAAACAGGCTTTCTGAACTCAAGCGATACAAGAACAACCTGGCAAACAGGTTGGTCTAGGTGGTTGGGGCAGCGTATTCGTCTTGAACAAGATGACTGGATCTACAACAAGATGTCTTGGGTAATTTAGGTTTTATTTTTTAGACTCTTGTTAATATGCCAATCTTGAAAAGTCTCTAACTAACCACTCTTGAATTGGTTGCGCTATTTGCTTCAGAACACCAAGTTTGAACAACCCTGTAAACAGGGTACCTAGGGTGTTTCTGAACTGCAACGGCCAAACCCGGTCACTTTGGAAAACTTATTTTGGTTGGCCAAAAGCTCTAATATATTTTGATAAAATTCCAAGACAGCAATTTAAGCTGTAGGAAATCTTTTGATATGAAAATCACTTGGGAGATTTGCAAAACTGATTTTGGAAAATATTTACCAAAACCGAAAATATTTCTCTCTTATCCTTTGGAAAGTGATTAATTCAAAATTCAAGCTGAGATTCTTTTCCAGGTATTTCACGGCTATTTTTAAGGGGAAAAGATAGTCTTTTATCCTCCAAAATCAAATCCTTACAATATTGGAAACTCTATCCTCATTGGATCTTTTAGCCGTTGGAATTCTCTGTGCTAAGCAAAAATCTCTCTTTGCTAAACATAGCTGATTTTATCACTTCTCCTTGTTTTTGACCGTTGGATTTTTTGTTTAAAAACTCAACATTTCACTCCCATTCAGAAGAAAGAAAAAACGAGAAACATACACAACATACGCAAAAAGGGAGAAGTGCAAAAGTGGTTTTTTTAGTGAGAAGAATTTTTCGAGCTACTCTTGAGAAAAGAAAAACCGAGACAAGTTGTGTTTAAACTGAGCTTTCAAGATATTGGCATACTAGGACCTCATTGTACCTTACATCTGCTTAAATCAGAAGCACCCCCGTAAGGTGTTTTGTAACCCTGATCTTGGATCAGAAAAGTGAGTGAGTGGTCCTCAGTCGTGTGGACTTTGGACGTGTCCAATCTGGTGAGATTTGGACGTGGTGTAACCTTTCTTAGAAAAGAAGGTTACGTGGTTGCAAGTTGTAACAAGGTGTGTTACATTTGTAACGTGTGAAGCCCGTTAGTGAAAGTGGTTAAATCCTACACGAGGTAGGTCGTGGTTTTTCACACCTCAGTTGGGCTAGAGGTGTTTTCCACGGAAAAATTGTGTGTGCGTTATTTCCGCATTTATCTTGTTGATTTTCGCCTTTGAGCAAATTGAAAACATCTGGTGTAAACAAGTCAGAAGGTTGTTTGTAATTCAAGAACAACCTGTGCAATCAGGAGGGTGTTTGTCAGTAAGTACGCGAAAATCGAACACCACAATTCACCCCCCTCTTGTGGGTAAGTACTCCTAAATTCAACAGTTCCTTTCAGACTTCCTTCTTCACTTATCTTCTTCAGTTGGCCTGCTGGTAAGACAGCGGTTCACTGAGCACTTTCCTAAAACAAAACATGAAAATATTTTGAATTGTGAGCCGAAGCTTAGTACATGCATTCTTGTATTGTTAAATGTTCATTGAAAAGCTGGTTGGGCTCGCATTGCAATTTATTTTAATTTAAAATAGGGAATGAGATGAATATAAAACTGCATTGTCAATTATTATCTGATAGTGAACCCCTGGTAACTATTACGATCTAAAGATAGGTGTACACCTACCAAGCTGACTAGCCTGAGGTTGCGCAGGTAACTGAAGGGCAATACCTTGTAACTGATAATTGATGGAGTCACTAATTATGTGACAAATCATTTATTAAACTAATTCATTGATGTACTTACCAAAACATTATAATTTTGATAAATACAATGAACGTACTAAGGATTTTTAATGAAATCTCATTGAGTATGATTATGCACAAAAAGGGGAGGAAGGGATAGATTAGGCCCTGATTCTGTACAAAAATATCATTATAGGAACATATAGTTAGCAAATGTATTTATTTTTATTGTAATAGTTTCAGTTAAAAAAAGTAAAGGTTTAACATGAGCTAAAATAAATAACTCGTAACTTAATCTCCGACCTTAGCTTGAGACCTAATTTTCCAATATAGAAAGCTTAAAAAGTCCTGCAAAACTTTCATTTACAAAGAAAAATATGATTTCCACAATAGAGTTCCTAAAATTGAGCTAGAACACTAGGTTGCCCGTTTTGATCTATCCTGCATAGCTCTAGCAAAACGGCCATAACGTTTTATACAGAACTAGGATTAAAGTTATTTAAAAGGAATTTGAAAGATAACTCTCTAGTAACCACCAAAAATCACAGTTTTTTGATAGGTCGATCATTACCAGTTTAATTGCAAAGTGTCCACTATTTTTAGTCTCATCACAGCCATACTGTTTTTGTTTCCCTCCTTCTTTCTGTATAATTCCCCATTTAAAATCACTCGTTAAAATCATTCAACAAAGCCTTAGTCCTTCTCATCACCATACAAAGCCATATTACTCAATTTCAACCCATAATCATCTACATCAAATTTTTAATTCTTCTCTTTTTCAAACCCATTTAAAATACATCCATGATCTTACTTATTTGCATAAATGAGCAAAATGACCCTTTATAATCAATTGAAGAAATTTTCATAATCCACCTCTTTTTCAAGAATCACACCAAATCATTTTTCAAGTTGAAAGACACATCAAAGGTTCATTTCTCAACCAAATATACACAAATAACATGCTTGATACTTAAAGAAAGCTAAACCTTGCATAATCATTAAAACTCTAGCTTATGGCCAACTTGGACTCACCTGTAACTCATTCAAAACCAAACCAGCACCATATAATCATTTATGATGCTAAAATTACTAAATCAGACACAAAACAATCCATAAACATCACTTAAGCTTAAGCTTGTATGATCATGAACCATCTGAACTCCCACATAATTTCAAGCTTCATCAACAATTAAAACACCAAAATAACTCTTACTTCTATCAAAACAACATGATCAACAATCAAAAATAACAAAATAAGAATTAAAACTAACACACAAATCAAAATCAATAAGAACAAGATTAGAGTTTACTCACTTTGATGCCTAGAAAAGAGGTGGGAGAAGTGGTTAATGAGGGTGGGGGTTGAGAGGGGGTGGTAGCTGAGATGTGGGTGGTGGACTGGTGATAGTGGGATGCTGCGATGGTGGTTGTGGCGGCAAGAACAGCAGCAAGCAAATGGGGGGCTGCTGTGACTATGGAGGAGAGAGAAGGGGGAGATGGGTTTGTGATATTTTCTTTTTTTAAACTAGGCTAGAAATGCTCTATATATGCTTGGCTGAATTTTAATCTCATAAAGTAGCTTTTACTAATTACAAATTAGGCATAATAAAAACGCATTAGCTAAATCAACAACATAACTTTTTAGGCCTTGTTTGGGCTCATATGATTTGGGCTCGTCAAGCAAAATACGCCTTTGAAATCAAATTTTTGCATAGCTCGGGATAAAATATTTGGGTCATTATAAACAATAATTTAATATTTTGAAACATTTTGTCAGGGCTGTCTATGGATTCACCCGAAATGTCACGATAAAAAGAAAACCGAATTGCAAACTGGGGCCCAAAGGAATTTCCCTGCCAGGATGATTAAATGCGATAAATAAATATGAGAAAATTATTAATATGAGGTGATTAAATAAATAAACATGATTTAATAAACATGATTTAGGGTTGGGCCATTACAGTCTTCCCCCTTTAAAGAGTTTCATCCTCAAAACTCATGAGCTTTACCATGTCATGCAAGATTACCTCAAATAAGTATGGGTGCTTGGCTTTCATTTCCTCTTCGGTCTCCCAAGTGGCTTCTTGGGTTGTATGGTTTGTCCAAAGTACCTTGACTAGAGGTATCTACTTGTTGCGTAATTGCTTAATCCTATGATCTAGTATTTGGCCTGGACACTCTTCATATACTAGATCCCCAGTGATTTCAATAGGCTCAGATATAATGGTATGGTCCGGATCTGGAATATATTTTTTGAGCTGAGAGATGTGAAACATGTTATGTACGTGTTCAAGTTCTACTGGCAGATCCAGATAATAAGCTACAAGATTCAACTTTTCAATGATCTCATAGGGCCTAGTATATCTTGGACTCAATTTGCCTCGCATTCTGAGCCTCTTGATACCCTTGGTTGGCAAAACTTTTAGAAAAACTTCATCACCTGCTTGAAACTCCAAAGGCCTTCTTCTTTTGTCAACATAGCTCTTTTGCCGGCTCTGGGTAGCCTTAATATGCTCTCGAACTCTTCTTATTGTTTTAACGGTTTCTTGAATCATTTCAGGACCTATGATCAATGCCTCGTCGAAGTCACTCCAACACAGCGGGGTTCTACACTTTCTCTTGCCTGAAGCCTTAAACGGGGACATTTTGATGGTGGACTGATAGCTATTGTTATAAGAAAACTCCACCAGCGATAAATCATCTTCCCATTTCCTTAGAACTCCAATACACAAGCTCTTAGCATGTTCTTTAGAATTTTATTCATTCTTTCAGTTTGCCCATCTGTCTCAGAGTGATAAGAGCTATTAAATTTCAGTTTGGTCCTATAGGCTTTTTGAAGTGCTTGCCAAAAATGGGCTTGGAATCTTTGCTCCCTATCTGATACTATGTCCAAGGCAATCATGTGTAGTCAGACTATCTCTTTAACATACAATTGGGGTAGTTTTTCAACTCCCCAAGTATCTCTATTTGGCAGAAAATGGGCTGACTTGGTAATTCGATCGACTATGACCTAGATAGCATTATTCTTCAAAGCGGAAAGGGGTAAACCCATAACAAAGCCTATTGAGATCGAATCCCACTTCCAAATGAGGATTTCTAGGGTTCGCAGTTCACCCACGTGATGTTGATGCTCTGCTTTAACCTTCTGGTATGTTAGACACTTGTTTACGTATTCTGCAATCTCTTTCTTCATATTATTCCACTAGAAGTATTGTCTCAGGTCTCTGTACATCTTGGTGCCTCATGGATGCACCGAGTAGCAAGTATTGTGAGCCTCCTCTAGGATATGTTTTCCTTATTTTTGGGACATATAGGCAATTTTGGAATCGTAGGGTGCCATCCTCATGTACTACAAACCTAGAAGACTTCCCTTTCTCTACATTCTGCTTTATTCTTTGGAGTTCAGGATCACTTTCCTAGTCCACCCAAATTTCGTCTATTGTGCAAGGCTGTAAGGTAAGTGCTGATAATTGAACATTTGCTTTCCTATGGGACTCAACTGAGTAGTCACTACAATGTTTGAGCTATGTTGCGCTTTCCTACTCAGGGCATTTGCTACAACATTTACTTTTCCTGGATGATATTGAATCTACAAATCATAATCCTTAAGCAACTCAAGCCAACATCGTTGTTTGAAATTGAGCTCCTTTTGGGTGAAGATATACTTTAAACTTTGATAGTCAGTATAGATCTTGCATGGTATCCCATATAAGTAATGTCTACAAATTTTCAATGCGAAGATCACGGCTGCTAACTCTAGGTTATAGGTAGGGCAAGTTTTCTTATAAGGCTTGAGCTGTCGAGAGGCATAAGCTACTACTTTGTCTTGCTGCATCAGAACACACCCCAAACCGTTCTTCGAAGCATCACTATAAATGGTATACTCCTTACCCTCTACTGGTAGCGTTAGGATTGGGGCGGTAGTTAATCGCTACCTTAACTCCTGAAAAGGTCTCTCACATTTCTCTATTCACTCAAATTTATTCGCTTTCTGCAGTAGATTGGTCAGGGGCAAAGCTATTTTTGAAAAGTCGTTAACAAACCTTCGATATGGGGCTTTGGAGATAGGTTGGGCACCAGGGATTAACTCAATTCCAAAATCAATTTTCCTCTGTGGGGGTAATCCTGGTAACTCCTCAGGAAAAACATCTTCAAATTCACAAATTACAAGAATATTTTTTAATTTCTCTTTTGCTCGAGTGTCAATCGTATAACACCAGTATCCAATAGACCCCTAATATAACAGCTTACTTGCTTTCATAGCAGAAATCAAGGTACAAGGTTTTTCCTCTCTATGCCTATAAAAATATACTTCTCTCCCTTTTTTATCCTTCAAAATAACCTTAAGATCTTTATAATCAATCTCGGTCCCATAAGTGTGCAACTAATGCATTCCTAAAATGATATCAAAATCATACAGATCAAATTGAATCAAATCCACAGAGAAGGTGGTTCCACCAATGGTGATGGGAACAAGTTTATAGAGAATAGGGAACTCAACCACAGAATCATTGGGTAACTTAATCCTATAATTGGTTTGTGTCCTTCTACCCTTAAGGTTCAATTGCATGGCAGATCGGGTGGATATAAATGAATGAGTAGCACCCGAATTAAATAATACACAAAATGGCTTTCAATTTAAAAAGAGAGTTCCAGTGACTACCATACCGAAGGTGGCAGCTTCCTTCTTGCTCATTATATATGCTCGTCCTACTGATGCAGGCCTTAGAGGTAAGGGCCCTTTGAGAGATGGGGCTAGGAGTTTTGCTGCACCCTTGTCTATAGCCTTCAACCTTCGAGGGCATGCAGTGATAAGGTGTTTAAGGCTTCCATACCACATGTACGTGTTGGTTCCTACTCGGCATTCAGGGGTGGTGTAATTTGTTCTTCAGCACTTCCCACAGGGCTCCGCTGAGCCTGTAGGACGGCTCTTGGGAGGAGTGGGAGAAGGTTTCTTCTGATTCACACTCTCACTTAGAGTTCCTCGCTAAATCCCTTTTCTCTTTTGGTTGATCGAGTTCAAGGCCCTCAACTCTGTTTTCACTCGCTCCACTTTAGCAGCTCATTTATGTAGCTCTTGATAAGTCAAGATTGGTTGCCCAGCTAACTAATTTCGAATGTAGAAGGCCAAACCCTTTCCAAATCTCCTCATCTTTAACATTTCAGATGACACAAATTCAGGGGCAAACCTGGATAATTTTTTAATTTACTGCATACTGCATCACAGTCATATTACCACTCATGTTCAGCTCTATAAACTCATTATCCTTGCCTTTTGACCATGATTGGGTAAAATTTTTCCCTTAACTCCTCCAGAAATTTACTCTAGGTGAATTCAGGCTCTATGAGCCTATCCTTAATAGTGTTCCACCAAATCTCAACTTCACCAGTCAAATAATATGTCCCAGTGTTTACTTTCGTTTCTTCTGGAACCTCTACCACTGTAAAAATTTTCTCTGTTCCCCTTACCTATTCCTCAAATACTACCGGATCATAATTTCTGTCATATGCTTCAGGGTTGCGTCGTGCTACCATATCTACTAATTTGTCATCTTTAGGAGGGGTTTCAGTATGTACTTGGGGAATTCACTTCATCAGTTTAGCTACTAAGGTCAGCCAGTAGTCTGAGTTCCTGATGTCGTTAGCTAACTCAGAGAAAATTGGTGGCATTTCACCAAAATTTGGTGGCACATGACATGAGGCTTGTTCACCTGATCCCTGGCTGTAAGACCCACCTTCGTTATTTTTACGTTAAGTTGCCTGTCTTGCTTTTACGTTATGAAATCGTATTTTTAGTAACCGTGTGAGTTTTTAATGATTAAATTCATTAAAAAGAACGATTATTTGATTAACGTTATTATCGATGTTACTTATTTATAAAACCTTTGAATCAACGCTAAACTAAGTTTTTAAAATCATTTTTCGTTTTACTTGGCCGATTCCCAAAGTTTAAACCGAAATGTTCATTGTGGGTTGTTTCGGTTCGGGTTTAGCCTAACCATTAGGGAGTACGGGACTGGAGTTTAGTAGAATGATGTTAATTGAGCCCAAAAAAAAAGAAAAATAAAAAAAAAGTGAAGGGGGGCACGCTGGGCCTCAGAAGCCCGAGACCCCGACCCCTCCCCTCTCCTTCTCGCTCTCTGCTCTCCCTCTCTCTCTCTCTCTAATCGCCTCTCTCTCTCACTCTCTCTCCCTCCCCCTCGCCGGCCAGACACCTGGCGACGTCGCCGGTGGGCACGCGTCACCGGTCGGCGCGCGTCACCGGTGAAGGGGAGCTCCACACCACGCGTCCCCACCGCCCCATTCCACCACCAAACGCCGCCACTTCGCACAGCCTCACACCCACGCGTCTACGCACCCAAAACCGGCCGTCCACCGGCCGGAAACCGACGACCCACCTCCATCCCAGCCTCCTCTATAAATTGGGTGATAATTTCTGGCCAAAATCAACCAAAAACACCACTAAATCGAAGCTAGGGTTTTGGGTTCTGGGAGTAGCCGAGCCTGGGACGAGTTCAAGGGAATTTTGGGCGTGAATTGCTACCAATTTAGTGGGTAATGAAGCGATTCTAGGTGGGTGTTCTCGCCTCTTAAGTTATTACTATTTTCGAAGTTAATTTTCAGTAGTTTGATGTTGCATGTCAAGTTAGGGCTTGTTAAATTCGTTAGAAATGTCAAGAAATGAGCTGTTCATTCTTAGATTCGATTCATTTGGTTGATTTATGCCTGAAATTGTAAATCGATGCGAATTATGTGCATTTAGCATTGATTCAAGTCCATGAATGAAAATCATGCTTGAATTGTTAATTCGAAGTAATTTAAACATGTTTAGCATTGATTCGAACCCATGAATGTAAATCATGCTTGAATTGTTAATTCGAAGTAATTTAAACATTCGTGAATGTAAATCATGCATTGTTAATTCGATTCGAACCCATGAATGTAAATCATGCTTGAATTGTTAATTCGAAGTTAGTTTAACGTGTTTAGCATCGATTCAAGTTAATGAGTTAATGTATGAAAAAGAATTAATATCGAAGTTATATTAACGTGCTTAGCTTCTATTCAAGTTATTTAGCTAATATATGAAAAAGGATTAAAATCGAAGTTCTTTTAATGTCTTTAGCTTCCATTCGAATTAATTAACCAAAGCATGCAAATGAGCTAATTTTCGAGGTAAATGAAGGGTGTCTGGCTCCGAATCAAGTAGCTTAGCCAATACATGTTAAACGAATTAATCTCGAAGTTATATAAACATGTTTAGGTTTGACTCGAGTTAAACTAACTAATGCATGTAAACGAATTAAATTCGAAGCTATTGAAATATGTTTAGTTTTCACTCGAACCTCTGTTCTCTGTACATTCATGCTTAGGAAAGTTACTTCGAAATGCATCGTATATGTTTAGAATCAAATTATGTTTGATTTATTGAATAAAGTGTTGTCGATTCGTGAATAAATGTGGCCATATGAACGCTTGTTGTAGCGCACCGCTGAATGGTGCTAGATGCTCAGGTAAGAACCTAGACTTCACCCTTTATTTTTATAAGCTAATAGGATAATATGTTGTGATTAATGAATCGATAAATCGAGTTGGTAGTTGGATGGTTTGAGGAAAGAATCATGAGCGTTCAAGGTCCTGTGGTACGGTGCTTGTGATGAGGGAGTTCGGATTGTGAATTGACCGCAATCGTGTGAATTGCGAGGCCATGTGTGGCTCATTGTGTTATTGAAATGATTATGAAGTGTTTGAATGTGAAACGTGTGAATCCCTTTCCCCCTTTATGTCTAAGATGCATTATGCGTGAAAGTGTGGTGATTTGACAAAGAACGTTTCTCGTGTTTTCAAACTAATAATAGCCATGATTAATAGCAAGCAATGGCCTATTTTCGCTATACAAACAGTATTTGGGAGTGAACCTGCTTGAACGGGGGAATCCCTAAAACGGTTTAGAAAAGTGTGAGTTTTGTGATAAATGATTTTATCAAAAGACACAACAAAATTATTAGCCGTTATGACCGATACGCTTTAAGTGGCTAAGATAATGTGCTGCGGACAATATGATATGATGTAATGTTAACCTAGGGGATAAGTCCGGATAAACCCTAGAGGCCCTGACGAGGGCTAATGTAATGGTCCGATATGTTATATGTAGCCATCCCGGGAGTAAGAGCTTAAGCGTGAGCGTTAGGTCTCACTATGGGGTCGAGAATAGTTCTCACCCAATCAGCACCCTGTAATGATCTTATGCCAGAAGTACTTTCGTACTAAGTTAAGAAAAGCAATTGGCCCTTTGCCATTTTTAAACGATTAAAAAGGAAAGAAAGTTCTTTTTATGGGCCCAAAAGGCTATATGGAATGATGTATGAAAAGCTTATAAGGGTCATTACACGACCAAATGAAATGAAACTTCCTTTGAAGACTAAGAAAACATTTTCAACGAAAGAAAGAAAGCTTTCAATGATTGAGTTATGAAATGATCCTCAAGCATGTTTGAATGTAGATTCTTAGCCTATGTATTAAAGGAAAGCTTTCAATGGATGCATTATGAATGATTCTTAAGTATGGTTGAACGTGGATTCTAATCTTATGTGGCATCATTCTTATCCATAGCAAATCTGTATGATTTATAGTGTGTGAGATGAGAAAGAAAGTTATAGCACGTTAAAAATTCCATGAATGAAGGCGTCTCTTCCTAAAAGAATGAACGTTGATATGTGAATAGCATGCGAGGGTGTCATATAGCTTAATATGATGTTTAAAGGTACTTAAATGCTTGATATGTGTTTATGTGTGTGATGTGTATATTATATGAATGAAATGCCAAGAAAAGTGTATTTATGAAAAGGGATAACCTTATATACACATCATATGATTGAGGGTTCATGTGTAGTTTAAATGGAGTGTTAGGAAGTTATATTATGAAAAGAAAAGATCCTTATACTTAGCCTTCGATGCTTACTCGCGTGC
Organism: Carnegiea gigantea; assembly: GCA_029747015.1. Lineage (NCBI taxonomy): Eukaryota > Viridiplantae > Streptophyta > Magnoliopsida > Caryophyllales > Cactaceae > Carnegiea > Carnegiea gigantea. The sequence goes on from JAKOGI010000154.1 coordinate 608,199, forward strand.
CTAACTGCTTGCTAGAAAAGAACTCTATCATTAAGGAACCTAGAAATATGATTGAGGGGTCAAAGTGAAGTTTATGTTTAGTGATCCTCCCATAAAGGTTCTATGAATATCTATTATGATAGTAAAGTATGGAAACGTGATATGTGACTAGTAAAGATAGTATTGCTTGCAACGGTTTTGGTTTTAAGGGGGTTGGGGGACACTCACTGAGCGTGTGGTTGCTCATCCCATTACTCTTTCCCCTTTTCCCCAGGTTTTCTTTCTGACGGGAAGAAGTTGAGTAAGATAAGTCCAGAAGGAACCTATCGGTGCTTACAAGGCGTCATATGTGCTCATTTAAAGGGATCCTACACGTTTAATGAAGTCATGTAATGTACTCTTAGATAATAAAGGTCTGTAAACGATTGTTCTAGTTCATGTAATGCATATGGTATAAAGGTCGCTCTGTATGGCCGTCTGAGCCAACCATCAAGTTAGTTAGATGTCTTCTTGGTTTAATTTAGTTATGTTTTGGGATGTAAATCTTAATACTCCGGTTTTGTTAACCATTGAGTTGTATCTTCCATTTCTTCTTTATTCATAAATCAATCTGGTTGGTGTACTCCGAGCGAGTGGCTCGTTGAGTTATGAACTCCGGCGTGTGGCCGTTGAGCTATGTTTTATATGTTTACGCTTCCGTTAATCTACAGGGACTTATTGTGAGGCTTTTAGCCTGGAAACGGTCAGTTTTTAGGGGAAACTCTGTCCGTTTCGTCGCAGGAATTAAGTAAGAAGTTAGAAAAGCGTAACGCTTCTGGCCTAGGGGCTGGGGGTGTTACACTGGCTATGGTCTGAGTTATCCCCTATATAAGTCTCTGTGTTGTTCTGCACTGATTCAGACATTCTGATAATACGTTAAACGAATAATTCAATCACTGGAATATCTCAACATATGAGATAGGCATGCCCAACAAACACATTTAATATGACTCAAATATTATTGAAAATAAAACCTAAAGCTTCATTATATCATTTCATAGCTATTTGTTTACATACATAGCTGCTTGTTATATACATGATCAATAGAAGTATATCATATCTAACTGACCAAGTAAGATCAACTGTGACTCCTATCCTAACCCAAACACTAACTAGCCCCCCAGACACTAAATCCGTCACATGCCCCAAAAAAAGAGGAATGGACCATGTTATCATGGTCGGAACGATTTGACTGACTATATATAATGTCATATGCTACATAAAATATATCTATCCAATCCGACCATGCTATATACATACCGGGCTCAAAATGAATCCTACTCAAGTCAACACTTGAAACAACCGAACGATCCCTAGATGAATCGTAATCTGAGTCAAACTCATCCTCCGGCTACTCGCCGGAGTCGAAGCTGCTATCCGATGCTCCTGACTCTACCTTAGTGATCTCCTAATCCTCATGCTACTGTCCTACTACCTCATCAATCCTGTGATCAATCTGCTGCTCCTCCCCTATCTCATCAGTCTCCTGATCTTCCTCTAGATCTTTCTCATCCTCTAGATGGTCCCAAGACCCTTTATGGGCTCATTATCAGGACTAAGTACCATGATCTCTGGTGTGTCGGGGAGATCTACCACTATATAAACCTCCCCAGGATTGTCGGGCATCTGAGGAGTGCCCGGTGCAAGCGGCGATGGTGGTCCCCATGCTAGTGCCGGTGGTGCAGGTGGGGGATGTGCCTGGTGTAAGGGAAAAATGTGCTGAAGGGTCTCATAGTAATCCCCCTCTGCTCAAACTCCTCCCACAACATCAACTTCGAAGTGATCGTAGCCTAAGCCCCCTGGACCTGGAACCTCGGTCCATCGCAACCTGGTTCCCCGTCATCATGAAATAATGATAACAGAGTCTAAACTTAACCCACGGGTTAACCATAGGTAAGGACCATAACAATCTACATGCAAGGACTGCGATGTTGAGAAACTCAGAGAAAGGGTCCTGGGCATGAGCTATCATGCTGGCGTGCAACAGTAAAATACAGGCAGCCACAGATGTATCAGGCATCATATTAACTGCGTAAGGATCCATCTAACAAGGAAAACACAAATGAGGGGCATATAGAAGATAAGCAATATACATTTCTAATATCACAAGTCGCCAATAGTATACGATATTCCTTACCAATAAACCTTTTTACCCTCCTATATCTAAACTCCATACTCCGTATCCAAAATCAAAACCTGGCTTTGATACCAAATCTGTAATACCCCAAATACACATAAATCCACTGATTTCGTTCTTTCCATTAATATCACTAGTTAGAAGTAATAATCCAATGATCGAGGTGTTACTGTCGTCCAAAAAAAAGACAAGGCTTTACGTATAAATAATAAAAATAGCAAAGCTGAACATTGCTTGCTAGCAAAAGGCATTCACACAATCACAAACCATCAAAACCATGCATAACCAGTTTCTAACTTATCTAAATATTTACACCAAAATAAAGTAACTCTTTGTAGAGTATATAGCTTTAACATCATAATATTTCACAATACAGTGCTAAAAGCATCTCAACACTAATAAAACACTGTTCCTTTCAGACTTCCTTGTTCACTTATCTCCTTCAGTTGATCTACCAGCCTGAGGACGGTTCACTGAGCACTTGCCTAAAACAAAACATAAAAACATTTCAAACTCCGAGCTGAAGCTCAGTGCATGTATTCCTGTATTATTAAATGTTCATTGAAAAGCTGGTTGGGCTCGCATTATAATTCATTTTAATTTAAAATAGGGAATGAGATGAATATAAAATTACAATGCCAATTATTATCTAATAGTGAACCCCTGGTAACTGTTACGACCTGAAGATTGGTACACGCCTACCAAGCCGACTGGCTTGAAGCTGCGTGGGTAACAAAAGGATAATGCCTTATAAATGATAATTGGTAGAGTCACTAAGTATGTGATAAATTATTGAGTAAACTGATTCATTAATGTACTTATAAAAACATCATAATTTTGATAAATACGAGCTGGTTTCTAAAGATATAAGCAATGAACGTACCTAAGACTTTTAATGAAATCTCACTGAGTATGATTATGCACAAAAAGTGAAGGAAAGGATAGATTAGGCCCTGAATCTATAGAAAAATATCGTTATAGGAACATATAGCTAGCAAATATATTTATTTTCATTGTGATAGTTTTAGTTAAAAACAGTAAAGGTTTAACATGAGCTAAAATAAATAACTCGTAACTTAATCTCCCACCCTTTGCTTGAAGCCTAATTCCCTAATATAGAAGCTTAAAAAGTCCTACAAAACTTTCATTTACAAAGCAAACATGATTCCCACAATAGGGTTCCAAAAATTGAGCTAGAACCCTAGGGTGCCCGTTTTGATCTATCCTGTGTAGTCCCAGCAAAATGGCCATAACGTTTTACGTAGAACTCAAATTAAAGCGATTCAAAAGGAATTTGAAAGATAACTCACGGATCTAGTGATCCACCAAAAATCATAGGTTTTTGATGGACCGATCATTACCAGTTTAATTTCAAAGTATCCCCTGTTTTCAATCTCTTCACAACCATACTGTTTTTGTTTTCCCCCTTCTTTCCGGATAATTCCCCATCTAAAATCACTCCTTAAAATCTTAAACAAAGCCTTGATCATTCTCATCACCATAAAAAGCCATATTACTCAATTTTAACCCATAATCATCTACATCAAATTTTTAATTGTTTTCTTTCTCAAACCCACTCAAAATAGATCCATTATCTTACTTCTTTCCATAAATGAGCAAAATGACCCTTTATAATCAATTGAAGAAATTTTCATAATCCAGCACTTTTTCAAGAATCACACCAAATTATTTTTCAAGTTGAAAGACACATTAAAGATTCATTTCTCAACCAAATATACAGAAATAACATGCTTGATATTAAAAGAAAGCTAAACCTTGCACAATCATTAAAACCCTAGCTTATGGACAACTTAGACTCACCTTTAACTCATTCAAAACCACACCGACACCACTATAATCATTTATGGTTGTCAAATCAAAAACAAAACAATCTATAAACATCACTTAAGCTTAAGCTTGCATGATCATGGACCATCTCGACTCCCACATACTTTCAAGCTTCACCAACAATTAAAACACCAAAATAACTCTTATTTGTATCAAAACAACATGATCAACAATCAAAAATAACAAAATAAGAATCAAAACTAATACACAAATCAAAATCAACAAGAATAAGGTTAGAGTTTAGTCACTTTGATGCCTAGGAAAGAGGTGGGAGAAATGGTTGATGAGGGAGGGGGTTAAGGGGGTGGCTGTTGAGCTGTGGATGGTGGACTGGTGGTGGTGGGCTGCTTTAGTGGTGGCTGTGGTGGCAAGAACAGCAGCAAGTAAAGGGGAGTAATCGTGGCTATGGAGGAGAGTGAAGGGGGAGATGGGTTTGTGATATTTTCTTTTTTTCAACTAGGCTAGAAATGCTCTATATATGCTTAGCTGAATTTTAATCCCATAAAGTAGCTTATACTAATTACAAATTAGGCATAATAAAAAGGAATTAGCTAAATCAACAACATAACTTGTTGGGCCTTATTTTGGCTTAGACAATTTGGGCCCGTTAAGCAAAATACGTCTTTGAAATCAAATTTTTGCATAGCTTGGTATAAAATATTTGGGTCATTATGAACAATAATTTAATCTTTTGAAACATTTTGTTAGTGCTGTCTATCGATTCGCCTGAAATGTCATGATAAAAAGAAAACCTAATTGCAAACTAGGGCCCAAATGAATTTTGCCCACTGGAATGATTAAATGCGATAAATAAATATGAGAAAATTATTAACATGAGGTAACTAAATAAATAAACATGATTTAGGGTTGGACTATTACATAAACAAAGTCATGAAAAGTGGCATCCTTAGATTGAACATAAGCTCTTAGGAAGACTTGCTCCTCCTGACTGGACTTAATGGTAGCTTATACTTCATCATAATCATCGGAAGATGTTGGGAGGAACTAGAGGCTCCAAGGTGAGTAGGTGGGAGAGGTGGTGGGCTGGGACGCACTACCTCATCATTGTCGAATAAAAACCATTTATTAGCCCGGTTTTGGAGAGTGGTATGCTCAACATTGGGAAGGGGCACAACTTGATTTATGAGGTATATCCAACATACCTAAGCAGCCTCAACCTTACAAAATTTCATCAGCTCAAAAGCAGCCATTTTTAGCCACTTGGACCCTAGAACTCTATCATCGGGGTTGTGCTCAAAACCAACTGACTTAGCAATAGGGGTAATGATGGCCCCAATCACAATCCTCCCGGTACTACTAGTGGCTACACCATACATTTAGGTGGCATAGAAAGATGCATGGTCAAGAGGGCCATTGTTTATCATACTAGATAAGAAGTACAACTCAGATAGGCAAGAAACATTCAAACTATCCTCCCTAACAAATAATTGTCAAGCTTACAAGTGTTTGGCCACTCTGATGCATAGGTTTCTAATGATAGTGCCTTTAGAAGTGAAAATTTCATTCCAAAATATGTTTGGGTTAAATGCTTCGAGGACACGTTGGTAAGGTAAGTCCGGACTTGGCTGAAAGCCAAATATATCATTGAAGGCATTCAAATTCAGTTCATAAAGCTCTCCATTCAAGTGGAAGGATATATATCCTTCTTGACAACACGAACCATTAGAGATCTCTACATGCAATGACTTAGAAATTCGAGAGTGAGGTCTCTATAGGTATGGTCTTGGATGTCAAGAAATAGACCCATACCACCCCGGGAAAACAACCAACGTATGTCATCCATCAAACCAAACTAGTGAACAAATCCTCATCAAATAACGAGTAGCTACAACAACTTTATTACTCAAAGCATTGTATCTGGCAATATAATCCAGATTAGTTAAGCTAACTTCCTAGTGTTGGTGGATGTTTGAGACATCTGTGGTGCTTACCCTAAAGTTCTCACTCCTTGAGTAGTCATTTATTCTTCTTTAGTGCCATTAGAACAAGTTTTCAGAGTAATGTGGAAGGATTTCAAGAATTCTCAACAATGGTGGATGCGAGAGTGTAAGAGGAGAGAGAAATTAGAAAAATTAGAAGAATTGAAGATAATGGAGGTTGAAGGAAGGAAGATTAATCAATACTATGAAGAAGTTGGGAGGTTGAAGGGGGAACGTTTAACGGAAGATAAGTTTTGGGAGATGGGTAGAAGATGGTGACATTTATGATGGAAATTGGGGAAATTGGAAGAATGAAGATGAGCATAGGAAAAGGAGGAGAAATTTGAAGGAATTTGGAGTAAACATAGAGGAAGAATGGAGGGATTTGAAGGTGCGGTTATGGAGTTTTTAGAGGGAGAAGGAATGGTTCAGCGAGAGAGAAAGTCAAGAGGAAAAAGAAGAAAGAAGGTATGGACAACAATTGTTGGCGTCAAAACCGTTGACTGTGGGGGACTGGGGGTCACCACAAATCATGGTCCCCACCGCGAAGGGTCTATGGTTCCCACTATGGAGTGTCCATGGTCCCCTCTGTCCTCCTTTTTTATTTTCTGGGCTGGGTTGGCCACAAATCATGGCTTAGGCTACAGACCGTCCATGGTCAACCTTGGCTCTTGACTTTTTGAAATTTTGTCCACAGACCGTGGTTTTAACCACTGATAATTTATGGTAGACTTTGTCTCAACCCTTTTTGTTTTTTTTTCACTTTTTTGTTCTTGTTGTTTTTAAAAATATCCTAAGAGTTGTATACATCAAATTAAAAGGAAAAAGAAAGCAATAAAATGATTTGGGTTGCCTCTTAAGAAGCACTCTTTTAGGGTTGGGGGCCTGACCTTATTTCTGTATTCTTAGATGGCGTAGGTGAGAGTATGGATTACAACTTATCAATGGTTCCCCCATAAGGTAATGCTTAAGCCATTGTCCATTGACCTTGAATGCACTGGTGTACTTACTGTACACCTCTACCGTACCATGAGGAAAGGCCTTGGTGACGTGAAACGGCCGGACCACAGAGTTCTTAGCTTGTTTGGAAACAATCTTAACTTCAAATTGAACAATAATAAATATCACCTTTATCAAATAGCTACTTCATACTATGCTTGTCATGCCAATAAGTCGTTATCTCCTTGTAGATTTTGGAACTCTTATAAGCCTCCAATCTCAACTCATCAAGCTCGTTGAGTTAAAACATTCTTCACTCTCTAGCAACGTTAAGATCAAAATTGAGCATTCAAATAGCCTAATATGCCTTGTGTTCTAACTCAACGGGCAAGGTCTGATGAGACTATCCAAACACAAGCTAATATAGAGTATTGCCTGGGGGAGTCTTGTAAGCAGTCCGACATGCCTATGGAGCATCTTTAAGCTTCACGGACCTATCTTTTTAGGGTCGATCCACCATTTTCCCTAAAATATTCTTCAACTATCGGTTAGATAACTTGATTTAGTCCCTTGTTTGGGAGTGGTAAGGTATAGCAACCTTGTGGAAAATCCCTTATTTCTTCAAGAGATACTTCAGTGGCTTGTTGCGAAAATGAGTTCTATTGCCACTTAAAAGAGCCATTGGTGTACCGAATCTTATGAAAATGTTTTTCTTTAGAAATTTGATCACCACCTTGGAATCATTGTTAGGGTTTGATTCCCCACACATAAAAAAAACTCCACTTGGAGACATAATCTACCATCACTAGGAGGTAGAGATTGTTGTGGGAAGGAGGGAACAAACCCATGAAGCTAATTTCCCACACATAAAAAAACCCCATCTTAAGAATGGCACTTGAGGCATTTCATATCACTTGGAAATATTCTCCGTTCTTTGGCATTGATCACATGTCATCATTGCACCCTTAAAGAGAGTAGACTAATAGAAACTTGTTTGAAGAACCTTAGCGATGGTCTTATCAAGACCAAAGTGTCCTCCATAAGTAAAAGCATGGTAATGATGAAGGACACTTTGGACCTCATCTTTTTGAAAACACCTCCTGTAGGTTCCATTCCCGCATAGCCTGCAGAGAAAAGCCTCCTCCCATACATAAAATTTGACATCAGAAAGGAATTTCTTCCTTTGTTGATAAGACAATCCTGAAGGCAATACTCCATATACTTTATAATTCACTAAATCAATATACTATAGAGTGACTTGGTGAGAAATAGCAAAAAGCTGATCATCCGAGAATGAATCATCTATGGGAGTGTCTTTTATAAGAGTCGCCTTAGGGCCTAAGCCAGATAAATGATCTATGATTGCTTCTCTAGCTTAGCCTTGTCATGAATCTCCAAATCAAACTCTTGGAGGAGGAAAACCCATCGATTATGTCGGGGCTTAGAGTAAGATTTCTTCTAAAGATGCTTCAATGCAACATGATCAGTAAGGACATTCACCTTCGAATTGATCAAATCGGAATAAATTTTTCCAAGGCAACTACAACTGCTAGGAACTCTTTCTTCATTGTCACATAATTTACTTGTGCTTCATGTAAAGTCCGACTTGCATAATAGATGGCATATGACTTTTTGTCCTTCCTTTGTCCCAAAATGACTCCAAGGGTATAGTCGCTTGCATCACATCACCTCAAAGGGAAGCTCCCAATTTAGGGCTTGCATTACCAGAGCAGAAATTGAAGTTTCTTTCAACCTGAGAAAAGCACTCAAACATTACTCACTAAAGTAACAAGGCACGTGACAGATTTTGCAATTTTTGAAAAATTTTAATGAACCATCGATTAAAAACGATATGTCTAAGAAAACTCTCATTCCCTTTATAGAAGTTGATGGTGGTAATTTCCCAATCACCTTGACTTTTTCTTTGTCAATTTTAATACCTTTATTAGAAACAATGTACCTTAGGACAACCCCTTCTTGTACTATAAAATGACACTTTTTCTAATCTAAGACCAAATTCACATTCTTGCATCTTTTCAACACTTTGGAAAAGTTATTCAAGCGATGGTCAAGATATGTACCATATACTAAAAAATCATCTACAAATACTTCCATAATGTTCTTTATGAAATCAGAGAAAATGCCATCATGAAACATTAACAAGTAGCGCGAGCATTACATAGCCCAAATGGCATCCTCATATATGCAAATGCGCCCTATGGATAAGTAAATGTTGTCTTTTTTTTATTCACTAAGGATAATAGGGATTTAGAAAATCCCTGAACACTCATCCAGAGAGCAAAAATATGAGTTCTTGGCTAAAGTTTCAAGCATTTGGTTAATGAAGGAAAGGGAAAATGGTCCTTACATGTGGCTTTGTTCAACCTCCTATAGTTAATGCATTTGCGCCAACCTGTGACTTTCATAGTGAAAATCAATTCATTATTCTCATTTTTCACAATCATCATCCCTCATTTCTTAGGCGCAATATGGATCAAGCTTACCCACTTACTATTGGGGGGATAGGATAGATAATGTTGACCTTAAGTAACTTTAGCATTTCTTTTTTGACCACCTCATTCACATTAGGATTCAAGCATATTTGGTGCTCAACTTAAGGCTTATGATCATCTTTCATCAATATATGATGCATGCATATAGAAGGATGAATTTGTTTTGGATCATCAAGAGTATAACCTACGGCTTTGTGACGCATTCTAAGTACTCTAACTAAAGAGTCAATTTGTGATGCACTTAGATTGCATTAACAATCATAGGATATGTACATTCGGGGCCAATAAATTCATACCTGAAAGATTAACAGAGTGGTTTTAATTCTACCTCGGCAGCTTGTTTCCCAAAAACTTATTAGGTTTTAAACCGCGAGTGCACAGCGTAGCTATAGCTAGCAACTGGTAAGTCTGGGTCGAATCCAGAAGGAGCTTGCTTTCAACTACTACAACTAATTATGCTACTCAATCTAGGCTAATCAATGTCAGAGATTGAAAGATTAACTAATGATAAGAAATACAACTAGGAGTTCGAATAAGATAGCAGAATAGTAAACATCCAGGTTGGAATTAACAGCACGAATATGATAGTGAATCAGTTACTAACCCCATCAAACAAACTCGAGTATGCATCATGAGTGGAATGATTGTCGATTAAGTCCATCTCCTCCCTCTCTCAAGGATCGAAGACTAATCCTAAAACCAAAATTGCCTATTTTCATGGGATTAAATGTTAGAGGACTACAAGGTCTACAACCTCGAATCCCAATTAGAACCTTAATTTTTTCATATTAAAATTCTAATTGTCTACTAAGTCACGCTAGATAAAGGTTTCGTCTTCTAGCGCTCCCCCAAACCTTACTAACAATAGATGAATGCTCTCTCGAGCATTTCATCGAACATGTGATGTGCATAAAAAAAGGGGGAAGTAAGGGTTGAGGCTAATTCTTGATTCAACTACACATATTCGGCGTTAATCCCAACCTGAGTTAGGGAATTAGCCATGCCATCTCAAAAGCAATAATTATAAATCCCAATTCACTAAACATGATTCAACTAAAACCCTAGAAAAACAATTAAGAGAAGACAGATAATTGAGAACAAACTTGATTTAATTGTTGTTGAAAGGTAGAACAATCTTCAACTGTGACCAATTTAATCCAAATACATGAAATAAAACTCTCTCAGATACCTTAAAAATCTCTTCTAAAAAATGCTCTCTAGTAAAGAAAAAATAATGGACAAGCAAACCCCGCAAAAACCCGCAATTGAAAGAATTAAATCGCGACAGCGCAAGGAGGGGGCAGGGCCGTGCCTAACGGCTTGGGGTGAGGCTGACGTGGCACGGTCATGCCACCCAGCACGGGGTGGCCGTGCCGCCTTGCTGGCCGGCTCCTCTTGATCCTTCGGCACGGCACGACCGTGTCGGTAGGCGTGGGGTCCCCGTGCCGAATCTCTGGAACTTCCGTGCGACGCCGAGCGACCACTTTTGTGACTTTAAACTCGTCTCTTTGGCACTCCTCTCCGCTAAAATCCTTTTATTCCTTCCATAGAACTCCTGAAAATACAAAAAGATGTTGAGTGAGCAAAATATATACTAACGGAGGCTGAGTTGACCATTTCTCCTCAAGATCAAGCATGAAAATAATGGAAAAAGGAATCAACTAGAGGCTAAAATAAGGTCGAAATAGAGGTTATCAACTTTCCCATGCTTATCTCTTACTTGTCCTCAAGTTGGACTAACTCCAGAAAGATTAAAGAAGAAGATAAACCTCTAGTCACATGCTTCCGCAGGCAAGAGATGAACAATTGATAAATCCAGCTAAAATCATGCATTAAAGGCGATCAAGTCAAGGTGTGAAACAATTTTAATAAAAAACGCACACTCTCATTCATAAAGCCTCCTACCCAAATGCAAGACGTCAAATACCCAATATTGAAGCACATAGCAAGGCAAGACCTTCCTCAATAAGTGATGAGTAAGCGAGATCGGTAGAACCTTACTTTAGGACAAAGTGGAACACTCCCCTCAATGCATTTAGAATATGTAACAAGGGAGCACTCAATACCCTATCCAATCAAGAAAACTACTATAAGCCTCGTAGAGTTCTCGATTCTCCACCACTTGATGCAAAATGTAACATGCCAATCATGAGGACTTGTAAAAAGGATGTAATGGGCCCAAAGGAAAAGGGTGAGAAGTTGAGTAAATTTGAGAAGAGTTGAGCTAATAGTCAAAAGACTAAGGAGCAAAAAAAAAAACACTTCTACAACAAATGTCGGAACAACAGCTTTACACCACAATTGGAAATTGGGCAACAAACCACACAAAAACCTTAAGGGAGGAATTAAACAATCTTATTGTCTTACCCTCATGCCAATCACTTTATTTCGTAACTTTTCTACTTCTTCCTTTTCTTTTGCTTTGCTTCCCCTTTTTCCCTTTTCTATTGCTTTTCTTTGGAGTGGAAAAAGGACATGCGATTGGCATGGGAAATACAAAAGTCAAATCACAAGTCCTCCCAAACAAGCCACCAACAAAGTACCCATGGTGAACTAACCTCCAATGCAAACCCAACTCAAATAGAAGTGTTGCTCCACTAGACCTTGACAAGGATATGGAGAATATAGTGCATAGGGTGCAATAACAAAGACAAGGGGAAAGGCACAAAGGGCTAGCAAAGGGGAAAGTACACATCAATGGGTGGCTTTTTGGCTCATGTGGCTAAATAGAACAAAAGTTACCTCGATGACATTAACACATGCACATGCTAAATACGATTTCAAATAGAACAAGAGAAAGTTCTAGAGATGCAATCCTGAATGAGTTACACATGAAAGGAAGTACAAGACTATATGCAATGAATAGTCATTAGGTTCAAAGTCTCACAGGTCAGTCTACCATAGTCAGACAACTTACTCCAAGGTATGTCCCACTTATCAAGGTCAATCAAGCCAAAACACATGAATCTCAAGGGTAATATGACATACAACATAGGGTGGAGGAACAACATATGACAATGTTAATTCGTAATTTCACAAAAATTCACACCATAACAGGCCACACTTCAATGCACAACTCAACCTGATCAATCAATCACCACCCCGTGTGTTTTCTTCATAAGAAGGGGTTTTCACAACTCTTATTCAAGAATTTTTTTTTTTTTTGGCTTTTTTCAAAAGCAATGAATCTAATAAGAAAGCAATAAAAGATATAAAGAATAATGATGAGAAGGGTAAGAAGTAGTACCCGAAAAACTTAGGAATGCCCAACTCGATCACTTCTCCGTTTGAGATGCAAAATATAACCCATATGCTCTAAACGACATGCCCTATTAAAGGGAAAATGAAAAGACAACCTAGTCAAACTACATGACATCCTATCTATATGAGGCAAATGCAAGTCATGTCATTCAACCCTCACCCCAAATCCAAACTTCCACCCAAAGAGCTATAAGCTCACCCCCCATGCTTGAGACTTTCATTGTCCTCAATGAAAAGGACATATAAAAGGTCAAGGGAAGGGTAGGACCAATAGTGCCTAAGGAAAAAAGGGTGGGCTGGGGGGGAAAGAAAGACACTGTTTTTTTTTGGGTTTTTTTGTTTTTTTTTAAAAGCAATGAAATACATAGGTTACCTCCCAAGAAGCGCTTGTTTAAGGTCCTTAGCTTGACCCTTACCTCCAAATGGTAGACGACAATGACATGGGAGGTGGTCTAGAGGAGGTGAAAAAAATGTGGAGTAAAATCCACTACCTCCCCCAATACAAGCAAAAGTGCCCCCAAAGCTAGCTAGGGTAGATACAGAGAAGTCAAAAAAGCTCACAGACATCATATAGGGTCCCTCATATCCATCGAATACCTCTCTCCCAAAAACTGCATCAGGCGGGACAATATGTATGGGGTCACAAGAGGTGAGGGGATGGCGGGTACTGAAGATGATGTGGGTAGAGGGAAATAGAAATCCTAACTCTTACCACACAACTGGAAGAACATAGCTCTTGCCTGCACATCGATCACTGCTCCTACAGTAGCCAGAAATGGCCTCCCAAGGATGATGGGGACCCGAGAGCTCCCATCTACATCCATGACAATAAAATCGTACGGGATGATGAATTTACCCACCTGAATAGGAACGTCCTCCAGAATACCCACAGGTTGCTTGATAGAGCGATTTGCGAGCTGAATAATCAGACTGGTGGGTTATAGGTCCTGCAACTAAAGCCTCCTATAAAGGGAGAGGGGCATCAGGCTCATGCTAGCTCATAGGTTATAGAAAGCTCCCTCAATCTGCAGATCCCCTATAGTACAGGGGATGGAGAAACTGCCTGGGTTCTGTAGCTTAAAAGATGATTGACTCTGTAGAATCGAGTTGCACACCTCTCCAATGGGGACCACTGAAGTTCCCCCGTGCTTCTCCTTCCTGGAAAGAAGCTCTCTTAAAAATTGTATGTACAACGGTGCTTTCTTGAGAGCTTCCAAGAAAGGAGCATCCGCATAAATCTACTTCGGCATGTAAAGGAATCTGGCAAATTTGGGCTCAAACTGAAATAACTTAGCCTAGGCTACCCTCTAAGGGTAGGGTACTGGCAGCTGATAGGGGCAACTGGAGGTGCAGGACTAACCTTCCCAATCGAGCTCAAATTCCCCTTCTCCTTCTGCTCATCAGTTCCTACAGATTAGAAACTAGAATTGTCTCCTAAAGAACCATCACATGGCTTTCTTCTAAGCCCTCACCCACTGCAAAAAAGGCGTTAACATGGCCCTGGGGGTTAGTTTCAGACTGGCTCGGTAATTGCCCCTGAGGCCTGGATAAGCTGCTGACTTACTGAGCAATTTGGGCAATCTGGGTGACCATTACCCTCTGATGCGTAGCCATAGCATCGAACTTGTCGATCAACTGGTTGATCGATGAACTAAGAGCTTCATTAGTCGTAGTTTAAGTCGTTATGAACTGTTCCATGAGACTCTCCAAATTTGACTTAGGTTGTAGAGGTAGAGGTGGAGGATTGTAGGGGACTCTATACTGAAAATCAGGTAGCTGCACGATATTTTGGGGTTAAGGGTGGGTTCCTATAGGGAGCATTTGAATATCTCCTCTATCTCCAATTGTGGGCATTGGGGTAGGAATTGCCTTGTAAAGTGCGGTTGAAGTTGTGCACAACGTTGGCGTGCTCAATGGTAGAGGAGCCATTGTAACAGTCAACTGAACTGTGCTCCTGCACACCACATGTCTCACAAATAGCACGCACTCCAACTGGGTTAGGAGTACCCACTCTGTCCAGTCTCTGTGCCAGCGCATCCACCCTGCTGGCTAGGAGTGTCACAGCATCAACCTCATATCTACCGCTACTTTTGTTCGAGGAAGCTCGTTCACTCGACCAGTAATAGTTGTTGGAAGCCATCTCTTCCAACAAGGTCTTCACTTCCTCAATTGACTTACCCATGAGAGCTCCCCCTGCAGCGGCATCCATTGAAATTTTAACTGACTGTTCTAGCCTATTGTAGAACATCTGGACTAAGAACCATTCAGGCACCCCATGGTGAGGGCACTACCACTGGAGGCCCTTGAATCTCTCCCAGGCCTCGTACAGAGACTCCCCCTCTCTCTGAGTGAAGGAGGTGATGTCAGTCCTCAGCTTTACAGTCTTGCTAGGAGGGAGGTATTTGCTGAGGAAGGCTTTGGAGAGAACCTCCCATGTGGTGAATAAGTTGGGCTCCTCATTCTATAGCCATTCACTGGCTCTCTCCTTCAATGAGAAGGGAAAGAGTCGCAGCCTAATAGCATCAATGGACACCCCATTCAACTTGACGGTGTCGCATTTTGCAAGGAACTTGCAAAGATGCGCATTAGGGTTCTCCGAGGGATGTTCACGAATTGGTCTCGCTCTACAAAGGTGATGAGCGCGGGCTGAGCTCGAAATTGTTAGCCTCAATCGCTGGGCTGATAATAGAGGAAGTGATGCCTGATGCCTATGGTAGAGCATAGTCCCACAGCACCCTATTGTCCTGCTCTGCCATCATTGGTTCTGCTCTCTTCCTTCTTCTCACTTCCCCGCCTCGCTAGGGTACAGTTGCTTCGATCTCAGGATTAAAAGGTACAAGGTTTTGATTCCCTTGACTCCTCCTGTGCATACAAAAGAAACACTATACCCAACGTAAATGGTATTAAGCGAAAATTAGAAAGAACCAAACTACAAAAAGGAAAATCAAAAGCCTAGTCTAGAGTGTGTTAATTGGTTCTAATATTGAAAGGAACAAGCTCCCCAGCAACGGCACCAAAAACTTGTTAGATTTTAAACTGCAAGTGTACAGCATAGCTGTAGCTAGCAACCGGTAAGTATGGGTCGAATCCACAAGGAGCTTGCTTTCAACTACTAGAACTAATTGCCCTACTTAACCTAGGCTAATCAGTGTCAGAGATTGAAAGATTAACTAATGATAGGAATAATAACTAGGAGTTCGAATAAGATAGCAAAATAGTAAACACCCAGGTTGGAATTAACAGCACGAATATGATAGTGAGTCAGTTACTAACCCCATCAAACAAACTCGAGTATGCGTCATGAGTGGAATGATTGTCGATTAAGTCCATCTACTCCCTCTCTCAAGGGTCGAAGACTAATCCTAGAACCAAAATCACCGATTTTTATGGAATTAAAGGCTAGAGGACTACAAGGTCTATAATCTCGAATCTCAATTAGAACATTAATTATTTTCATGTTAATATCCTAATTGTCTACTAAGTCACGCTAGGTAAAAGTTTCATCCTTCAATGCTTCACCAAACCTTAATAGCAATAGATGAATACTGTCTTGAGCATTTCATCGAACATGTGATGCGCATAGTAGAAAACATTAACATAAATAAGGGGGAAGTAAGGGTTTGAGCTAATTCTTGATTCAACTACACATATTTGGCATTAATCCCAACCTGAGTTGGGGAATTAGCCACGCATCATCTTAAAAGTAACAATCATAAATCCCAATTCACTAAACATGATTCAACTGAAACCCTAGAACAGCAATGAAGAGAAGACAGATAATTAAGAACAAACTTGATTTAATTATTGTTGAAAGGTAGAACAATCTTCAACTGTGACCAATTCAATACAAATACATGAAATAAAACTCTCTCAAACACCCTAAAAATCTCCTCTAAAAAATGCTCTCTAGTAAAGAAAAAATAATGAAAAAATGATCCCCGCAAAAACCCACAGCCAAAAGAATTAAATCACGACAGCGCGAGGAAGAGGCACGGCCGTGCCTGACGGCACAGGGTACTCGTGCCACCCTGACTGATATAGCACAATCGTGCCACCCAGCACGGGGTGGCTGTAATAACCCGACTCTAACCCATATTTATTTATTTAAATCATATTTATTTATTTAATTAATCATGTTTATTCATTTAATTTATCATGTTTGTGGATTTAATCACTCACGGTTATTTGCTTAACCAAATCATGTTTATTAATTCAGTTGCACTCAATTTATATATTTACCGAATTACCTTATGTCATTCAAATTTTCCACTTTCATTTATCACATTTAATCATCCTAGTTGGAGGATATTTCATTAGGGTCCCATTTTGCAATTCACGTTTTATTGATTGTTAATTCAAGTTTTGTTGATTAATTAAATATCGGGTGAATCGATAGTAGGTCTCGATAATTATGGTTTAAATAATAATAATAATAATAATAATAATAATAATAATAATAATAATAATTATTACTATTATTATTATTATTATTATTGTTATTATTGTTGTTGTTGTTATTATTATTATTATTATTATTATTATTATTATTATTATTATTATTATTTTTATAACATTACAAAAATTTAATTTTGAGTTACACAAAACCGTTATCATTACAAAGCGTTTTATTTCCGAATCCAATTTTTTTGGCCCAATTTGATGCCCAACAAGTTTGCTTATTAACATAAATAATTACCATAATTATGCTTAATCATGGTTAGCTAAATAGTAACTTTTCTAGATAAAATCTCAGTCGAGAGTTAGATTAGTCAAAACAAACATAAATCAACCCAAAAACTCAATTTTCTCTCTCCTCTCTTTCTCCCCCATGGTAGCAGCTCCAGCCACTATTCTAGCTGATTTTCAACCAGCTCCGGTGATCTCCAATCCCTCCCGACATCCTAGTACCTCAAGCTACCATCTTGCATCATTAAAACCACTAAACCTCATCTCCATCTCTACTTATTTTTAATCAAGGTGAGTAACCTTGAAACTTGATCTTATTGGTTTTGATTTTTATTTTAGTTTTAATTGCTCTTTTGATGTTGGCGATCATTGATCATGATATTTTGATAAGAAATAAGAGTTATTTTGGTGTTGATCATGGTGAAGTTGAGCTTATTCATGCTAGGGTTTAGGGATGATCATGTTCATGCAAGTTTAAGTTAAAACCATGTTTATGGATTGATTTGTATTTGGTTTTATTATATTTAGTTTTATTGATGATTATGATGATGTTTTTGGTGATTTGGAATGATTTTAAATGAGGATTTATATGAAAAACAGAGGGGAAAATCAAAACAGTGATGCTGAAAATTTCAGCAAAACAGGGTAGTGTTCACGATTAAACTGGTAATGATTGGCCCATTGAAAACTTATGATTTTTAGTAGGTAGATATTTTAGTGTGTTAGCTTTCAAATGCCACTAGAATTGCCTTAATCTGAGGTCTATGGAAAAAGTCATGGTCGTTTTACCGAAACTGCGCAGAATGGACTAAAAACTGACACACTTGTATTTTAGCCCTATTTTGGGAACTCTATTGTAGGAATCATATTTTATGTTGTAAATGAAATTTTTGGGGACTTCTTAGTATTTTCATATTGGGGTTTCAGGTCTCCATTTGAGGTCTAGAATGAAAGTTATGAATTTTTGAAGTGAACTGACCTGCTTTAGTGCAAATTAGGCTGTTATTGCAATTTCTATGTAGCGTATACTTGGAGGAAAATTCTAAAAATTTTACTGTAGATTGTCCATATTATTTTCGAATTTCCTATAAGGTTTCATGAATTTGGATTGAGTATTTTGAGTTTGGTGATTTTTAGAAGCTTTATAAGTAATTGTGTAAAGAGCAATAATAAAGATTAAGTGAGATTGATCATGCACTCATTTTGTGTATTTTGGGTCAAGTAAGGTCATTTAAGGGGGAAATGAATATTCATGGACTTTCATGGAATTTTTAGCTTGATTAATGAGGAAGAAGAAGACAAGTACACAATTTGAGAGCTTGTTTATGAGCTTTGAATCATTTATGGATTTTACAAAAAAAATACCACATTTAGTGAGCTTAATAGCTTCTATTGAGTTCAATGATTCATTTGGGGTGGAATTCTATATCTAATGGATTTATGAATAAAATATGAGAAATGGGGAGAGTTATGACTTAGAAATTATATTTATCAGATCAAGTTATTGCTGTTTATGCTATTTTTAACTAAGATATATGTCTCTTGGCCTCAAACATCCATTACTTACTCAATTCAGAATGTATCAAGTGTATTTATCAAGCCAATCTAGCGTACTCACTGTTATCTTAAACCAACCTATACATCAGCAAGCCCTAAACCCGTGTCAGCAACCTATCTCAGAAAAGGCCACAACCACTCCCTCATTTGTCACCATCAAGGCATTTTCCTTTGTAATCTCATTTATCTCATTGTTGTCTATTTTACTTTCATTTACTTTGTATCAAATTTAATTACTTTCACCAATTTAGTTTTGAAGTTATATTGAAATACTCAAGTTATATATACCATTTAATTACTCAATTTCTGTTACACATACTTTTACTTACTCAATTATGTGAGTAAAGATCATTTACTGACTACATATACTTACAATGACATTTATGAAGTAGAGTCGAGGCCCAGTTATCGTTCCCCGTTATGCATAAGTGTTATCAAGTCAGAACATATTTTTCAAGTTAGATGATATTTATTAAACGGCTAATTTTTATCAAGTCAGATGACATTTTTAAAGACTCAAGGTACATCCATTGCCTATATCTTCAGAAAGCAGAACATGTTTGTCAAGTTATAACTCTTAATGAGTTTATTAATAAATCAGTTTATACAGTGATTTGCCATTTAACTTGTGACCCCTTCAGTTATCATCTATAGGGCGTCAGCCCATCATTTACCCACGCGGCTTCAGGCCAATTCTTGATCAGATTGGCATGTGTACACCTATGTATAGATCATATCATTGCAAGGGGTTCACATCCAGATAATAATGAGCAATTCAGTTTCATATTACTCTCTCATTTTCATTGTGATTATGAACTAAATGAATTGTAAAAGCAGGTACCCATCAACAGTGTTTCTATGCTCATTTTACAATACAGGAATGCATGTACTAAGTTTTTGCTCACACTTTCGAATTGTTTTCATGTTTTCCATTTTAGGTGATGAAAAATCATATGTTTCTCCATTTAGCAAGCCCTTTGGGAAGTTAACAGATGCTCACAGTGAATTCAGCATAGCATGAATGTTGGGATCAATCTCAGGGTCAAGTTGGGTTAATATTCAATATACTAGTGTAGTGTGGAGTGCAAGTTAGCATATGGTATGATTAAGTCGATGGTATTGAAGTTGAACTATTATCGACTTTGGTCTTGAAGTGTTTCAGTTAATAGATTTTGTGATTATGAACATGAGTTGCAAGATTAAATGGCTTCAATAAGCCTTGTCCTTATCAGGACGGCAGTAGTGGCTTCTATTATTAAGTCTTCCGCCACAGTTTTCCGTAAATCATGTCATTAGAAATTTAGGGGCGTTACAGTGGCTGTGCCACCCAGCTGGCCGGCTCCTCTTCATTCCTCGGCATGACACGACCGTGTCGGTAGGCGCGAGGTCCTCGTGTCGGATCTCTAGAACTTCCGTGCGACGTCTTTTGTGACTTTAAACTCGCTTTTTGGCACTCCTTTCTGCTGATTATCATCAATCCTTTTATTCCTTCAGTAGAACTCCTGAAAATACAAAAAGATGTTGAATGAGCAAAATATATACTAAACAAGGCCGATTTGACGTTTTCTCCTCAAGATCAAGCATGAAAATAATGGAAAAAGGAATCAACTAGAGGCTAAAATAATGTCAAAATAGAGGTTTATCACTCATCAAAAAAGGGCTCATCATCATGTTCTCAATCTTTCACCTTTGTAAGGGTAGGTGGATCTTGTGGAGGGCTTCTAAAAACTGAGAAAACGTTGCTATCTCAGGATTCTCATCCTTGGTAATACTATAATTCAACACATAATGCATAAGAGGGTTACTAGAAACTTGGTTAGTGACTTCTTTCCTTACTAAGTTATCAATCAGATCAATTCTATGACACTCATCAGAAAAAGCAGGAAATTTAGAAGCCTTAAACAAGTTAAACTCCACATGATCTTCCCCCACATCATATGACAACTATCATTTTTGACATAAATGCGGCATCTGACAGTGGCAAAGAAAGGCCTCCTAACAATGATTGAGGTACTCATATCCTGTTCCATCTCAAGAATCACAAAATCCACTAGCACATACAAATCTCCTACCTTGATAGAGACATCCTCTAAAACACTCACGAGGTATTTCACAGAATAGTTTGCTAATTGTAAGGAGATGATAATGGGTCTCATCTCTCCTAGGTCTAGCTGTTCACACGTAAAGAGGGGCATCAAGATCACAATTAAGGCTAAGTCCCACAAAGCACGATCAATGTACAAATTCCCTATCAAGCAAGAGATGGAGAACTACCAGGATCATTAAGCTTAAAGGGAAGCTTGTCTTGGATCGCAGCATTATACTCTTTAGTCAATGCCACCGTCTAATGCGCTTCTAGATTTCTATTATTGGGCAAAATCTATTTTAAAAACTTAGCATATGAAGGCATCTGAGACAAGGCATCGGTAAATGGGATGATAATGTGGAGTTTCTTAAGGACCTCCAAAACTTCCTAGATTGCAAATTAACTTTTTAGCCATTCTTTGAGGGAAAGGAAAAGGTTGAGTAAAAGGTTTCGGGGAAGATTATTTAGCATCCTTAGAAATTTCATTGGCATTATTCACAACATCATCATCATGTACATCATTAAAGGGGTTAGACACCTCTTTCTCAACAACATTCTCATCATATAAGTTCTCATCATTAGTAACCCTGTTAGACCCCTCAAGTTGTTTTTCTATCCCTTAAAATTATGGCATTGCATTGCTCGCTAGGGTAAGGCTTGGGCATACTAGGAAGTCTACTGGAAGGTGTAGATGAAGAACTAGCATGTTGGGCAATTTGAGCTTCCAACATCTTATTGTGAGTAATAAGCACAGCCACCTTAGAGAGGCTAATTGTTTAATATACTCATCTTGATTTTATTATGCCATAGGCATACTCTCCATTATAGCCTCTAAATTAGACTTTTGGGGAGCTTGATAACGAAAGCTTGATCTGTGAAACTAGGGGGCGGTCTAGTGTTCATTTGAAGCATAGGGGGAGGTTAGATCTATATGAGAAATGAGGGTGATTCCTTCAATTCGGATTATAAGTATTGGAATAAGGTCATCGGTCGATCTTAGGTTGAAGTTATTGACATAATTGGCTTGGTCACTAGTATGTCGGGTAAAAACACTTCCGACTAGACAATTTATAGTCAAATGGTCAATAGAACCACAGATTTCACATAAAGGGGGATGGACACTTGAACTTACAGTATTTACATTCAAACAGTTCAATATGTGAGTCATCACATCCACTTTAGCAGAAAATAAAGTAAGAGCATCAACTTCTAGCTGACCTCTAACCTTCTCGGGTTGGCCTCTTTTGTTGAACCATAGATAGTTGTGTAGAGCCAACTCCTTGATCAAATTATAAGCCTCATCCTCTGTCTTATTTATCAAAGTGCCACCCATTGCCGCATCTACGGTAGATCATACAGGTTAAGTGACTCTATTATGGAATGTTTACATAATCATCTACTTTTGAAGTCTATGATGAGTACATAACCATAGAAAATCCTTGAAGTTCTCAAGTCTCATAGAGCATCTCATCCTTCCTTTGAGTAAAAGTTGTGATTTGGTTCCTTAAGTTTGTCGTCTTGCTAGGTGGGAAGACTTTTGTAAGGAAGGCCTTGTTTAGCTCATCCTATGTCACCGATCCAGGAGGTAAAGAATGAAGCTACGCCTTTGGCTTATCCTTAAGTGAGAAGGGAAATAGTTCGAGACGAATAACATCAGGGGAGACTCCATTGGGGTGTCACCAAATTGCGATTGTTGCACCATAGAAATGATAGTTGGCTTGAGTTCGAAATTATGTGCCTCCACATTAGGACGGGTAATAATTGAAGTAATGCATTAGACTCCAGGGGTGACAAAATCTTGGAGTGTATTCTTTGATCTCCTTCTGCACCGGTCATCTTTGATGAGGTCTCAATAGCCTTACGCTTTCGCTTCTCTAACCATTGTTTTCTTTTTTCTCCTCAAACAGAAAGTCCTTTCTATTTCAATGTTGGGATCATACAAGATAAGACTTCACATAAAAGGGGCGAAAATCCTGCAAACACTAACACAAGCGCTACCAAAGTGAATCAAAAATAAAAGAGGAAAATGCTTAGTCAATATTATAAAGACTAACTCGATATTTGACAAATTGGTCACGAACAACAGCACCAAAAACTTGACACTTACTGTAAGTGTATGGGTGTTGTAGTAAAGATTAAATATCATCCCACAGAGATCAATTGAATCTATTAAGTTTTACCTGACTAAAATGCTAAGCGGATTAAGTAATTGAGTGATTGTTTATCTATCCTAGTGAATTTCTATATTGTGAATCAAGAAATCAATCAATAAAAGACATTTAGGGATTTGATTTGCCTTACAATGAGTTAGATCCTCGAATTAAACAAGTGTTCTTCTCAAATTTGTTGGTTCAAAGAATGATAAACAAATGAAATTTAGTCTCTTTTTCAAAATAAACTGAATTACTTGAACTAATCTAATCTCCATTCTCTCGAAGGTTTTATTTTAGTCCAAGCTTACGATCTTCATTTATCAATTTTTCTTCTTAACATGCAATCGTCTCTCAAGAATCACAACGCTAAATCTATTCTTGTCGATCTAATAGCGGGTTCGCCTTTAGGTGTTTCACCATACTATTTAAACATATACAAGTAAATTGGTCAAATCACTCACATCCAATCAAAGCACAAGATAAATTGAACCAAACCAAGCAAGATAAAGCATAAGATTTGATAAAAAGTAGGAATCTAACATCAATGTTTGGCTAGCAAATCCCCAAACTAGGAAACAATTCGCCCATGATTAAAGCTAGATAAAATTAGTTCAAATTAAACATTAATCTAACTAGAACAAATAAAAAAGGAGTTCAACAAGTAAGGAGAAAGTATGCTTAGCAATAATGGAGAACTTTTCAACAATCTTTCAATCTTCGAGCCTCCACTTGCAAATTCCTTCCTTTGATTCTTCTATTACTCCAAAATGATTATAAATGATGAGCTTTTAAGTGAGATGAGAGATAGAATGAGTGATGAATGCCTTTAAACAATCAAGAAACCTCTTAAAATAAGAACTCAATCAATCCCGGCTACACAATCAAAGCAAGAAGAAGAGTTCAGCAGTTTGGAGCCCACCACTATCCGTGCTGGTCACCACAGAGGGTTCGTGGTGGACTCTTGACCTATCTTTTTTCTTTTTTCCTCTTCCTACAGGCACATGGGTTAGGGGTACCTTCATGGTGAATCCGATTGCATTCATCTAAGGGTCAGCACTAGGTCAAAAGTTCTTAAGACCTACAAAATACATCAACAAAGCATACCCAACCATAAAACAAAAACAAGAGCGTGAATCAATAGCTAAAGCACATAATCCCATATGAAATCCTAGCAAAGGACCCTAAAATGATGCAAAATTTTCAACACTTATCATAATCTCGTTGCCTAACGCCATGCCGAAATCCCAATTTTTGAATATGAATTATGGACTTTGAATCAAAAGTTGAAGTGGTGGGTTTGGGATGAATTGAAAAAAATCTAGTCAAGGAAAGAGATTTGGATTCTATTGCGATTTAATGGGGTTTTAGTTTTGTATATCAATGGTAATTTCACACTTTCAAGCCATGGAAATACCTAAAAAAAGGACCAAAGAAAGAGATATCAATGCCATTTAACACTTCCTTTTCTAAGCCATGTGAGGGAGGAAGAAGAAGATGAATTGAATTGGACCTTCGCTTATGAGAGAGAGAAGAGAAGTAATGCCTTAGAAGTTAGAATCGTTGGAGAGGGAGAGATGGCTTTTAGTTAATTTCCTGAAAATCCGATATTTGCACATAGTGGACTGTGATTATACTTGTGGGTGAAAAATTGAATAGGCATGCAACATTGGGACAAGGAACAGTGTGGCGTGTTTATCACGATTGGTTATTGAATAATTATTCTTTTTTGAAATAATGGATGATCTTGATCTGTTTTCATCACTCATCGAATGGTTGTAATTGTCCGAATATGTGAGATTTGCTTTCAGTGCTAGAAGTGACAGTTATGCAAAGATTGCTATTATGTATAATAATAGATAAAATATTTTTGATTTTTATTATTATTGTTGTTGTTGTTAGTGTTGTTACTACTACTACTACGATCCTCATTCGATCTTACCACAAATAATTTATTACACAAACAATAAATAATTTAAGAATTACGTAAAACTGTTGCATCCGGTTTAAGATATTATAAATTAATTTTTGTTCCATTCACAAATAATCCCAGGAATGGGGTTTTCCACTTTGCTTGAAAAATATATTGTCCTTTTATTTACACAAGCTCAATAGTTTTATACGATTTACATGAATTACAAATATAATTTATTATACTTTCTTTATAGAGTTGTTGCAATGAAAAAAAACATAGCGTTTTTTCCGTGCATCAGATGGGTATAGAAAAAAAAAAAAACCAAAATGCACCAATTATTTCACACTATCACTCTTACCTTTTTAAAAAGAATTTTTTCCATCATTGTTATTAGAAGATAATCCATCATGTTTAATAATGCATTATACAAAAAAGTCATGCATTATATTTTTTATCCAAAAACAATTATACTAGAAAGATTGTAGCATCATATTGTCCAAGTTAATCAATCAATAAGCAATCAACTCATAATAAAGATATTTTGAGAAAATATTATATTGTTTGAGTATCGATTCATGTAATAAAGATTCTGTCATTATAAAGGTATTCGGATCAAATTGAGAGAATGTGGCTATCATGTTAACTTATTATGCATCACAATTTGGGTTTCCCACTCTTTTGGGTACATTTAATTGCGGAAGATGTTCATATAATTAAAACTTCATTTGTATTTATTATACTGCGGACCTTATAATAATATACTATATTAAACTCCCACTACTAGTATCACCAAAAGTAATGGCTAAAGATTCTGATTGTAAACATTATAATAACACATTACATCACATTAAATATCATTACCACTACTAATATTATCGAAAGTAATGCATTGTATTATAAGAAAATAAATACATTGACTTTTAAACTATATATTAAAATAGATATAAATATAAATATGAAATATGAAATATTAGAGATCTTCAATACAAAACAATCAACAATTATGAATCTAATTTTCAGAGCACAATAGCTCAAGCCAGTACCATTCGTGAAATTTATTAATGTATGACATGTGTGTCCATATTCAACTAAGTTAACCACAATCTATTTTAATATATAGGAAATCTCAAGTTAATATTTTTTTCATAATTTGTACCACCAAACAATTGTACTTTAAGTTTGAAACTGTTAATTTTTTAAAAAATAAAAATTTCAAAATCATTGGTACATCACACAAGAGATTAGATGATTCTCATGAAGTGCAACATTTCAAGCCACCATAAGACATATAGATGATTCTCCTTTATGTGTATTTGCCATTAATTCTATTTCTTCGTGTACTCCCACAATTGTGAGCATCATACTTGCCCTTTTTTCTCTCTTCCTCAACTCCAAGATCTATGTATTCTATATTTCTCTCAATTCCTTCATATCTTTTATCGGTCTATTACTTTCATGTGACATCTGCGTGTTATTGATCACCTATCGTTGACCATATGTTGCCATTTTGACCCCCCCCCCAACTTAGAGTTTTTAGGAGGGAAAACCATAAAAACAAGGAGATCCAGTACATCAAACTGAAGCAAATTTCCACATGTTTTAGTACTAAGTCTAAAAAGTGTGCATTTTTTTTTTGGCAATAAAGGGAAGAATTCATTCATTCATGAGACATACGACATCTACAAGATGGATTCAATGTAAACAAATGCAATCTTTGATGTCAAAATACTATCTACATCCACAGAAAAACTACTTTAACATAGACTAGTCATTCGCCTTCCCACAATGGCTATTTCAGAATACAATATGGAGAAGAGATCAACACATCTATAGTAATATCTTCTGCGAAGTAGATATGTTAATCTAATGTAATTTCTTCAAGTGAGATAGTCTTCGGACATAAGAGACTCCATTTGAAGTGTCGAATTCGATGAAACAGCCACTATGCAATAAAGCAAGACTTCATCCCTTTAAAGATAACTGAAACAACTAGTCGAAGATAAATAAAAAAGGCCGTGATGAAAAACTCTCACAAGTGGAGAGAGCAATAACTCTTACAATTGGAGAGAATCACTACTAAAAGAATACTATTAAAAGAAGAAAGAAAGCAGTAAATAGAAAAAGGTAGGATGGCTGAAAGTCGACCACCCCAATCCTCAACAAGAGCAGATCACTGATGAAAAGGTAGAGAGAGACTAAAGTGGTGTTGGTTGGAAGGAAAATAGTTTTCCCAAAAAATCATTTTCCATGAAAAATAACTTTTCAAGGAAAATTGGTTTTCATGTCATATTTTCCATCGTTCGGTACAAGATAAATCATTTTTCATAAGAAAAGGAAAAATGTAAACTAAATTGCTTAAATGGAGAAAAATATCGATCTAATAGTCGTAGTATAGATAAATAATCAAATGGATGAATGTTGAGCTTAAAATTTACATTTGAGTTTTTTTTTTAAATATTTCCTATCAGATAATCAAGTTTCAATCTAAACCATTGAAATTGTTTTAATAACCAAAAAAATCAACTGGATTGTTTAAGGAGCGAAAAATGTTAATGGAATTGTCGTAGTGGGAAAAAATATTAGTCAAATGAAGGAATGTTATGCTCAAAATATAGATTTGCATATATTTTAATCTTTACTATCCGATGATCAAGTTTCGATCGAAACTATTGAAATTGTTCTAGTGGTGAAAAATATTGACTATATTATTTAAGAGGCAAAAAATATCAATTTAATTCTCATGGTGGAAAAAAAAGCTAGCCAAATGAAAGAATGCCGAGCTCAAAATCTGAATTTAAGCTTATTTTAATCTTTCTCTATCTGATGATTAAGTTTCGATCTAAATAGTTGAAAATGCTTTAGTGGCGAGTAACTAAATTGTTTTAGTGACAAAAAAATATCGATTAAATTATCGTGGTGGAGATAAATATTGACCAAATGAAAGAAATTTGAGCTTAAAATCTAGAGTTGAGTTTATTTTAATACTCCTTCCATCCCAATTTAATTGCTTGTTATTCCTTTTTTAGTTGTCCTAAATATTTGCATAGTCTCTATATATATACATAAAATTAATGTTCTTTTCCTTATTTTCCCTTTTATAATTAAAAATAATTTATTGAACTTAAGCTATAACCATTTGACCACTATAGCATCAATAATGAATGTATGGCACAGATTCCGCAACCCTCCTCTTCACAAGTCCCATGAGCTTTATAAAAATCATGCACCTAGAAGTAAAATTTTCTTTTACAAAAGTACAATGACTATAGCATTAAAGTTATTTTTTTAATATACATTTATTTTTAGTCTATTTTTTTAATAAATCTATTTCTTTAGCTAAGGGGTATTGTAGAGAATTTCATATCTTATTGACTGATTTCTTAACATCATACAATCAAGTTTCAATTCAAATTGCTGAAAATGATTGCACATAGATTTCGGCAGACCATATCATCAAAGAATTGAAGGAAGAAAATCAACTTCATATCTTCTCAAAATATAGATTTGAATATATCGTAGCGAAAAAAAAGTTGATTGAATTATCGTGGTGGAAAAAAATATTGGCCAAATGAAGGAATGTTATGCTCAAAATATAGATTTGAATATATTTTAATCTTTACTATCCGATGATGAAGTTTCAATCGAAACTGTTGAAATTGTCATAGTGGTAAAAATATTGACTACATTATTTAAAAGGTAAAAAATACCGATGGAATTCTCATGGTGGGAAAAAAAAGACAGCTAAATGAAAGAATGCCAAGCTCAAAATTTGAATTCGAGCTTATTTTAATCTATTGCTATTTGATGATCAAGTTTGGATCTAAATTGTTGAAAATGCTTTGGTGGTAAGTCAACAGAATTGTTTTAGTGACAAAAAATATCGATTAAATTGTCATGGTGGAGATAAATGTTGACCAAATGAAAGAAATTTGAGGTTAAAATCTAGAATTGAGTTTATTTTAATATTTCTCATCGGAGAATCAAGTTTCAATCCAAATTGTTGAAATCAAATTTCGCACCTAGATTTCGGCAAACCATATCATCAAAGAGTTGAAGGAAGAAAATCAACATTCTATCTTCTCAAAAAGGAATTCATTTTCATTCATTGAGGGAAAAATTAATTTTCTTGAAAAAAAGTTTTGCATCCTTTATTGCACTAAACAACAGAAAATTGGAAAATTATTTTATGGGAAAATCATTTCCTCCCCAATCAAATACTACCTAAAAAAAAGAAGTGTGGATTTAGTTTAAATTAGTTTTAGAAATGGTCCTAGTTAAATGAGACCTATTGTGATTGGGATCCAATGTTGATGATCTTAAAACCAATTGCATTTTGATTTTCACCCCACAAATTGTTCCAAATTGGTACAAGATGAGAGGAAACTCATTTAAACAAGTAGTAGAATAGTGTTTCATCGAAGCAATTGTGATTACACAGTACGGAAACTCCATATAATTCCTTGATTATTATTATTCATTGCGTCTTACTACCTCTATTTGATACATCCCAAAAAACGTTCACCCTACAATTCCTTTTTTCTCCTTACTATTACAATCTAACAAGAAAAGTGTATTGATAAAAACCATATGATATCTACATCAAAGATTTTATCACAAGTGTAAACATAAAAAATCAAAATGAACCCCAACATCAATAAAGCAAATGATAGATACAAACGACCTAGCCTAAATTGTAGGTGACATCATTTTAGCCCCATGAACCATATACTTCAATATTAGTTCATCTGTCCCTAATGTCTATGAGCTATGATATAACTTAATGGAGCAAGAATCTATTTGGCGAAATAGATTAGACTTGAAAAGAGATTGCCTTGATAGATCCATTTAAATTTCAATATTGATTCTTTTTCTAACATGGACAATTAAACTTGAAGAAAAATTCACCTGATTAAAAATAGTTGAAACATTGAAAGTTTCGCGGTCCGGGAGGCCTCGATCCCTCCTTTGAGTATGGCAGTCGGTCTTTATGTATATTCTTGGGGAAAGTTTGAGTTATGTAAGGGGTCACCATCTTATATTTGAAAAATATAAAAACATTGAAGACTAAATGAAGTAGTGAATCAATGTATACTTTGATAAATAAATGGATAAAGCTAGCAATTTTTTTACCTTGAAGACCAAGAAACAAGTCTTAATGCTATCCTCAATGAAAATATCTCAATTAGAGTAATCCAAGTGTCACACTGTTAAACTTGTCGAGAGCTACAAATTTAATCACTACTTTGGTTATTAAATACTTTTTATAGCATAGGAAAGTAGGGATCGATCCACGAGGAAAGATTGTTGTAAAAGGCTAGCTTAATCTTAAATGATTTTACTATTCTAATTTATTGTTTCTATTCTTTGTAATTCTAAATTAAATCAAATTTAATTAATAAAAATCTGGACGAGTACCCAATATCACTCCTAAATATTCAGGATTTAATTCTGAAAATAAAATAGTAAATAGTTATCCGAAATAACCTAGAAAAATAAAAACAGAATTATAACTCAATCTTCAACTAAAAATCAAAACAGAAAATAATAAACAGAAAATTAATATTAAAAATCACAAACAATGACCTAAACTAATATTTTTCATGTTTATAAGCTTATAACTCCAGAATAATATCTGATTGATTTCAGGAAAATTAAATCAGACAATTACTACAGAATAATCAAGCAGAAAATTAAATCTGAAATTAAAAACAAAATAAACTGCATTAATAAAAACACAAAATTAATCAAGAAAATTAGCCTAATTTTAGGACACAATTTTCTGGATTTAACAACACCTAATAAACGTAAATTAAAATTAAAAATCGAAATTTTTAGAATTAATAACCTAAAAACCTGCACTTCTCAATTTCACAAAATAATTCTGAAAAATTATCAAATACTTTCCAAAAATTACAAAATTGAATATGCGCAGACTAGAACACTATATAGGAACTGATAAAAATCGAAAAAAAACAAAAACAACTATTTTTAGTCTAATTTCTAACAAACCGGTAATTAAATACTAAAATTGAATATCAATCAATCTAAAATTATAACTACTCCAAAAATCAAAATCTAACTAATCTAAAATTACCTAGACACTCCTAAAAGACTATACTTTTAGGGGGGGTGTTGATTGAAATTATATTGAAGCTAATAAAATGAAACAAGAATTAACAAACAAACCAAATTAACTATAAGCAACAAATAATTATCAAAGTTGTCAAATTTATCAAGGAGATTTAGTATAATCTCAATCCACCATGCAAATTAACATTTATCATCAACACACAAGTTAATTTCATTCATGAGTTAAATTGTAGAAGACATTCACCAGCGGTTCTTCCTCGTTGCTCCTTAGATTCTAGTTTACTTTGGTCCAGCCCTAATATAAGCCCTATTAATTTGATAATCTTTACACCAGCGCAAAAATTTAACCAAACTAGAGCATTAAGAATTAGAAAAACATTATTTAATACTTTGTAACCAATTTACCAGCAAATCGATCTAACAAAGATCTAAAGCGATTACCTAATTAAAAGAGATGGGTTTGAGCCATCCATGATTAATTAGGGTGATACCTGAGCCTAATAAACTATAACTTTTACGTATTACAGCCTTCTAAACTCAATCGAAATTGTACTAATCAACTAGCATGCATTCTAATCGATTTAACACAAATTTCATAAACAATAAACGCTAATCGCTAAAGAATCATGAATATAAATCAACTAGGCATTAACGCATAAAACTTGTTTCAAAATAGTAAATTTAGCATGGCTTCAAGAAGATTATACTAAGCATAAAAAATTACTCACTCATATTAAAAAATAACATCACAATTAACCAAAGGATTCATGTTTAATAATATGAAGAGTTTAAACAAAATAAATAACAAAAATAAGAAGAACTTGACAGTATGGGTGTACGATGATGATGGTGATGATTTACGTTGAGGAAGAAGAAGCAGCAAGCGTGAGGGTGTGCGTGGAGGATTGAGGATGATGATGATGTGTTGATGGTTTGATGATCAAGTAGCCGTGGAGATATTGGGTGTGGATAGGAGAATGATGATTGATGGTGAAGGGGATGAATGGAGGGGGTTGGCTGCATTGAAGGATTGCCATAGTTAGGCGTGAGGTTGTGTATGTGAGGTGAGGAGCTGCGTCCAAGAGGAGGTGAAGGCGTGGGTTGATATACAGGAAGTGAGGGAGGTTAGGTTTAGTATATTAGGGTTTCCTTCCTCTCTTCTTTAGACTTCTTCTCCCTCAAGACTTCTAACATTATTCCAACTCTTGAAACCCTAGTCCAATTAAATAATTATAGAAATAATATTTTTCATAAATTATTATTGGACCGTCTTTTCAGCAAATCGTGTAAAATCGGAGCTTCGACGTCTTGTCTTCTCCTTTTTGTTTTATTAATGCCTAACCTGGAAAATATATAAAATAAAGTACATTACACATAATAATGTGTAAAATATAATCAAAATAATTAATAAAACGTTGCATGATCAATGGCTCAACAAATTCCCCCACATTAAGACTTTGGACGTCCTCGTGCAAACAAATCTTAGACTCGACCTAAAGTTGACATCCTTTCTTTTCTTATAAAATCATGCATGCTTACGATATTCATACTAGGTCTGAGCTTGCTTAAGAAAAACAGTGTTATTGAATTGATTAGTTTTTCTTTCAATAAGTGAATACCTGCTAAACATTCAACTATCCTTAGAGAGTTTATTTATCAACCTCACTACACTTCTATAATGATATAACAAGATCAATAATTATCCATCTCTTTTTGATTATGCATGCACCGATTAAGAGGTCTAAAAATTTATGATAGAAAAATTGAGGTACGGTATGGCTATGGAGATAATTGAACTAGGTAGAATAACTCATTGAACTGATTCTGAACTTACCTTGCATTTATTTATTTTTGTTTTTTTTTTCCTCTCATCAAACTCCACTTGCACACATATTCGAGGCCCATATAGGGTCTTAGAAATTAAATACTCCCTGTCTTACACTCACTCGAATAGAGGTGCTGGAGCAAAAATTTTATTTTCATCATTACTTTTATTTATTTTATTGGCTCACAAGTATGGGAAGCAAGCTTTCCAGTGGCAGTATTGCCTCACAGGGTAGCATCCAGTAGCGCATGCCTCAAAGGGGTACTTGTCATTCCCAACTTTGACTCTTCTTTTTTTTTAATTACATGAAAAATAGACAAGTAAAATCACAATTTTAATAAGTTATTCAACTAATTCAATAGTCTAGGAGATGGGCCAGGTCATTTTATTACCTTTGAATCGGATATATTATATGACTAAATAAGATGGCTAATCAAGAGTGTTACTCATTAAAAAGATGTATGAGAATCAATGCAAACTTCTCTAAAGGATAACTATCATGCTTAGAAGTCTTCACTTATAAAAGAATAAACTACAAAATAGCTAATAAAACAAAAAAAATTTTCTAAACAAGCAAACTTAGCATAAACTCATATCATGCATTATTTATAAGAAAATTTTTTTTTTCGATTTTCTACTTTTTTTTTTCAAGAATAAATATTGCGAAAATTAAATGCAGAATGCACCCCCCCACACTTAATTCATGCATAGTCCCTAATGCATGCAAAAAGAGAGAAATAACGAAAACAAAAGTAAAAGTAAATAGGAACTTCCCTGAAAACATTGGGTTGCCTCCTAACCAGTGCCGTTGTTTACAATCGTTGGCTCGATTTCATGAATGCTCATGGATCCTCAAGTCGGATCTCTTCTATTAAACATACCTGGTCTCCTTCATAGAAATGTTTTAGCCTGTGACTATTCACTTTGAAAATCTTGATAGTAGCAAAGGATTTAATCTCTACAGCACCATGGGGATAAGTCTTGACTATCATAAAGGGTTCTAGCTACCTAAAGTTTAACTTATCAGAAAAAAGTTTCAGTTTAGAATTGAATAATAGCACTTTCTCACCTACCTGCAATTCTTTCCTAATAAGTTTGGCATCCCAAAATGCTTTGGTCTTACCCTTGTAGATGACTGAATTGTCATAGGCTTCTAAGCATATCTCTTCTAGTTCCTGCAATTGCAATTTACGCTCTTTTCCTGCTAACTCATAATCAAGATTACATTGTTTCACAGCCCAATATGATTTATGTTCTATCTCAACAGGGAGATGACATGACTTCCCAAAGACTAATCTATAAAGTGACATACCAATAGGAGTCTTATATGCAGTCCTATAAGTCCAAAGAGCCTCATCTAACTTAAGACTTCAATCCTTCTTATCTGGCTTAACTACCTTTTCAAGGATGCCCTTAATCTCTTTATTAGAAATTTCAGCTTGGCCATTAGTCTGGGGGTGATAACTAGTAGATACCTTATAAGTTATATGATATTTAGCTAACAAGGCACCTAAAGCTCTGTTATAAAAATGAGTCTTCCTATCACTGATGATCACTCTTGGCACTCCATATCTATGCAAAATTAGAGATTTAACATGTTTCACCACAATCCTAGCATCACCAGTCCTAGTGGCCACAACTTCTACCCATTTGGATACATAATCAACAATCACAAGAATATAGGTATATCCATGTAGCGCCCCCAATTGCTAATACCAGATTATTTTAACTTAATCAGATAGCCTTGTTCCTTCACGGAACTGTGGTAATGCCTTCAATCAAAGACTTCCACTGCAAACCAATAGTCGATAAGTGAATTTGGATTTGAATGGGTAGAGTATAAATAGGTACTATAAAACAAGTTTAAGTAAGATAATAAGATTACATAGAGAAAAGCCAAGTCTATATTTTGAGGAATGGAATCTACAAGTAAGAAAATTGGTGGGGTTATGAAATATATATTACATATAAATATGCTTTTAATGAAATGATAAAGAGAAAGATGAAGGTTAAAAGTATTAGAATGTTGACAGCCACTTAAAATCGAGCAAGAATGGATTCGGTATTTAACAAGTTTCAGAGATATGGTGGACGATGCTGGAAATGAGTACGAGCACGCATAAGAAGCCACTAACGTTTAAAAGTTTGAAATTAAAAGAAGGATCAGATAATGTTGAAGAAAAGCAAAGTTTAAAGATGAGTCAATTCAACCAAATATAAGAAATGATAGAAATAATCGTATTAATGCAAAAGACAAATTAATCAGATATAGAAAATAATAGAAGTAATAACATTAATGCAAAAGACAAATGAATCAGCAAAGTTTCGTATGACAATTAAGATCATTTAAGCAAATACTCACGGGTAAAATAGCAAAAAGACAATACCAATACATAAGTCGAAAAGATCAAGAAAGGAGCTTATTAATGTCTAAAAGTTTTGAGAATCGTTTGTTGATGTAAGATTTTAGAAAGGAACAGATGGCAGATTTCAGAATGATGACTAATTAAAATATTATCGTCATGTAAATGGAATGAAAATAACTATAAGCATAAACAATTTAGGATCGGAGGGCAATAGGAGTAGAACAGTTCCAATCATTGATTACATAGGAATCAAAACATTGCACATAAATCCAAAAACCAGACTAGTAGTAAAATAGCAATCTATGTAGTGATTGGATATTAAGGGCTGGAAAGATCACGTTGTTATTGAAATGACGATCGCAAAATGTGAGCTGCGTAGAGGTATTTAGTGAAAGCAAGAGAGAAAGCAATAGAGACATAACCCATCTGAATTATAGGAATTTCTTATAAAAATGAATGTCATGAGGAAATTCAATGAGGGAAGCTTCATGTAAAGAAGCATTGGTGCAACAATTAAATAGTTGTGGTATCAGAGCCAGGTTTAGAATCACTGTGAGCTGTAGGAATGCCTATGAGTTATGTTGGATTAGTAAAGCGAATGCGTGACCAGGAGTCCATATGCATACGTGCATCATGAGGATGTCTTAGGAAAAATTTACCTAACCTTCATCCTTGATATTAAGATTAACGGCATAGTTAAAGAATATCTTAGGGATTCCATCGCTATCAAAGTACGGTGAGGATGCACTTGGTCAACTTCTTGGTGATGTATGTATTCCAGCGAAGTATACGAAGCTTATAACAAACCTTGTGGCATCTTGTGTTGCCAGTTTGAGTTACCAAGACACTTTCAATCTAGAAGTTTTGTTAAGACGTGCTGAAATACTTAATGCTTGGGTAGTGTGATGTTTAAGACATGATAAGAAGGTGAGGCTCGCAAGCTCTTATGTGGTTAATGTAGTACCAAACTACATTTAGCTTACTAGGAAATGGAAGTATATTATGCAGCAATATTCATATGTTGAGACATTATAAAATAACCATTGCAATAGTGCAATAATGTGAATGTTTGAGGGCCTATCATGACATCATGGACAATTTGCAATCATCATTTGGTATAACGAATCTAGTGTTGGCAATTCAGTAGTTTATGTGGTTGCTACTTGATCTTATATGAGTTGTAGGTGTTAAGATAAGGTGATATGCGAAGGAGGTGTTTGCATTAAAGGTGCCTTTAGGTTATGTGAACTTAGATTATATGAATTTATGTTGGCTATTTGATTCCATATTTCATAAAGAACACACCTTGATTTGAAAGTCACCCTTCTAACTACCTAACCAAATTGAGATGGCATAGAATAATCGTATTTGCCACTGATATGACTCAGGACTTTTTCCCCCAGAGAAAGTTTCAATATACATGTCTCCAAGGAACATTTCCTCGTTGTGCACGTCATTTCCAAATAACTAGCAGCCACTAATTTCAACTTCTTGATTCATAGAGCCATCCAAAGTTGGTGTTAAAATCATTTAACCTACTATTTAATTGACTTGCATGAATTCTCTTCTAACCAAGTCAATGCCTGTTGAATGTAATCAGATCTTCCGGTCTCTTTGAGCTGCTAGTTAGGGAGTATATTCCTCATTTCATCTATTTTTTTCGTAACTATTCCTTCAGTACTATTACTAAAGATCATTTGTATCTCATCTCAAGTCCTTTGAATCCGCATTTAACTCACATGAGTGTATTAACCCCAACTCCAAACTCAAATCCAAGATGACCAACCAAAACCCAAAAAAAAAAAAAAAACCCTTAGTCAGACACATATTCAAAAACTACAAACAAGCGTGAAACAGCAATACATTTGAGTAATAACTCACCTTCTATTTTTGGATTCATGAAAATTCATAGCCATCTTTACTTTAGTCATCTTATGACAATTTCTTCTTTATTGATCATTTCTACATCCACTATTTATTTCTTTCATGAGTAATGACTCACTTGCCCACCATCTTTCATCACTCTCATTCATGGATATTCTCATCTTTAACGTTAAATCAAGATCTCGCAAACTTTTAACTAGTCCAAGGATAAAAAGCCAAACATAGTCTGAACACAATAATAATTACCCAATTTCACGTCTTCAGGAACCCTGAAAATATAAGCATGGAACCCGGTGGCTTACCGGTTAGATTTGCCAACAAAACTTGAGTATATACCCAACGTTTTTCACATCTTATAGCTCAAAAAAGGCGTTTCAGATCTGCATCATGTCATCATAACAAAACCAATACCTGTACTTATTTGAAGTACGGTAAAGGTTTCTTTCCAATTGCAAGTTTCGAGGACGAAACTTATTTTAAGGGGGAAAGACAGTAACGGCCCGAACCTAATAATCATTCTAATTACTTTAAATTATCTTAGTTACAAATTAATCAAGTTGAGCGCCGCATTTCAGTTTAGCATTTATATATATGTATATATGTATTTGTGCATTGCAGGTTGAAACGACATTGCGGCCTCAAAATTGGACAATGTTATATTTCTAAATAATTCCTTCAAATGTCAATAATTATTTGAATGGTCGTTAAATAGAAAATTAGCCTACCTATTCAGATAATAATAATAATAATAATAATAATAATAATAACAATAATAATAATAATAATAATATGAATAAGTACAGTAACAATGTATATTTATATGACGAGCGAGATAATAATCAAATATGACAACGTTTATTCCCAAAAGTTTGTACCCAAAAGGTGCGCAATTGCATTTATTAACTTAGCCAAATATTAACGTAAGCGGATGTGTATGTTTGTACATATATGCAATGAATAAAAGTAATAAAAAAACCAGAGAAGATAAATAAGAGAAATCTGGGGAAAAAAAAAAGAAAAGAAATTAACATATGTTGCTGTGAAATAAAAGCAACACCAAAACGCAAAAGAGAAAAAGATATCCTAAAAATTCCAAAAATCTTCTCTGCTTTCTTCCTCAGGGCACGACAGACCCCAAACCCCATTTTCTCTGCTCCGTTCGCTGCTCTTCACCAGCGCCCTGGTCGGCCTCCGCCTCACCGCTCGCCAGCCGTCCGACGCCGACACCAGCGCCGACCTTTCCGCCACCCAGTGCCGCCGTGTGCCCCAGCTCTACTTCTAGCTCTATTTGGATTGAAATGTAAAACCTTAACTTTGTATAAATTGGATTTTTGGGTTGATTTAGGATTGAATTTTTGTAGTACAGGATGTATTTGGCTTAGGTAAGTGTTAATTTGTAAATTTCTTGGATTAGTTTAGATGTTCGGATTGAGTTTTATGTTGTGGGATTGAAGGAGAGAGTGGTGAGTGAGGGTTGGAGATTTTTCGGTAGCTACTGCATCAGGGCCACTCTCTTCCTGCGCCAAGTTTTCAGGTTTAGCGTGTCATTAGGTTGAGATCAGCTGTACTTGAGAGTCTTCATACTTGGCTATCTTGCCTTCCTTGAGCGTCTTTGTCCTGCAATCTTCCTCTTAAAGGGCAAATGTTCAGATACACCTAGATGTAGGTTGCTGTTCTGGCAAGAATTCTACTTGATGTATCATCATCAAACTTTGATGGGGTAACTGAACTTAGATAACTTGATTTTCCCTCCCTGTACGTGATCAATGAAACTTATAGCAAGGGTGGATCAGTCGATGAGCAAGTAAAATACAGTTCTTACTTCGTAGTTCTGCTTCAGAGCTAGGGTGACCACTGAACATAGCTAGCGGTGTATTTGGAGGTTTCAGCCTTAGGTTGTATCTTTGGTTTGTGTCTGCTAAAAACTACCCTCTAAATTGTCCATTTTGGCTAAAAGTTCAAATTTAATTGTGTTGTTTTGGATAATTTTACTTAGAAAATTAGTGATATTTGAGTGGAAATTTAGAGGGGCATGTAATTGTGATATTGCCATGGATATGAGAGTTTTAGGGTTTATGATGTGCATGAAAGTGCAAACTTGATTTTGGTAGATTTAGTGGTTGTGAATGAAGTATAACGAATACTTGAATGTAATGGGAATTATACGTTGAATCTATGTATGTTGTGACCGTGGGCTGTATGGATGAGGGTTTAGGTGCTTGGATAAAGCCTAAACTGAATTACGTGATTTGATGATTTTGGATGAGTTTTAGTGGTCATTAAATGGAAGTTAAAAGGAGTAGTGCATCGCGACTGGGAAATTGGATGTAAGATCTAGTTGCTAAACAATTATGCTGAATTAATCCAACTTTCAATCAATGTTCTTTCGTAAGATTAAGCAAAAGATCAAGAAAGATTAAATTAAAGAAATAAGTTGTATGGTTATATGGTGGGTGAGAGCTTGGGCTTGGATGTGAATTAAGCTTGATGATTTAAGGTTTATGGCTTGAATGAACTTTAAGCTAATTATGTTAATTTATTAGTGTTTGATGATTTAAGATGATAACCATGGTATAAAAATAATAATAGCGAAGCAATTAACATTAATCCTAGCAACCAAAACAAAGTGAACAACATTAACGAGTTTATAATAATAATTCAAATAGTAGTGGCGACAACGTCGACAGTAATAAAATCAAGGCGGATTACATTGTCATGCCCTCAGAACATTTATTAAACGAATCTTAATAATATCAAAGAGAGGAAAGAAAACAAAAAGAAAATAGTATCCAATTAAGGTAATAAGAATTATTACACGAATAATTAAAAGCGATATCGAGGAAATTTTAAATTATTCAAATTAGTCAGAAAATTTAATAAAACCTCTTACTCTTACACTAATCACAAAAATTACATATTGAAGCAGGAGTGAGGCCATCTTTGTCGCTTCAAGCTGCCAACGCACGTTCTCCATTACAAAGGAGAGATAATCTCAAAGACCAGATACATACATTGCCTGTACTCTGCGAAAACTCACATGTTCTCAGCAATGAAAAACTAATATAAGATTCATTTAACGAACCAATTTTCTCAATGTTTTGTCACATAAACAAGTGGCCCCGCCAATTATCAATCATCAGGGCTTATGCCCATCAATCGTCAGGGCTTATGCCCATCAATATACCCGCGCGCGGTGTCAACTCAGGCTTCTTGATCGGCTTGGGGGGTGAGCACCTAACATATGATCGCAATCAAGACGTACGTCGACTAAGGGGTCCACTTCCAGATAATAATGAACAAATCAATTTTACATGTATATTCTTTCTCCCCTGTTCGCAAAATAAAATGTTTGGAAATGTCGGCGCCCAAGTAATTAAACTTAAATCTCATTTACTGCATAGGAATGTACGTGCTGAGTTTCGACTCATTGTTCGAATGCTTTTTTTTTTTTTGTTTTAGTAATAAACCAATGAACAGACATTCTCCTAGCAAGCCAGAAGGTAGCAAGCAATGAACGAGAGTTGCAGCCCTTACTGGGCGTTAGCTAGCCAAATGCTCACAGTGATGGTAGGCCCCGGAGATTTGTTTGATGTTATTCTTTTGAGATTTTGGGGTTGATAATGCGTAGCATTGGTATGCAAAGTTATCACGTATATTATGAACTGCATAAGTAGATAGATGTTTTATTTCCAAGGTTTACTTAATCAAATAGCCTTGTTCCTTCACCGAACGGCGATAATGCCTTCAATCAAAGACTTCCGCTGCAAGCCAATAGTGCACAGGCGATTAAGTTAAAATAATCTGGTATTAGCAATTGGGGGCGTTACAATCCAAAAGAAGGGGGAAAGGGTCCCATGAAATCAATGCCTCATACATCAAAAATTTCACAAACATAAACATTACATAAAGGCATTTGATTCCTTCTTGACAAGTTTCCAATCTTTTGGCACACTTCACATCTTTTGCAAAAATCATAAGCATCTCGAGAAATAGTGGGCCAATAAAATCCACACTCAAGCACTTTATGTGATGTTCTTTTGGGTCCAAAATGTCCCCCACTTTCTGAAGCATGACAAAAGGTTAGAATGGAATGGATTTCACTATCATCAACACAACGCCTTATTATCTAATCACCACAAAATTTCCATAGATATGGCTCATCCCAAACATAGTATTTGGATTGAGCTCTTATCTTTTCTTTTTCAGCTCTAGTCAACTCAATGGGAAAAGTTTTGGTGACTATATAGTTTACAATATTAGCATACTAAGGCAACCTACTAGTAATAGCATACAGAGTCTCATCAGAAAAATAATCAGTAAAAGGGCTACCACTCTCCCCTGTTTCTAATCTACTCAGATGGTCAGCAACTAAATTCTTAGCTCCAGGCTTATCTCTAATTTCTAGTTGAAATTCTTGCAATAATAACATCCATCTAATTAACATGGGCTTTGAATCTTTCTTTTCTAACAAGTGTTTAAGAGCGGAATGATCAGAGTAAATAGTAACTTTAACACCCAACAAATAAGGACGGAACTTTTCAAGAGCAAAAACAATAGCGTACATCTCCTTTTCTGTAGTGGTATAGTTACACTGTGCAGGATCAAGAGTTCTAGAAGCATAGTAAATTACATGAGGTACCTTCCCAACTCTTTGACCTAGAACTACCCCTACTGCCTTATCACTAGCATCACACATTAACTCGAAAGGTAAGGCTCAGTTTGGGGGTTGCACAATAGGAGGAGAAGTCAATGTTAACTTCAACTGATTAAAAGTCCTCATACAATCATCCTTAAAATCATAAGAGACATTTTTGCAAGCAAAACACATAAAGGAGAAGCAATCTTAGAAAAATCTTTGATGAACCTCCTATAAAACCCTACATGTCCTAAGAATGATCTCACATCTTTGACACACTTTGGGTAGGGTAGAGACTGGATGATGTCAACTTTAGCTCTATCTACCTCTAATTCCCTCGATGACACTACATGTCCCAGTACTACCCCATCCTCCACCATGAAATGGCACTTTTCAAAATTCAAGACCAAATTGGTATCAATGCAACGTCTAAGTACAAGAGTAAGATGATGCAAGCACTCATCAAATGAATCATCATGTAGAGTAAAATCATCTATAAAAACCTCTATAATTTTGGTGATAAAATCAGAAAAAATACTCATCATACATCTTTGAAAGGTAGCAGGTGCATTACATAAACCAAAAGGCATACGTCTAAAAGCGTAAGTGCCAAAATGACAAGTAAAGTTAGTCTTCTCCTGATCTGCAAGAGCTATAGGGACCTAAATATAACCTAAATAGCCATCCAAAAAGCAATAATGTGACCTCCCAGCTAATCTCTCTAACATTTGGTCCATGAAAGGCAATGGAAAATGGTCCTTCTTAGTGACCTTGTTAAGCTTTTTATAGTCAATACACACTCTTCAACCACTCTGGACTCTAGTAGGTATTAACTCTCCTTCATTGTTTTGCACTACTGTTGTTCCCCCCTTTTTAGGAACCACATGAATAGGGCTAACACACTCAGAGTCAGCAATGGGGTAGATCACCCCAGCATCTAACCACCTAAGAATCTCTTTTTGGACTACCTCCATCATAGGTGGATTAAGTCTCCTCTGAGGGTCCCTCTTAGACTTAGCATCCTTTTCTAAGGTAATAGTATGTGAGCACAAGGTAGGGCTAAGGCCTTTGAGATCTGCTAAAGTCCAGCCAATAGC
Source organism: Carnegiea gigantea (assembly GCA_029747015.1). Classification (NCBI taxonomy): domain Eukaryota; kingdom Viridiplantae; phylum Streptophyta; class Magnoliopsida; order Caryophyllales; family Cactaceae; genus Carnegiea; species Carnegiea gigantea. The sequence continues at coordinate 651,147 of JAKOGI010000154.1, forward strand.
TTCGCTATGTTCTCTAAGCACTTTAATAAGTTCTTTCTCCTGGTCCAAAGTGAGTGCACTAGAGATGATTACAGACAAAGTTTCATTGTCCCCTAAATAAGCATATTTTAAATTTTCAGGTAATGGTTTCAATTCCAATTTAGGGGGTGAGATGCTCGAGGGAAGTAACTTAGCATGCTTTTCAGGCAGTTCAAGTTTGTTAGGTCCATTATGCTCTTGCAAGTGAAACAAGGACTTTATCATATCATCTAAGCTATCATTAACTTGGTATGGCACTTTCTGAGACTCAGTATGATCAAGACTCTTAGTAAGCACAATAAACAGTTCATCCTCATAGGACAAGTCATAGACATCTTGCGATAACTCATCAAAAACATCAAGTGCATATAGGTAGTTAACATCAGAAGGAAATCTCATGTCATCAAAAATATTAAACTTAATAACCTCACCATCAAATTCCATGGTTAGTGCCCCTTCGTGCACGTCTATTTTAGTCCTAGCAGTTTTCAAAAAAGGCCTGCCAAGCAAGATGGGAATATCATAACATGCTTCACCCATGTTCATTACATAAAAGTCAGCAGGAAACACTAGTTCATTTGCTTGAACCAAAACATCCTCTAACACTCCATCAGGATAAGTGTTGCTCCTATCAGCTAATTGAATCACTATGCCAGTTTTCTTTAATTCTCCTAGGTTCAGTTTGTCACAAATAGATCTAGGCATAACATTAATAGAGGCACCTAAATCAAGCATAGCTTTATCAAAGTAAAGGTTTCCTATTTTGCAAGGAACGAAAAACACACCAGGGTCTTGACACTTAGGGGGAAGTTTTCTTTGAAAAACAGCAGACACATTTTCCCCTACACTTATCTTCTCATTACCAATGAGCTTCCTCTTGGTAGTGCATAATTCTTTTGAAAACTTAGCGTAACGAGGCACCTGTTTAATGGCATCAAGGAGAGGTATATTAATTTCTACCTTCCTAAAAGTCTCTAAAATTTCTTGGTTAGCCTCACTTACCTTAGACACAGGGCTTCTAAATCTACTAGGGAAAGGTGGGATTGGCTTGTAAGATTCTCTTTTCTTTTCTCCTAATTCCTTAGTAGTTTGATGAGACTCTGTGTCTAATTCTGGTTCAGTCCCTTTTACCTCTAGCTCAGGTTCTAACTCTCTATTCTTCGTAGGTTCCTTTAACTCTTTTCCACTCCTAAGTGTTATAGCACTAATATTCTCCTTGGGGTTAGGATAAGATTGAGATGATAACCTATTTTGCAATTGGGCTTGCAAGTTGCTAACTATGGTATCAGTCGCTGTTTGTCTCTCTTGAACTTGCTTAAGGGTGGTTTCCATACTCTAGAACCTATCATCCATTTTCTTAAGGACTTGTTCTAGGAGGAAATTAGTCCTATCTTGACTAGAAGGTTGACGAGAAGGTTGGTTAAAACCAGGTGAATTAGGCTTAGAGCCATACCTAAGGTTAAGGTGGTCTCCCCATCCTTCATTATAAGTATTTGAATAAGGATCATACCTCCTTTGATTTTGGTTAGAGTAAAGAGTATTAACATTACCTTCTTATAGAGTAGGACATGCATCAGTAGAATGCCCCTCTAGACAACAAATATCACATATTACTGCTTTTTGAATACCCCCAATAACAATCTTATTTAACATAGCAGTAATGTGAGATAACTGATTCTTTAGAGATGAACTAGAACCTATCTCATTCACCCTTTTAACTTTTGAGTCCCTAGCACCGAACCGCTGAGTGTTTTGGGCCATTAAATTAAATAGATTTCTAGCATCAGCTGGGGTTTTTTTAACCAGAGCCCCCTCACTAGCAGCATCAACCATATTACGGTCCATAGGAAGTAAACCCTCATAAAAATATTGAATTAATAGTTGTTCAGTTATTTGATGTTGGGGACAACTTGCACACAATTTATTAAATCTTTCCCAGTACTCACAAAAAGTTTCCCCATTCATTTGTTTGATTCTGCATATATCTTTCCTAATAGATCCAATACGGGATGTAGGAAAAAACTTTTCTAGAAACAATTTATGCAATGCAGTCCATGTAGAAAGAGATCCAGCAGGCATATAATATAACTAGTCCTTAGCATTACCAAGCAAAGAAAAGAGAAAGGCCCTTAGTCTAATTTGGTCCTCAGAAATTCCTTCAGGTACCATAGCAGAGCAAGTAATAAGGAATTCACTAATGTATCTATAGCGGTCCTCTCTAGCCAATCCATGAAACTTAGGCAATGAATTAATAAATCCGGAGTTTAATTTCGAAGGCTTATCTAAAACAGCATAAGTAATGGACATTGGTTGAGTTTCTAAGTTAGGAGCAGCAAGTTCTCGAAGAGTAGACATACTTACCTCTTTAACCATAAAACTTATTGGGTCAGGCTGACTCTCTTTGTTTTTAGCTTTCAGTGGTTGCTCCTTTTCCTCTCCAATTTCCTTACCACTTCTTAATTTCATGCACTACAAGAAGTCCTACAAATCAAATAGAATACTAAAGCAATGAAAAGAGTAAAATTAAATGGAAGTAAACTAGCAATTTAATTTTCTTTCCCCGGCAACGGCGCCAAAATTTGTTAAGCTTGTCGAGAGCTATAAATTTAACCACTACTTCAGTTATTAAACACTTTTTATAGCATAGGAAAGTAGGGATCGATCCACAAGGAAAGATTATTGTAAAAGGCTAGCTTAATCCTAAATAATTTTACTACTCTAATTTATTGTTTCTATTCTTTGTAATTCTAAATTAAATCAAATTTAATTAATAAAAATCTAGAAGAGTACCCAATATCACTCCTAAATATTCTGGATTTAATTCTGGAAATAAAACAGTAAATAGTTATTCGAAATAACCTAGAAAAATAAAAACAGAATTATAACTCAATCTTCAACTAAAAATCAAAGCAGAAAATAATAAATAGAAAATTAATATTAAAAATCACAAACAGTGACCTAAACTAATATTCTTCATGTTTATAAGCTTATAACTCCAGAATAATATCTGATTGATTTCAGGAAAATTAAACCAGACAATTACTGCAAAATAATCAAGCAGAAAATTAAATCTGAAATTAAAAACAAAATAAACTGCATTAATAAAAACACAAAATTAATCAAGAAAATTAGCCTAATTTTAGGACACAATTTTCTGGATTTAACAACAGCTAATAATCGTAAATTAAAATTAAAAATCGAAATTTTCAGAATTAATAACCTAAAAACCTGCACTTCTCAATTTCACAAAATAATTCTTAAAAATTATCAAATAATTTCTAAAAATTACGAAATTGAATATGAGCAGACTAGGACACTATATAAACCCTAGGAACTGATAAAAATCGAAAAAAAAACAAAAGTAACTATTTTTAGTCTAATTTCTAACAAACTGGTAATTAAATACTAAAACTGAATATCAATCAATCTAAAATTATAACTACTCCAAAAATCAAAATCTAACTAATCTAAAATTACCTAGAAACTCCTAAAAGACTATACTTTGGGGGGGGGTTGATTGAAATTATATTGAAGCTAATAAAATGAAACAAAAATTAACAAACAAACCAAATTGACTATAAGCAATAAATAATTATCATAGTTGTCAAATTTATCAAGGAGACTTAGTATAATCTCAATCCACCATGTAAATTAACATTTATCATCAACACACAAGTTAATTTCATTCATGGGTTAAACTGTAGAAGACATCCACCAGCGGTTCTTCCCCGTTGTTCCTTAGATTCTAGTTTACTTAGGTCTAGCCCTATTATAAACCTTATTGATTTGATAATCTTTACACTAGCACAAAAATTTAACCAAACTAGAGCATTAAGAATTAGAAAAACATTATTTAACACTTTGTAACCAATTTACCAGCAAATCGATTTAACAAAGATCTAAAGCGATTACCTAATTAAAAGAGATGGGTTTGAGCCATCCATGATTAATTAGGGTGATACTTGAGCCTAAAAAACTATAACTTTTACATATTACAATCTTCTAAACTATCAATCGAAATTGTATTTAATCAACTAGCTTGCATTCTAATCGATTTAGCACAAATTTCATAAACGATAAACGCTAATTGCTAAAGAATCATGAATATAAATCAACTAGGCATTAAAGCATAAAACTTGTTTCAAAATAGTAAATTTAGCATGGCTTCAAGAAGATTATACTAAGCATAAAAAATTACTCACTCATATTAAAAAATAACATCACAATTAACCAAAGGATTCATGTTTAATAATATGAAGAGTTTAAACAAAATAAATAACAAAAATAAGAAGAACTTGACAGTATGGGTGTACGATGATGATGGTGATGATTTACGTTGAGGAAGAAGAAGCAGCAAGCGTGAGGGTGTGCGTGGAGGATTGAGGATGATGATGATGTGTTGATGGTTTGATGATCAAGTAGCCGTGGAGATATTGGGTGTGGATAGGAGAATGATGATTGATGGTGAAGGGGATGAATGGAGGGGGTTGGCTGCATTGAAGGATTGCCATAGTTAGGCGTGAGGTTGTGTATGTGAGGTGAGGAGCTGCGTCCAAGAGGAGGTGAAGGCGTGGGTTGATATACAGGAAGTGAGGGAGGTTAGGTTTAGTATATTAGGGTTTCCTTCCTCTCTTCTTTAGACTTCTTCTCCCTCAAGACTTCTAACATTATTCCAACTCTTGAAACCCTAGTCCAATTAAATAATTATAGAAATAATATTTTCCATAAATTATTATTGGACCGTCTTTTCAGCAAATCGTGTAAAATCGGAGCTTCGACGTCTTGTCTTCTCCTTTTTGTTTTATTAATGCCTAACCTGAAAAATATATAAAATAAAGTACATTAGACGCAATAATATGTAAAATATAATCAAAATAATTAATAAAACGTTGCATGATTAATGGCTTAACACACACTGATATTAAAAGACCCCTTAAATAATTCATCATTGTTAGTGGTAGATAGTAATCCATATGAGTTAATCTTGACCTATGTATTAAACTAAAATGACCTTATTAGGGCCCCATTTGTTATATTTATTATTTGTGACATTTAAGTGTTAGATTATTGTATTTTGTATGCTTGGATTATTGTTAGTATTGTAAATAATAATTATTTAATTAGATACTCTCTCCATCCCATATTGAGAGTCAAATTTTGGGAATGTGTTAAAATAAACACACAATGCAATTTATATTATGAAAATGTTTTTTCAACTAATAAAAATATTGATGGGTCTTTATAAAAGAAAATTTCAATAAAAAAATAGGACTATGTAAATGAATGTTTTAGAAGCCCCTCTAGCAGGGAGGAGTCCCTCTAGTGAGAGATGGCCTCGAGTTAGAGATATGGAGAACATTGGTTCTCTAAGAGCGCCCAAACCTGCTAGCCCATAGGGTGAGCAAAGAGAGAGGTGTGCTCTCACTGTCTAGTATTGGTCGGCTCCAGCGTCACAGCTCGCTAAGCCGATGCAAGCTGTGAGGTGCCCTGCCTTTCTCTTTTTTGTTGGTTTGCACCCCGAAAATGACGTCGTTTAGGGCATTGACTAGATTTGACTGGGTTTTCTGCAGCGACAAAAAAAGGAAAAAGTTGTGATTATTTGGGAGCCTTGGGCCTATGTTTTTGAACATTGGTGGCTAAGAGACGTTGCCAATGTCTCTCTGCCTTGTAATATTTTTTTTTTTGGGTACAATATTTGTGTGTACATTCTCCAATTCTCTTCATTATTCTCACACAAAATCATCTCAATATCTCATCTTCTTCAAAAAATTTGTTTTTTGTTTTTGCATCTCTAGTGGGTTATCTTATCAAGAAAGAAGTGAAAAAATTAGTAAGAATTTTTATTTTTCATTCCCTTAAATTCTTAATTTTGTATATTAAACTTGAGATTTTAATTTTCCAATTTTTTTATGTTTGTACTCGCAGAGAAGTTCTTGGTGCTCTATTTTAACCAAGAAGTGAAGAAAATTACCAGCAGCAATTTATTTTTTAATTTGTTGGAAAGCATTGTTATGTGTTTGTTGACATGTTAAATTTGATAATGATTATATGTTATTTGTGTAAATGTGACATATTTTAAATTTGTTTATATATTGTGATTGTATGCTATTAAATTAGCAATATGGTTATATATTTCAGGAAACATTACGAGAATAAGGTTTTAAATATTACATGATAATATGATTATGTAAATATTTTTAGGCATGTTAATGAAGTTAGGCTTATTAAATTGGTAGTTGTTAAAATGAACATGGTTGCTAGAATATGTTTGAAATAATTATATGTCATATGTTAAAATGTGACATTATTAAAATTGATTATATGTTGTGATTATATGTTATGAAATTATAAATATGGTTATGTGTTTCAGAAACATTATGAGAATATGTTTGCACATATGACATGATTATATAATTATGTAAATATTTTTAGGCATGTCGATGAAATTAGGCTTATTATAATGTAACTTATTAAAATGAATATGGTAGGTAGGATATGTTACTGAAATGAATATGCTAATGAGTATGATAATTAAAATGAGTATGTTACTTCATAAAATGAATATTTTTCATTTTTATTATATGTTAACAAAATGATTATGTTAATGACTATGATAATTAAAATAAGCATGTCCCTTCATAAAATGAATATTTTTCTTTTTTAGTATATGTTACTAAAATAAATATGTTAATGATTATGATAATTAAAATGAATACGTTACTTCATAAAATGAATATTTTCCTTTTTTAGTATATGTTACTAAAGTGAGTATGTTACTTATTAAAATGAAATTAGGCATATTGTTACTAAATTGAATATGTTAATAAAAATGTTACCTATTAAAATGAATATAAGATTGAACATTACGACATGATTATATGTTAATATGATTTTTCTAACTAAAATGAATATGACTTAATTCGTGAAATTTAATTTGAATATGATCATATGTTTATATGTTAATATGAGTATATCTAACATGAGTAGGTGCAAACATGCCATATTTAATAATACAAAAATGTTGGTACACTTTAATATGTTACATTATTAGATTAACTTTTGGCATGATTATAAATTTTGACATGGGTTAGTATTATATAATTGTATGTAACTTTAGACATTTGAAAATATTTGTGTACTTTTGTAACGTCATTACCTTCAATTAATATAACTAATTAATACATTAATATGATTAATTATAAACTTGTAGGTGGTAATTGCTCCTGAATATAGACCTTAACACCCCAACCTTTATGAGCTTACTTGAGGGTGATGATTTACCCCAAATTGGGCGGAATACTACCACCCTGATTCCCGCACATAATCCCTATATCTCTTACCCACCATATCCACCACAAAACTACCGCCATCATCTGCATCATTCATATTATCCACCAGAACCTAACTTGAGGATTCCAAGTGGTTCAAGTGAGAATCCTCGAAACTATCCTCCACCATATTACCCCCAACATATAATGAATCTTTCAACGTGCACAATACTGAATTCTTGTATTACCGTCTGCACTATCCTCTTGCCATCTCCTGACTCAAATTACTTTTCTGTGGGGAGAAACTCCACTTCCTCGTCCACAACCGGATCAATAGTTGAGGTTAGGCACTCAGAGACAAATATTAAGCCTAGTACTGATGAGGCAGATGTGGAGAAAGTGATGGGGGGTATAGTTGTTAGTGCAAAAAAATGGGCAGTTGTTGAAGATCAACAACTAATATAGGCTTGGGTTAATGTAGGCATAGATGCCATTATCGAGGCTGGTCAAAAGAAGTCTAGCTGGTCTAGGGTGTCCTCAAATTTTAACGAGCGCCGCCCACAAGGGGCATTGACATGGACTTCAAAGGCATGTAATAGGCAATGGCTTTACTGCTCCCCAATAGTCAATAAATGGATAGATATTATGTTAAAAGTGAAATATAATAATCATAGTGGGTGGAATGATGCTAAGATTCTGGAGGAGGCCCACAGGTTTTACACAATGCGTATGGGAAAAAAATTTGAGTTGGAGCATTAGTATGAGATGCTCACAAACCAACAGAAGTGCAGGGTGATATGTGACCCACCTAAGTCAAGGCCAGGATCGTCAAAAGGTCAAATGCTGACCCTGAAGAGGCAGGAGATGAGGTGTGGGTGGGAGTGAATGCCATAAGGGTAGGACAGTTGCAAAGAGAAGGCTCAAAGAAAAGGCTAACAAGATCATTGTTGATTTAATCACTGCTTGGTTGCAGGAGTTGAACTGTAGCAATAGTGATATGAGCCAAATATTCAAAGATTTTGTCACAACAACAAAAGAAGAAAAGGCTCATAAGATGATGCTAAGGGAACAGAAGCTAAGGGTTGATGAAGATATAATAATGATGACGGACACATCAACGATAACTCCTAAACAAGCCACTTATTATAAGCAAAGAGAGTAGAAATCATGTAAAGGAGATCATAGCATTCATCATTAACTTAGTGATATGTCTTCCTTCCCCCATCTTAGATCATAGAAAGTTACTATATAACTTTTATTTACCATGTGTCGTCTCAGACATGAGTTGTTGTAATCATGTTCTGATACAAATTATAAAAATGGGTATGCCTATTGTTGTTTAACCAAATGTTCATTATTATGTTGTACAGGTCATTTGTAGTTAGATAATTTTAATGTTGAAAAGTGGCCCGTTGAGCAAGAATCATCCTCTTCATCCTTCTTATCTTCATCAGATGATGATATCATGATGCCTGTTATGGGGGCTTTCGTCCAACATCAACAATTGCAAAAACAAATGATGTTCCTTCTACAAATTAGGAAAGCGGCAAAAGAGCTAACACCTTCAACATCTAGGCCTCATGTAAAGAAGAGATATTATTAAGAGAGATAGAGAAGTTGCCCACGACTGCTTATGTAATACCCAAATGTACATAACTCACTGTTTGCATTCCCTTCATTAGATTCACCAATTAGAAATATTATCCCAATTGATCAGGACATTACCGCCATCGAAAAAAGACAGGGCTTTGCCGTAAGTAATAAATATAGTAATGCTAAACAACATTTACCATCATAAGGGATTCACCCAATCACATCTCATTAAACCATGTATTAATTGAGTTCTAACATCAAACCATTCAACTATTCCAAGGTTTACACCAAAATATAGGAACTTTTGTAGAGTATACACTTCAACTTCAAAATATTTCATAATACAGTGCTCAAAACATTTCAGCACTAAAACATTACTATTCCATTTTGACTGTCTCGCTCATCTGTCTTCTCCAGTTGGTCTGTCAGCCTGAGGGCGATTCACTGAGCATTTTCCTTAAACAAAACATGAAAATATTTTCCTAAAACAAAATATGAAAATATTTTGAACTGTGAGCTGAAGTTCAGTACATGGATTCCTGTATTGTTAAATATTCAAGGAAAAACTAGTTGGGCTCGCATTGCAATTCATTTTAATTAAAAATAGGGAATGAGATTGTTATGATGTATAAGGTTTTGATGATAACAAATCCAAGTGTTATTGTTGTTCCAAACAGGCTCTCCAAATAGGTTCTTACTGCTGTTCTCAATGTCTTAAACTTGCTTGACTAACGGTTGACTAAGAACAGGTACTTAAGTCAGCGATATAAGTGCAGCCGTGAGGAACAGGGCCTGTAAAGTGTTTGAAGCAGCAAATTCGTTTCTCTACAAGATGACTGGTCGTTACAACAAGATGTCTTGATTTGATTTAGATTTTATATTTTTAGACTCTTGTTAATATGCCAATTAGAAAGTCTTAATTTACCACTTACTTGAAACGGCTTTGCTTTTTGGAAAATATTTCGGATCACCTTTCAAAACAATCCTGGAAACAGGGTGGTCAGGGTGTTTCCAGATTAAGCTGCGAAAAAATGATTTCACACAATTTTTCTCTGTCTGATTTTGGGCAGCTTCTCCAAGATTTGCAAGCAAGATTTTTTTATGTAGTATCTTACCCCTTACCCTAAAACGGTTATCAAAATCTAAAGGGATTTGCAAAATCTTTTTAAATAAAAAGAATCTTCAACTTTTGGCAAGTGGATAAGGTTGTTGAGAAAATCATGGGCTAAAGGATGAAACTGTGTTGCTGAAGAATCACCGCCTTAAGCAATTAAGGAATTCTTACCAGCTCATGTTACCTCACCCCTTGCGATTAAAGGACTCTATCTCCTTTAGAAATTTTGGTTTCCAAAAATTTGAGGAACTATTTTTACCAAGCACTATATAAAGTCGCTTCTTACAACTCAGAAGCATCGGTTTTCAAAGGCAAAAATTCAGTGTTCATGAGCTTAAAAGTTTCAAAAAGAAAACTGTGTCTAGTGAGTGAGTTATTTGAGCTTTCAAAGTTGGCATACTAGGACTTCATTGTATCCTATATTAGCGTAGTTGAGAAGCATTGTAATAAGGTGTTTTTCTTTATATTCTTCTTTTACAAAAGTGAGTTGAATGTGTGTCCAAATCAGGGGGATTTTGGACGTGGGGTAACTTGTCGTAGGGAAGACGGTTACGTAGGTTGCAATTTGTAACAAGGTGTGTTACTATTGTAACGTGATTAGCCCGTTTAGTGAAGTGTGTAAATCCTACACGAGGTAGGTCGTGGTTTTTCACCTCAGTTGGGCTAGAGGTGTTTTCCACGTAAAAATCCTGTGTCCATTATTTCTGCATTCAATTTTGTTGGATTTTCGGTTCTGCATATCTCAGAAACAGTCTGTGCGAACAGGGTCTAAGACTGTTTGCTAGCATATTGCGAAAATCGGACACCACAATTCACCCCCCCTCTTGTGGTTGTGTGCTCTCGAAAGCAACAAGTGGTATCAGAGCAGGTTCTCCTTTGAAAGGCTAACACCTTGAGAGATCCTTGAAGATGAGTACCCCACAAAGCATGCTTGAAGGTCAATCCATACTCGACCACCATACTTCAATGGCCAACACTATGGTTGGTGGAAGAATAGGATGGAAAACTACATCCAAGCCGAGGACTATGAGTTGTGGATGCTCATCAAGAATGGACCACTCATCCCTAAGAAAACAACTGAAGATGGAAAGTCAATCCCCAAGCAGCCTAAGGAATTCAATGCTGAAGATTACAAGATGATGGAGAAGAATGCCAAGGCTAAGAAACTTCTATATTTCGGCCTAGGTCCTGATGAATATACTCGCATATCTGAATATGAGTCGGCCAAGGAGATCTGGGATGCTTTACAAGTAGCTCACGAAGGGACCAATCAGGTAAAGCAATCCCGGATTGAACTGCTTATGAGAAAATATGAGCTGTTTGAGATGGGTGATCGTGAAAGTGTGATGGACATGTACACTCGCTTCACTCACATAACGAATGAGTTGAAATCCCTGGGAAAATCCTTCACCACCGAAGAATTGGTGAGGAAAATCCTAAGAATTTTACCTCATTCTTGGGAAGCGAAAGTCACGGCCATCCAAGAAGCTAAGGACATGAACAAGATCACCCTAGATGAGCTGATTGGAAATCTCCAAATGTATGAACTTAGAAAAAATTCCCAGCAGAAGGATGAGACAAAGAGAGATCGAGGTCTTGCTCTAAAGGCCTTAGAAGATGATTCTGATTCTGATGAGGAGGAGATTGCCATGATAACTCAAAAATTTAAGAAGTTCTTCAAGAAAGTTAAAGAAAACAGCAAAAGAAAGGACTTCGGCAAGGGCAGGAACACCTCTCGGGAACAGTTCTCTGGATGCTTCAAGTATGACAAGCTAGACCACATTGTGAGAAACTGCCCACTACACAAGGAGGAACAAGAACCCAAACACCCTAGAAAACAGGGGAGGAAACAGGGTGTAAGCAGCCCAGCGAAACGATTCTCAAAAGCTATGCTCGTGGCTTGGGGTGATTCAAGCGAGGAGGAGGAAAGGTCTGAAGCCGAGGAAGCTGATGTAGCACTCATGGCAAGAAGTGACACTGATTCAGATGATGGATCAACAGATAGTCTGACTCAACTCAAGAACAAGGTATGTGGTCTAAATAAATCAACTCTTGAGGAATTAGTGTACACTATAATGGATATATGTGCTGAATTAAAAAGGGATGTTCATGACCTAGAACTTGAAAATGAAACTCTTAAATTGGAAAAACTTGAAGTTGACAAAGAGACACTTGCCTTGCATGAAAACATTAATGTGCTTAAAGAGACTCTACTCATGAAAGAAGAGACTTGTTCCATTAATCTGACTGAGCTGGAAAAGGAATCTCTTGACTTAAAAGGAAAGGTCGAATCTTTGCTGGAAGAAAACAAAAACTTGCTTGAGAAAATAAAACAAATGGAATTAGACCTTGTCACAAGCAAGCTCTGGAACAGGTTCTCAAGGGCGCTTGAATGGTTAAACACACATCATAGTCGAAATAGAAGAGGACTAAGTTTTGTGCCTAAGATGACCTACCCAGTGAATAGAAAATACGTAGGATTATCTGAGAACATTGTATGTTATCACTGTGGTAAAACGGGTCATTATCGTTATACTTGTCCCTCGAGAAAGTATGCCAGTAAAAGGAACACAGTTTATGTAAAACAAATATGGGTTAGGAAAGATGAGATTTGTACGTCTAAAGGAATGGGACCCAAGTGGATCTGGGTTTCCAAAACTAACCTATGATCTGTTTTGTAGGCTGAAGTGAGAGAAAACCACCCAGCAAACAACCCAGTAAACAGCGCAGGGAACAACCTTGGGAACAAGCAACTGTGGTATGTTGACAGTGGGTGTTCGAGGCATATGACTGGTGAAAAAACCAATTTTCTCTCACTTACAGCTTCAGAAGGAGGGAGTGTGGCATTTGAAAACGGCAAATCCGGGACAATTGTCGTTATAAGTAAGATAGGTGAGTCACTCTCCCATTCAATTGACAATGTTTATTTTATGGATGGATTAAAACACAACTTGCTAAGTGTGTCCCAACTGTGTGACAAAGACAACCTAGTAGTGTTCTCTCCAACACGTTGCTTGGTTGTAAATATGAACACAGGAGATGTTGTGTTGAGGGGGAAGCGACACAAAAATGTTTATAAAGTGTGTATTTCTACTCTTCCCCAAAATAATTTGACTTGTTTGAGTGCTTTAAATGATGATGTTATACTTTGGCACAAAAGACTAGGTCATGCAAGTTACTCGCTTTTGAACAAACTTGTAACCAAAGACTTAGTGGTTGGCTTACCTTCCATCAAATTCAATGATGACAAGGTATGTGATGCATGTGCCAAAGGCAAACAAGTCAGAAATTCATTTAAATCTAAAAGGTGTGTAAGCACTACTCGACCTCTTGAATTGATACATATGGATCTATGTGGTCCAATGAGGATCATGAGTAGAGGTGGTAAGAGGTATGTGCTTGTGATAGTGGATGACTACTCTCGTTTCACTTGGACCTTGTTTTTGGCTTCTAAAGATGAAACTTTTGAAAAATTTCTTGCTTTTATTAAAAAGACTGAAAAGAGGGTAGGATACTCTTTGGTGTGCCTAAGGTCTGATCATGGTACAGAATTTGAAAATTCGAGCTTTATTGACTATTGTAAAGAGCATGGTGTTGATCATAATTTTTCAGCCCCAAGAACAGCCCAACAGAACGGGGTGGTAGAATGCAAAAATCGTACTCTAGAGGACATGACTAGAACAATGCTCGTTGCTAGTGGTCTTCCTAGAAATTTTTTGGCTGAAGCCTTAAACACATCATGTTACATTATAAATAGATGCATGATTAGACCTCTTCTTAACAAAACTGCTTATGAGCTCCTCAAAGGAAGAAAACCCAATATTTTGCATTTGAGAGTTTTTGGTTGTAAATGTTTTGTGCATAATAATGGAAAGGATGCCTTAGGGAAATTTGATCCAAGGAGTGATGAAGCAATATTCCTTGGTTACTCCTCTCATAGTAAGGCATACAAAGTGTTTAATAAGAGAACCTTGTGTGTTGAGGAAAGTGTGCATCTGCTTTTTGATGAAACTAACTCTCTAAGTGAGAATGATGCACAGGAGGAAGACCTTGAACTAGGTCTTGTTAGAAAAGACTTGCTGCCCCAAGATGAACAAGGTAAGGAAGCCACTGAGGGATCAAGATCTGAAGCTATTCTTAAGGAAGGTAAGCAAGGTGTGAACCAAATAGGGGGAAACAGGGTGGAACCCTGTTCGAGACAACATCAGCCGAATCCTTCAGGGATAAATTCAGAAACAAGTTCCCAAACAGGCTCGAGAACAGGTTCTGAACCTGTTCCACCGAGTATTCCAGGTAGGATAGAGAGCGTGTCTGTGAACCCACTTTCACCATGATCATGGAAATACCAAAGTTCACATCCTCTTGATCAAATTTTGTCTGATATTAATGCAGGAGTTCAAACTAGATCTAGGCTCAAAAATTTTTGTGCTTTCTATGTTTTTCTCTCAAAAATTAAGCCAAAGAATATTAATAACGCTCTTGCAGATTCAGATTGGGTCACAGCCATGCAAGAAGAACTCCATCAGTTTGAAAGGAACAAGGTATGGCACCTTGTGCCACGGCCAGAGGATAGAACAATCATTGGAACCAAGTGGGTATTCCATAATAAGCTTGATGAGTGCGGAACAGTCACTAGGAACAAGGCCCGGCTGGTGGTTCAAGGCTACAACCAAGAAGAGGGAATTGATTATGAAGAGACCTTTGCACCTGTTGCAAGGATGGAGGCCATTCGAATCTTAATAGCCTTTGCAGCCCACATGGAGTTCAAGTTGTATCAAATGGATGTCAAAAGTGCGTTTCTAAATGGATACCTTAAAGAAGAAGTGTATGTCAAACAACCCCCCGGTTTTGAAGGTGATGAATTTCCTAACCATATTTTCAAACTTAACAAAGTACTTTATGGTTTAAAACAAGCTCCTAGAGCCTGGTATGAGCGGTTGTCAAGTTTCTTATTGGAAAATGATTTTAAAAGAGGCAAGGTAGATAATACCTTGTTTCTAAAATCTAAGGGGGAGCATTTGTTGATTGTCCAAGTATATGTCGATGACATCATATTTGGTGCAATTCATCATGATCTGTGCAACGAATTTTCAAAAATGATGAGGAGTGAGTTTGAAATGAGCATGATGGGTGAGCTTAATTTCTTTTTAGGCTTGCAAATCAAGCAAACTTCAAACGGCACTATGATCCATCAACAAAAGTATGTCAAGGAGTTACTTAAGCGTTTTGGGATGGAGTCGGCCAAGCCCATTGATACTCCCATCTCTCCCTCAACCAGGTTGGTAATGGATGATGGTAGTCCCTCAGTTGAGGAGAAATCCTATAGGGACATGATAGGGTCACTCCTATACCTAACCGCTAGTAGACCGACATTGTTTTCAGTGTTGGTCTATGTGCACGTTTTTAGTCTAACCCTAAAGAAAGTCATCTAAAGGCTGTTAAACGGATTTTAAGATATTTAAAACATACACCTGATCTAGCCTTGTGGTATCCTAGAGGTTGCAACTTTGATCTTGTTGGGTATGCTGATGCTGATTATGCAGGTTTCTTGGTTGATAGAAAAAACACCTCAGGTATGGCTCACTTTCTTGGACCTTGTTTGGTATCTTGGGCAACCAAGAAACAACTCTCTGTTGCCTTGTCCACAGCAGAAGCTGAATACGTGGTAGCTGCATCCTGTTGCGCTCAATTATTATGGATAAGGCAACAACTCAAGGATTTTTGTGTTAACATAGGATGCATTCCTATTTATTGTGACAATATAAGTGCAATTAACATTGCCAAAAATCCATGTCAACACAAAAGAACAAAATATATTGACATTCGTCATCATTTTTTAAGAGACAATGTTGAAAAGGAGTGATCTCAATGCATTTTTGTGCCACTGAAATTCAAATTGCTGATATATTCACCAAGGCACTAAGCAGAGAACAATTTGAAAAGAATAGACTCGAACTAGGTTTAATTAGAACAATTTGACCATCTTGTTCTCTCTCCCTGTTGGCAATATTCAAAAGCTACGGGTTCAATATGTTACAATATTTGTTTGCCATCAATTTCTGTGCTATGTCTAGCATATGTGAGGTTTGCAACCTGCTGACACTCATTGAGGTCTAATGAGATTGCCCTTATTGTCCCATGTTACCGAGCAAGTAACCTCAAGAACAAGCACCAGAAACAGGTACGCCTCTTGTTTGTCAAATGTGTGCAACTAGCCGAGATTTGCTTCACATCTTCCCGAGGCGTGCGCGGCCGGATTTAATGATAAAGCCCTTTGCAAAACGGGCAAAATCTTTAAAAGATCTTGCACGCCTCTCCTCTTTAAAGCTTTCTTCAAACTTGCTTCATTCTCTCACCTCCACCACAATTCTTCTTGCTTTGAAATTCCGTTCGAGAAACCCTAATCTCTCTCCTCCCTCTGAAAAATGGCATCCCCCATCAGCACCACGAGTTCCGTGTCATTAACCCAGGGCAACCATTCACCAAGCACAGCTTTGCAAACAGCCACAGCCCTGTTTGCTCCCACGTAATTTCTGGCGGCTTTCATGGAAGGCAAATCTGCTGAACCATCTCGCCCCATTCTTTACAAACCTTTTGGATTTCTGAAAAGCATAGACCTCATAACAGTAGGTCTAAAATTGGAAGACATTCCCTATAAATTTGGGTGGGATTTAGTTCTGTTTGGTAAATCGAGTATATGTCAGAAGTCTGAAGAACCCCAAGAACCTTTTGGGGCATCTGGTAGAGAAATTGGGGCTACAGATGAACTCTTTTTGTTTGAACATGGCCTGGATGACATCAATTCTTTCGGGCTATTTCCAGAGCAGGAAACAGGGGCTGAAACAGGGTCTGAGATTTTTAGGGATGACCTAGGAGAAGATTTGTCAAAAGAAATTGGGGGAAGTAGTGGTCAACTGGAGGAGTCTCCTGTCGAGACTGAACAAGCCACACCGATACCACAAATCGGTGAGAAACGCAAAAGGTATAAAATTGTGGCTAGGTGCACTAGAATGCCAAGAACAAGACCACCATCAAGGTCTAAAAGCGGCCAAACTGAAGAACCCCCAAAGACTGAAACCCCTGTCAAACCAAAACCATAAATTTTCTGTCCGGCCAAACCCACTGCCAGGCCAACCAGAAAATCAGCCCGAATTGCTTTTCAATCCACGTCTCGTCCTGCCAAACAGCCTTCTCTTGTTGTTGAGGAAATTGATTCCTCTTCTGAGCCTTCCTCTGATAGTGACACTAAGAGCACCTCCTTCAAACAGGGCACTCCCGTGTTCTCAGAGTCCTCAGAGGACAAGCGTCTGCCTGCACCCAAACCAGCCTCCACTGTACCCTCCAAATCATCACCCACAAAAACCCTCAAGCGAAAAGCCTCTCTCAAACACGCCTCCACACAAGACACCCCTACTGAGCCCCAGCCTAAGAGAGCCAAGAAGTCAACCCCATCTGCAATTTCAGCCAAACCGACTCAACTGCTTCAGAGACGGTTAATCAGGGGCAAAATCATCAAGGTTAAGTATTTTGAGGAACAGGGCCTTGGGGTGTTTCTACACAAGCTACGTGCACAGGGGTGGTTTGAACTGTTTACAAACACCCAGCTGGGGTGTTCTGTCGACGAGTTGGCACAGTTTTATGCCAACTGCACTGTCACCGAAGGAGTGGTGACAAGTACTATTAATGGGAAGCGGCTTCGCTTTGATGCGAAGATATTAGGGGAAATTTTGGGGATTCCCTCCACGGGCTTTGATGTATATGTGAGGGAAGATAAGACTGTTCTTGGGACAGCCCGGCTGCTGGAGCTTTCCCAGAAATTCAGCCAGCAACCAAGCCTGCAAACACCCCAGTCAGTGAAGAAAGGGGACATGACATCTCTTCATCAGTTGATATTTTGGTTTATTATCAAAAATGTCATCCCCAGGGGCCAGGTTTGAAATCTTACCGATGCCATGGATCAGTGTCTTATGGATCTGATGGATAGGGAAGAGCAAATTAACCTTCCTGCCATCATGATTCGACATATTGTAAGAATTACAAACACCTCCAGGGAACATGAGCTGGGGTATGGTTTCTTCCTGACTAGTGTCTTTGAGCATTTTGGGGTGACATTGCAGAAGAAGGTGGGAGCTCAGTTCATTGATGAAATTGGGAGTAACACCCTTATGGGGTGTGGATACACTTTGGTTGAGGGGTCTGCATCAGAACAGGGGACAAAAACACCCCGTCCTCCTGTTCCCGGCAGTTCCTCAATCAAACTTGAGGCTGCTCTGCAGGAAAACTCTCGACTCAGTGCTGAGCTTACTGCTGTGAAGGCTGCCTTGGACGAGGAAGAAGCTCTAAATGCTAAGTGCCATGAAGATCTCCTCGCTCTTCTCTCTTCCCTTTCAGCAAAATTTTCTCCTGCTCCCTAATCACCCCCCATAAGCTATTCCCATAGGTTGTTCTCATAGCCTGTTCTCGCTTCTCTTGGTTGTCCTCTCTTGCTAGTTTGTACTCTATGTTGCACTCTTTTGGTGAATAACAGGTTATCTTGTTTTGATTGGCTTTGCCTTGCTTGCTTTTTGCTGTGAATTGCTTGTGTGTGACTAGGATGGCTAATCTCATTACCGTATCAAAACACTTGAGTGTATCGCATGTTGACTTTCCTTCATTACCCAAGTGGTGGTGATAGCAAACACTCTCTGTTTGACTGTTTGCCCTTCCTTTTTAATGATGCCAAAAGGGGGAAGATAGGATGACCAATATTGTTTTAGTTTTGCCATGGACGCGTTGATTCTCTTACAATTTACAATTTTTCGATACTAGCTGCTTCATGTGAATTGTCGGTTCTATGAATGATTGCACTAACACTTCATTTGTCCTTGAAAGTCAATATGGTCACTTGGTTTGTCATCATCAAAAAGGGGGAAATTGTTATGATGTATAAGGTTTTGATGATAACAAATCCAAGTGGTGTTGTTGTTCTAAACAGGCTCTCCAAACAGGTTCTTACAGCTGTTCTCAATGTCTTAAACTTGCTTGACTAACGGTTGACTAAGAACAGGTACTCAAGTCAGCGATATAAGTGCAGCCGTGAGGAACAGGGTCTGTGAAGTGTTTGAAGCAGCAAATTCGTCTCTCTACAAGAGGACTGGTCGTTACAACAAGATGTCTTGATTTGATTTAGATTTTATATTTTTAGACTCTTGTTAATATGCCAATTAGAAAGTCTTAATTTACCACTTACTTAAAACGGTTTTGCTTTTTGGAAAATATTTCGGATCACCTTTTAAAACAATCCTGGAAACAGGGTGGTCAGGGTGTTTCCAGATTAAGCTGCGAAAAAATGATTTCACACGATTTTTCTCTCTCTGATTTTGGGCAGCTTCTCCAAGATTTGCAAGCAAGATTTTTTTATGTAGTATCTTACCCCTTTCCCTAAAACGGTTATCAAAATCTAAGGGGATTTGCAAAATCTTTTTGAATAAAAAGAATCTTCAACTTTTGGCAAGTGGATAAGATTGTTGAGAAAATCATGGGCTAAAGGATGAAACCGTGTTGCTGAAGAATCACCGCCTTAAGCAATTAAGGAATTCTTACCAGCTCATGTTACCTCACCCTTTGCGGTTAAAGGACTCTATCTCCTTTAGAAATTTTGGTTTCCAAAAATTTGAGAAATTGTTTTTACCAAGCACTATATAAAGTCGCTTCTTACAACTCAGAAGCATCGATTTTCTAAGGCAAAAATTCATTGTTCATGAGCTTAAAAGTTTCAAAAAGAAAACCGTGTCTAGTGAGTGAGTTATTTGAGCTTTCAAAGTTGGCATACTAGGACTTCATTGTACCCTATATTAGCTTAGTTGAGAAGCATTGTAATAGGGTGTTTTTCTTTATATTCTTCTTTCACAAAAGTGAGTTGAGTGTGTGTCCAAATCAAGGGGATTTTGGACGTGGGGTAACCTGTCTTAGGGAAGACGGTTACGTGGGTTGCAATTTGTAACAAGGTGTGTTACTATTATAACGTGATTAGCCCGTTTAGTGAAGTGTGTAAATCCTACACGAGGTAGGTCGTGGTTTTTCACCTCAGTTGGGCTAGACATGTTTTCCACGTAAAAATCCTGTGTCCATTATTTCCGCATTCAATTTTGTTGGATTTTTGGTTCTGCATATCTCAGGAACAGCCTGCACGAACACGGTCTAAGACTGTTTGCCAGCATATTGCAAAAATCGGACACCACAATTCACCCCCCTCTTGTGGTTGTGTACTCTCGAAAGCAACAGAGATAAATATGAAACTGAATTGTCAATTATTATCTAATAGTGAACCCCTAGTAACTGTTATGATCTGAGGATAGATGTACACCTGCCAAGCCGATCAGGAGACCTGGCCTGAAGTCGCGCGGGTAACTGAAGGCATTGCCCTATAACTGATAACTGATGGGGTTACTAATTATGTAGTAAATCACTGATTAAACTGATTCATTGATGTACTTACCAAAACATTATAATTTTAAAAAAATTGTGCTGATTTCTAAATATACAGACAATGAACATACCTGGTACTTTTAATGAACTTCACTAAAATGAGATTATGCACAAAAGGGAAGGAAACAATAGATTAGGCCCTGACTCTGCACAAAAATATCATTGTAGGAACATATAGTTAGCAAATGTATTTTTTCATAGCTAATATTTTAGTAAAGGAAAAGTAAGAGCATAACAAGGGCTCAGAAAGAATGACTCCTAACTTTGTCTTCTGATATCCAATTGAGACCTAATACCCCAATATCGAAAGCTTAAGAAGTCTTGAAAAATTTTAATTTAAAACACCAAGCATGATTCCCACCATACGGTTCCCAAAATGGGATTAGAACATAAGTACGCTAGTTTTGATCTAACCTGCGCGGTTCTGGTAAAACAGCCATAACTTTGTCCAGATAATTCAAATTAAGGTGATTCAAAAGGCATTTAAACGCTAACACACTGATCTATCTATTCACCAAAAATTACAATTTATGGCTAGGCTGCTCATTACCAGTTTATTGGCAAACTTTCTCCTATTTTCTGCCATTTCCCATCTCCCACTATCCTAGCTTTCTCCTCTCTTTTCACACAAATCCTCATCTACAATCAATCCCTAAAATCATGTAACAAAGCTTTGGTCCTCCCATCATCATGCAATAACATCATACTTAATTTCACTTCAGAATCCTATACATCAAAGATTTATTTCTCTATCAAGTATACACTAATAAGATGCTTAGTGCCAAATTAATCCAAACCATGCATTACTTGCTAAAACCCTAGCTTATGTCCAACATAAAACATCCATATCTCATCCCAAGATCACCAAACACACCACCATCATTATCATCAATAGGTTTAAAGATTACCAAATCAAAGATGAAACAATCAAAATCCAACATTTTAACTCAAGCTAGTATGATCATGGAAAACCCTAAACCCTAACATGCTCTAACCCAATCAACCATTTAAAATATCAAAATAACTCTTGTTTCTTATTAAAACATCATGATCAATAATCAAAAATAATAAAATAAGAATCAAAACCAATAATCCAAAGAGAACAAGCTTAGGGTTACTCACTTGATCTTGAAGAAAGTAGACATGGAGGTGATGTTTGGTGGTTTTGTGGATTGAGGTTGGTGGCTAGGGGTACTAGGGCATCAGGGGGTGGTCAGAGGTAGCCTAGTTGGCCGAAAAACACCATAGAATAGCAACAACAGCAAGGAGGGGGGCTAGCTGGCTACAGAGAGAGAGGACAGAGAAGTGGGTTGAAATCTTGGTTGTATTTTTTTTTTTTTTACTTATCTAGAATTGGCTGAATATATAGCTCCAAAAGTAGCTTTTTACTAACCATGGTTAAGTTCAAATCATGGTTATTAGCTAGGGTAATCATGCAAACTTGTTGGGCTTCAAATTGTGCCAGAAATAAGTTGGGTTCGGAAATAAAACGCCTCGTAACGATAACGTTTTTGCGTAACTCAAAATTAAATTTTTGTAATGTTACGGAAAATAAAACAAATTACTTAGATTAAACTTGTTAGGATCAACTATCAATTCTTCCAAAGTTTTCATTGATAATTAAATAAATAAATAAAACCCAAATTGCCAAGTGAGGGCCCAAATAAATTTTTTCCTACCGAGATGATTAAATGCGATAAATAAATATGAGAAAATCATTAATATGAGGTAATTAAATAAATAAAAATAATTTAGGATTAGGCTATTACAGCTTATACAAAGACTACTTTTTGGAAGATTCAATATACAACGAACATCATTTTCATCATAGATTTAGAATGTGGAGGCATTTATTTCTTTGCATTGTAGGAGCACTTGACAATCATTCAAAGTACTTTTAGGTAAAGTGTGATGCGATCAGAAAGCATGGGTTGGCACCATTGACTAAGTGTGCCGCAGCAATGCGAATTACTTGCCTATGGTATAGCGGTCGATTGTGTTGATGAGTATTTAAAATTTGGTGTGAGCATCGTGCCTTATGTGTCGTTTAGGTATTCGAGGAAGAGTACTCGAGAGCACCTAATCAAACTGATGTTAATCGCTTACTGCAAGTTGCTAAAACCCATTATTTTCCTAGTATGTTGGGAAGCTTCGATTTCATGCACTGGGAATGGAAGAATTGTCCAGTGGCTTGGAAAACATCATTTCAAAAGCAAATTTATGAGGTGCCAACTGTCATCCCTGAAGTTGTTGCATCATACGACCTTTGAATATGGCCTGATGTCTTCGGTTTTCCTGGAAGTCTCAACAACATAAACATCCTTAACCGCTCACCAGTTTTTCAAGAGTTGTATAGGATTGGGCTCCTAAATATGAGTACGTCATCAATGAGCATGAGTATAAGATAGGACATTATCTTTCGGATGAAATTTATCCAAAATAGGCAACAATTGTTAGAACTATACCACTTTCCCAAGGGCTGAAGAAAAACTCTTCGCAGAACGTCAAAAGTCGATTAGGAAGGACGTTAAGCGAGCCGTTGGTGTGTTACAAATTTGCCATTGTACGTGGCCCCACTCATCTTATTGATCAAAAATAAATCGGTGTTATTATGAGAGCATGTATGATACTCTATAACATAACTTTCAAGGACAAATGGGATAAATACAAGCTTGCATTTGACTACGACATGTCGAGGGTACTTCCCCGGAGCTGATTGTTGACCATGACTACTGTTCATACCATGAGATGTACTTTCAATGATCATAAGAAGCTTCGACCTCGACCCACATGGAGCTCTCCAAGCAGGTTTGATTAAGAAAATATGGAAGCAAAATTCGGGGTGACGGTAGATGTGATAGTTGAATGATCGTCATATTATGATTTTTTTAAAACTGTTGAACTATTGTAATTTTTTGGGACAAATGTTAATCAATGTATCTTTTTTTTTATTTAGTATTGAACTCTTCTAATTTTTATATTCAACCATGTGTAAATTTTTTTAAATTCAAACTTTTGTGTTTTTTTTAAAAAACATTATGAGCCTTTAATTAGTTGTGTTATCGAATTATTACATGCAATTTATTTTTAACAAAATTAATAAAAACAAATAACAAACCATAACATAAAAACTAAACTTATTAAATATGGTTAGGTGTGGAGTCCATATGTATTACTTTATTTGATGAGTCGAAGTAGTGAGTTTTGCCTTAGAGAAGGAGTATTGTGAGCCAAAACTTAAGTCATAAACTGATATGGCTCACCATTAGAGATGCTCTAAGCTTTCTTAGGCCTTTCCTGACTTACCGCGACCCCTCTTAGTCCTTTCTCGACCTAGCACCGCCCCTCCCAACCCTCATGAATCACCTATTGTTTATGGCTTTGCTCTTACCTTCATTAGCCAAGTAGGGGAGCTTTGAGATCTTTAGGGTTTGGTTGATATATCAACCTCTTATGTCCTAACAAAGTAAGCAGAAAAATCCTCCAGATCTATCCCGTTTGACGCTCCCTTTCTCCAATTACTCATTTTCTTGTATAATTACAGGCATTGCACCACCCAATTTGGGTTTCCCTTTACTAAGTTTTACTCTGGGTTGTTGATTCTATATAATCAAAGTCTATTTCTATTCCCTTATGAGATTTTCCAAAGCCAATTTCAGGATATGTGCAACATACAGGTTGAATGCCCAGATCTTCAAGCCGATGAAAGATTGTTGCTTCCGAGCATCCTCTTCGATGACCCTCTTTTGGGTGGTGCTCAGAAGTATCAACACATTACACTACGAGGCGAAGCTGCATGATTGGTTGTGCTTGTATCAAGCAAGTTTTCGTCCATCTAGTCGATTACTCTCATCATTGATCCAAAGGAGCTCCACCAAGCAAACCACACATTTGGTCTCTAATGTCTCGAGGAGGCGGTGCCAGGGGAGTTTGCCTTTTTTCTCTTACTTTTCTATTTACCTATCCGTTCTTTCTTGTCCCTTGGATCCTTGTAATGTCCCACTTAAGCTTGTTCCTTGTGCAATTTTATGAGTTGTAAACACATTTTATTGAAGCTAATTGTCCACGCTCTACCTCGTTTGCATCTCTTGTTAGATGTTTATTATGATATTTTCGTAGGTGTTTTTTAGTTGATAATGATTGAGAAATTTGGGTTTGACAATGTGATTTTCCAGTTCTATGTTTAAGCTTAGTTCTTACATGTTTTTGCTTGAATATATTTATGCCATTTAGTTTTTGCCTACTTGATTATAGATCTTGGTTTTTGGAATGCCTAGATTGCTTATATTCATCTGCACACTTGGTTATGATGCTTAATGAAGGATGTTCCTATGTGCTTGTACTCACCTGCACACTTGGTTGTTGTCGTGTAGATCAGTGTAATTTGGACATTGGGCATTTTGCTTATGTCCATTTCTATGTGAAGTTAAAAGATTATATTCACTTATCTCTTATTTGCCTACTGTTTTGGTGTTGGGTATGCTTGATGAGCTAGTATTCTTGAATATGCATCTTCATTGTTGCCATTTACTTGCCTCCAACATATGCGCCATTTTGCTTGAACTGATGTTGGACCCTCCTTCTGGTTGCCTGGTAGACTTTTGCTTTTTGTTAAGTAAACTATATAGATTTGATGTATTACCTTGTTTCATTTTGGGTGTATGCCTCCACTTTGCTATAAGAAGGGTGAACTATAGTGATCCTTCTACCCTTTATAAATGTTTAGATTTCTTAATTTTCTATATGAGTGAACTCCTATTTATTTTATTTTTCCATAGCCTTGCCTTCTGGAGCCTGCATTTTGGTGTATTATGTGAATAATTCATTTTCTTATGAGACTGGAAATCTTAATTATCCTGTATCGGTACAGATCGAGTAGGGATTAATTCACATACCTTTATCCCATTCTATTATAGTGACAATTATTACTTCTACTATAGCCAAAATTCTTTAGCAATCATCTAGTAGTCTTCTTGATTTCAATGTATGTTAGATTTCTTTAGTTTTTTTCTAGTTGCATCATGATCCTTCAGTTCGTCTTCATGCCACTCTAGGTTAATGTTTTCTTCAACATACCATCTCATCATAATAAGGACCGCTTAATGCTTATTGACATACTATTTTTGTTGATTCTTTGCTTTTTTGCCATGGTAAGAGAAGAACAAATTGGGGTCTTGTCCTCTTGTTCTTCTAAAGCTAATTATCATAATGCCTTCAGGCTTAGACCAGTTTTGAGCATCAACCATATGTTATTGTATGCTTTAACTAGCATCGGTATTTATATGTGACGGCCTTGCATCATAAATTACAAGAGAACTACTACCCTTTGCATGGGGATCTAGTAAGGGAGATGGAGACTTTGTTCTCTATCTTCATTACTGCTCTTCAAAAGTACCATATTGGGGTTTGGGTTTCTGTTATTGATATTAATGAAATGACTATTCCACTTGTCTGTATGTTGATTAGAAGACTAATTTTTCTTTTTGACCATGTAACCCGAATCTTTATAGTGATGTCTTTTATTTCTCTATGAATTATGTTATTATTATTCTAGTAAAGGGAAATGTGGAAATTCCTTTAAGGACTTTCCCACAGCCCAGCCTATTAAGGCTTCAGAATGACCAAGCATGGTCCCATAATATTCTATGCAACGTATATACTTTAACACCAATAGAGGGGGATTTACCATTCTTATATCTTTAATAAAAGTTATAGGCTGGAATGCCCAAGGTGTTAAAAAAGCACAAGTTGTACAAAAAGTTAAGTTTTTGATGAGAATTCACAAGCTGATCATGTTCTTTTTACTTGAAATGATGGTGAATGCATCGAATATTAGAAAGATCCTTCCCCAAATGGGATTTGAACGATTTGACTAAGTCCCACTGGTTAATCACTCTAGGAGTATAGTGGTCCTCTATAATAATGGTAACATCTGCACATTGGTGCTTATGAAAGAACCTAGAGCCATTCACATGCATATCCATGATCCAAAAAACATAAAACCATTCAATCATCTTAGGGATTTATGTGCCAACACAAACTTAAAGATAAGAATTACTTCTAGGATCATTAATCGAGCTAAATAGCATTATTGATTTACCTTGGCGCTTATTAGGAGATTTCAATGAAATCGCCTGCCCTAGTGAAAATAGGAGGCCAAGACCCCACCACCTTTAGATTCTAATGGCTGAATAATTTTCTTTCGGCCATTAGTGTTGAATGCATTCAAGTTTCAAGCCATTAATTCACTTGGAAAAAGAGGATTCATACCCACCTTATTTACAAAAGATTGGATAGAACATAGTCAGAAAAGATTAGAGTACCTTGTACCCCAACGCTTATGAATCACATGGTAATTTCTCATACTTATTCATTGTCCAATTATTATGTCGACTCGTATCCCATCATGGATTACCAAAGCCTTTTCTTTTTGCTTTCAAAATTTTTGGACTAAGTATCAAAATATTGATCCTATCATCTCTACGGATTGGCAGAGGAACTACAAAGGAACCAATATGTTTAGAATCATGAGAAACTTACGGCTTGATGTCAAAGATTTATCGAAAAGAAATTTTGGGAATTTTAGTGATGAACTCGCCAGGAATGTTGAGAAAATAAAATACGTTGAGGCAAGATTAATAGATAATCCTAATAGCTTTTTATTCAACTCCTGGATGCAACGGCTCGTGAGACAAAGAGAGAAAATAATATTATTTAACAAGACATACTGGGGAAAGTTAGCACGGAAGGATTGGCTTGTAAATGGTGATAGAAATTCATTATGTTTTCAAATTATAGCTGATTCTCAGAGAAAAAGGAAGCTAATTATGAAACTACATGATGACTGCAGGATTTGGAATGGTGATCTCAAAATGATTGTTGAAAAGTTCATATCAGATTATATGCAGAGATTTAAATCCACGCATGAATCCATTAGAATTTAGAACATTATCAGAATTAGGACTATCAAAAATAATTTCCAATCGTGATAACAATGAGTTTATCAAGCTTCCAAATATGGAAGAGGTCAAAACTGCATTGTTTAGCATCAATTCTAATAAAACACTAGGACCCGATGGTTTTGGTGCAGGCTTCTTTAAGAACTATTGACATCTTATCAAGAAGGATTTATTTAATTGCATCATTGAATTCTTCGTGAATGGCAAAATCTTGAAAGAAATTAATCATACATTTATTGCTCTTCTCCCGACGCTAAATAGTCCCTCGTAGACTAACCATTATAGACCAATTAGTCTATGCTCTACTTTTTATAAAATTACTTCAAAAATATTCATTAACAGGCTAAGACCCTTCCTCGACCATCTGATTTATTCCTTTCAAATTGCTTTTCTACCAGGTAGATCTATTCACAACAATATCCTGCTAACTCATGAAGTTTTGCATAAATTTAAGAACCTTTAAAATAAAGACTTCTAGGCAGCTATTAAATTAGACATGGAGAAACCATACCATAAAATTGAATAGGACTTCATTTTGAGGTGCCTTCAAGAAATGGGATTCCACCCAACTTGGAATTCATGGATTAAGGAATGTATTTCTTCAATTTTATATTCAATCGTTGTTAAGGATGAACCTAATGGCCTTTTCAACTCGACTAGATGGATCAGACATGAGATCCTTCATCCCCTTATATCTTTATTTTATGTAGGAAGTCTTAAATAATATGCTTTTGAAAGAAGCCAGCTCTGCAAAATCTGGAATAGGAGTTAAGATATGCCTAAATGCTATTAAAATCCTGTGTCTGTTTATTGTAGATGATTACCCACTTTTTTACAAAGCTAATTCATAAAGCTTTGTTAAACTCAAATGTATACTAGATTTCTTTTGCTCAGCATATGGATAGTTCATTAATTATCATAAATCTGTATTGACCTTCTCAAGGAATGCCAGAAATCGCAAAAGCAACTGGTAACAACAATTTTTAATATTCTGCATAGAGAGTCTTTGGGAAAGTATCTAGGATGCCCTCTCTTCCAGGGCTGTGTTACTATCTCAACCTTGCAAGAAATTATTAATAAAGCAATGATACAGTGAGAACGATGCAAAGCAAACTGCTTATCTAAAGCAAGTAGAACCGTTCTAATTCAATCACATCTAGTAGCACTCCCAACACACTATGCAATGTTTCAAATTACCATAAAATACAAGTAAGTATTTAGACATGTGTAATAGAGAATTCTTTTAGAAGAAGTCCTATTCAGAGAAACGAATACCATTCATAGCGTGGGATAAGATTTGTGTGCCCAAAAATAGAGGTCGACTAGGTTTACCAAAAATAGTTGCTGTTAACAAGGCTTTCCAGTGTAAATTGGCCTAGAAAGTACTGACTAATGTTCCTAGCATTTAGGTTATATCTATGTGGGCCAAGTATTTATATAATACAGATTTATTTTCTTATACATGAAAAAACACAAATTCTCCAGTTTGGAAAAGTGTTCTAAAATGTAATGATATTATGGAAAAAGGCGTTGTCTGGAAAATAGCAAAAGGAGATATGATCTCCTTTTGGTTTGATAATTGAATCACAAATAGAATCTAGTAGAGATCTTAGAAGTGGCTGAAGACAATGTTCCCTACCCTGATGCAAAAGTGTGTGGCTTCGTTCAACAAAACTCAGAATGGGATATCCCCAAGTTGCAACAAGTCCTCAATAACCATCCTGTTGTACAAATGGTTCAAGGTATCACCATACCAATTCATAAAACAAATTACTCTTTCTATTAGGTGTTAAATAGCTTAGGTAACTTCACTACCAAATTAGCCACATGGGCAACCCATGGCATTCAACCCTATAATTCAGTAACATGGCCATATAAATGGATTTGGAATATGGATACTATGCCAAAAATAAAAATCTTTATGTGGCTACTCTGCCATAAAGCCTTACTTATGAGGGATACTCTGCTAAGAATGGGGATTAATATCTATGCAGTCTTCCCCCTCTGTTTTCATAGACGAGTCTTTAGAGCATCTTTTCAAAGATTTTCAGATGGTCAAAAAGTTTGGGAATTAGGAGCAAAGCATCACTGGTTTTCACATAATTTTTCTCCCCTACAATGTTGCAATCTTTCACACTGTCTTGAAAAGATTCGGTGCTCCCGTAACCTAAAGCCACAAGAAAAACATTTCTTCTGTGGAGTATGCACAAGTCTAGGAATGCAACGGTTTTTGATAATGGAATTTTTAACTCCATTGCATGCCTAATTCGGGCAAAAAGAAAAAAAAAAACTTGTGCCAAATGAAGAATCCGAACTTGCATGTCAGGTTGATAATTATTCTAGGGGCATCTTCTCCCCCTACCACCTCAAATGATCTAGTGAGGTGGCACCCTCCCCCACCAGGATCCGTCAAACTCAATGTTAACAGATCTCTCATCAACTCATCAGCAGCAGGATGCTTGATCACCCGAGATTGGATATGCAAACTTATTAAGGCAGGAGTGACCTACTATGGCAATACTTCTATTCTAGTGGCAGAAGCTAGAGCCTATGTGATGGACTACGATTAGCTACTCAAGCAGGATTCAAGAACATAGTAATTGATTGAGACAATAAGATAGCTATTCAAGCGCTACAATGGAAGATTCAAATTTCTTGACATATATCTAATATTATTGAAGATATTCACATATGGCGGAATCAAGGTACTCAACTTTTCATTAATCATATTTTCAAAGAAACAAATATGCCCGTAGGTTGGCTCTCTAAGTTTGGACATTCCATTACAACGTCATTTTTTTCAGATTTTTGCTTTCCCCACTTCTTAAGGCTATTTTAGCAGAGGATGTAGTTGGATGTACTTTTTTGAGAAGAGGCACTTAACATCTATCTACGATTTATTTACTCTTGTAAAAAAAATGTAAATGAATGGTTTTTATAATTAACATGGATAAAATGAGTATTATTTAATCAATTAAACATAGCTTATCATTAAGCTTAGTTGTAAATATCAATCACACCAATTAAAAATTTAGTTAAATATATAATTTATATAATATTGATCAAGTGTTCTAATCAAATAATTTTGTTTAAGTTAATACTTGTAATTAAGAATATTAAAAGACAATTGATGTACTCTCTCAAGAAAAAACCCTAGTTTGTCCATGAAAAAACCTAACCTCCATATGCTCTAATATCAGCTGTTGTAATTGCTGGTGATAGACCCAAATTTTCATACTTCTAAACATTTTCTACAAGGTATTTAGCAGTGTTCTTGTATCTTTCTTCAATAAATTTTCTCTCCGTTTTGTGAACGTTTGGTTGTTTATTTTCCTCACGGTCACTGTGAGTTAGGTTTTCCACCCTAGTGTGAATTTGAATCATCTTTATGCGATTTATTATAGACTTGGAAATTTGGAGAGTGATGTTCTTGTGGACTTTTTGATGTTAATATATTAGATCAATTTATTTTGATTAAGAAAAGTGTAAATGATGAAATTTTATGTGGTTCTACTATGAATATCTTCATTTCAAGTATATTATCAAGTCAAATGCACACCTACTCCATGAAGTTATATTATACCTCACCGATATTTGGGAAAGATGCATGGACGTTTAAGAACGTGGTTGGTAGCAAGAATAATGTTACAACTTCAAGACTGGTTGATAGTGTATTTACTATTAGCTTTCTAGAGACAAGGATTTATTTTTAATTTTTTAAATTATTCTTGCTCGGATATATTCATTGTAGATGCTTTATAGCTTTTCCAAAATGAATTTTCCCTTTTATTATAAAAAAAGAATATGGAGTGATAACAATATTTAGACAAAACAACAACTCCTCCTAGTGTGGGTCCTGCTTGTGCGGGGTTTGGGGTGATTCAGATGTAAGCAATATTATCTTTACAAGCATCACTAATATGTAAATAAAACATGGAAAAGAAAGAGTTATTATCATATTGTGACGCCCCAAAAACTCCAATTCATTTTCATTCTATTGTTTAGCTTATTTAATGCAGCAAAAAATAAGATGTCACTACCGTATTTCATTATGAAATACAAGGTGAAGGGGAATTTAATGAAATAATCAAAAATAAAATCCAAAGTCAATAATCAAAAGTCAATGTTCAAACTTAGTTAACTACAAGTCGAACATTTATTCCATGCTAACGAAAGTTTAACTAGAAATTCTATTACAACCTCGCTAACAACATATTCCTATGCAGCATGTTAGTACTTGAAAATAAAATATTTCAGATAGTAAGACGGAGCTCAATGATGCCCAACCCTAGCAATAAAATACTATTTAAATTTATTTCAAATATTTAGGGGCGAGAGAGATGCATTCAAATAATTTGAAATAAGACAACTTTCCAATCATTTCAAGATCTTTAAATGGCAAATTCTTAACCATTATTCAGAATCAAAAATAGAGTTCAGTAAATGGCGAGCGACCTCACTAGAGGATCTCATGGTCTTTTGTCAAACAACCTCGATCAGGGGTTACCAGAACACATCTTCGTGTACGTCCATCTACAATGACACGTGCTCAAACAACCGCATGTTATAAAATGGGGAGGCTAACTTGTCTAGACGCCATGGTAAACGTGCCTAATTCCCAGAGGCATCCTCCCGCAAATTTGTCTTACTCTTTCACATTAGGATTTAGTATTTTCTGAATAGATCTATTTAGCTCGCAGTAAGACTAACCCATCTTAGTCAAAACTTCTATTAATTTAGCAAAATCTCTTTTAAACATGAACTATTTAAGTATAAATATTTAATCGCAACACCATATTACACGTTCAGAAATTCATAAAATTACATATCGTAGTTCAAGGCATACAAGGTCACATAAACAATCTATAGACATCTAAAGCACATTTTAAAAGGGCAACCAAGGAGAGTTAGGACATATACATTACCTTAATAAGTGTAACAAATAGCTTGAGCTTAACCCTCAATTGTTGGGCCTAAATAATAAAATAACGTGTCACAACATGCGCCAACTTAGAGGAGATTTTACAACCCAAAAACCAAAATTTTACAATCCAATAGCTAACTAAAGCACTAAGGTCACATGACCATAACTAATCCCCTAATTATTGATTTTCAAGCACCTAAATAATTTTTAGTGATCATTCACTAAAAAAAATGCTATTATTAACCTTTTAAGCAATTAGGGTTTATGACCAGTTTCGAGTTAGTTTTCTAATCTAATTTATAGAGGTTATAACTTCACTTAGAAATATCAACTCAAGGTGTGTGAGTGCAACATGGAAAGCTCTTCATGTCTGCTACAAATTTCATATTATGAACAACAACAAATAACAACAAGAAGTGTTCCGTAATTACATGTTTTTCCAACTGATCAGATTTAGGCCTGGTTTGCACACTGATAAGAGAAAAATTGTTTTTCCCCCTCATTTTTAGGTCCAAAATTAATAATTCAAAATTCATAACAAAATAGACTCACAAATCTAAGTCTCCTAATTTTTTAAGATTTATATAGAATTGGAATTTTCTTGGTGAATTTTCAAAATGATACCTACTGTAGATCTATAATTTGATGATTTCTAATTTAAAAATTTAATGCACAAAATGGCATTCCCACCAATCCCAAGCCACAAAAATTTACCTTTGAAATTCTAAATGCGTCAAGAACACTTGTAGTTGATAAAATCTAACCAAGGCCTATGAAAAATTGAAGATATTGAGATATAGGGTTTACCTTCATAAGTTTAAGGAGATGAACAAGAACAAAATTTTAAGATTAAATACGATGATCAAATAAAAAACCAAAAAGATTAGAGTTTAGGGTTTGAAGAAACCTAAAGATATATGAACTCACCCAATAACTAATCAAGAAAAAAAGTAAGAGGAAGGCCGGTTGGGTGACAACTTGGTGGTTCTTGGGGGCACATCTAGTGGCTGCAAGCCGGTGTGCTAGTCAGCTAGTGGCAGCAAGAGATGGAGAGCCGGGAAGAGGGAGGGAGAGAGAGAGAGAGAGGGAGAGAGAGAGAATGTGAGATTAGAGGGGGGAGAGTCTACTGTGTAAAAAAACAAAGTTCATTTTTTTTTCTTTTTTTGCCGAACTTATGGGACCAATAAAGGAGTAGGAGATATATTTGAGCTTGACTGGTTTAATTGATAGTTCTTGGAGATATTGTTATCCCTTAATTTGAATTACTAAAACAATTCAAACTTAATTTTTGAATCTTCGCGGGAATTCACTAAAGAAAATAAAATCTTAATTTTATTCATCAAAATTAAATTTTTTTTTTTTCATTAGAACTTTAGGGTTAGGCCAAGTTCAAATAAATTGGGGTTTGGTCTAAAGTTCTATTTTTTTTTTTTTTAACGGAGGCACAAAACTAAACTACTACTTATGAGCTTAAGCAACTAGGCATATATTATCGAAATTAAAATCACATCTATTATTTTTTTGGGAATTATAATATGAAATTTTGGGATTTTATGCATATCCCCTTCACTGTTAGGTAAATGTTATTTGTAATATATTGTTTTTTTGAATTGTTGTTTTACCCCACTCACATTTAAAATCATTATCATCTAGTCTCCAAAAATATACAAGTGAATACAGTCAAATAATAATAAATTCCTTGTGTATGATCACAATTCTCAAAGTGGGGGGATGATATATATTTCAAAAATAGTGGGTTATAAACAAAAATTACTTAAATGTAGAGGGAACATATGATAATAATTCCAAAAAACATACATGTCAGTTGCAAATATCCATTGGCTACAAATGCATGAATTTCCTAGATTTTTCTTTCTTATGCCAAAAATTGCCCCACTGAAAAGCCATATTCTTTAGAGACACCTAAAAAAAAAAAAAAAAAAGGCAACACGTTTCAAAACAGCATAAAAAGGCTACAACTACGGATTGCACGTGAGCCGAGATGCACTTAGTCTTGTCATCAAAATTAGTAATTTACTATTTGGATAACGGATAGTTATTTAATAAGTATATAACGGTTCTAATTTAGCTATTAACATATAGTTATGATGAACAAAACCTACATCATATTCCTAAGAGCACGTGCTCTCATAAGTTACATCAGTGGCACATATTAAAATTTATCCATATGACAAATACGCATTGAAAAAATATATATACTTAATAAGTGAGAGTACATACTCCCAGATGTATGATGTACATTACCCTATGATGAATGGTAGATGAAAATATATTCATTAAATTTAGTCGTAAGGTTAGCTTATTGATGTAAATTGATATAAATAAATATGGATAATTTTCAATTATAAAGTGTCCAACGGGTATTTTTTTATCCAAAAATATATAAATAGAAGTAAGAGGGTATTTGTGAAGGTCAAAGCTAACTTTATTAGACTCCAAAAACATTGCATGAAACACTAGTTCAATCACTAACTTACCAACCATTAAAATTTGACTGATCATTATCTTGATTTGATCAAAAATGCTCAAAAGCTGCTCCAAATGTTACCATTAAACAAGGCCTTAAACATGCATGATACATATGCACAGGCAATCCTCAACAAGGAAAATGAAAATGTGGGTGACAAGAAATGCAACAAGGCTGAAGTTTAGGCACATTAAATCATGATGACTGAAAGAGATCGGTTACTCAACCGATTAACTGGCTCCTTTCTCTCCTCGAAATTGCCCTTTTTCTCTCGTCTCTCTCTCTTCCACGTACATGCACATGGGATGGGGTTTTCTCCGTTAACAATAGCCTAATTGGATGAAGGTGTATACGTAATACTTCTAGTCCTGGACATTGTTATGTGCCAACAATAGATAAATTTAATCATTTTTTTTTCCATATGTGAGTGTCCGCACAAACGACTCACAATGATTGACTAACAACTTTTGAACTTAAAATCAAATTATAACAATCTTAATGGAGCTGAAGGAGTGCATGACATC
Source organism: Carnegiea gigantea (assembly GCA_029747015.1). NCBI lineage: Eukaryota > Viridiplantae > Streptophyta > Magnoliopsida > Caryophyllales > Cactaceae > Carnegiea > Carnegiea gigantea. Next base: position 686,502 of record JAKOGI010000154.1, read on the forward strand.
CAACTATATATGAATTTTAATCAAGGGTTTTCTCTTTTTTTTTTTTGGTGTCAATAATTTACAACATTAGGGAATAGAATTACACACAAAAGGAGAATCAAATCTAAAAGCTAATTAAAAAATCAATCAAGGAAAGGGGAGAGAGAGGGATGAAAATATTAGTCTATTCATTCAAGGGCCATGACTGCCATACACATATACAAGTTGAGAAAATAACAAAAACTAACCCTAGCTCTAATTTAGCCACCAAGATACACGATAAGGAATAAAAATATCCACAAAAGATTTATACAAAATATATCTACAAAATATATCCATCCTTATCACTTTCCCTCAAATTGGAGTATGAGGGTTGATAATGCCCAACTTGGACAACAGAAACAAGAACTATTGCATGCCTAGTGCCTTAGTAAAAATATTTGCAATCTGGTACTTTGATGAAAGATAACCTGTTACCAAGTCACTTGATAGAATGCGCTCTCAAACAAAATGACAATCAATCTCTATATAGTTTGTCCTCTCATGGAAGATAGGATTCTTTGCAATGTGCAACGCTGCCTGATTAGTGATTGTCACAAAAGAGTTTCACATGAAGCTTCACAAACACTCGTAGTGATGCAACAAAGGACCAAACCCAAATAAACTCACTAGTCATAGTAGTCATTTCTCGATACTCCGCCTCTACCAAAGAACATGACAATGTAGTTTGTTTCTTAGTCTTTCAAGACGTAGGTGAGCCACCAAGAGTAATAAAATACCTTGCCAAGGATCGTCTGGTAATGGGACATGCCAAGCTGCAACCATATGCTACTAACTGCAAATCTAAATCACTTCTGATGAACAACCCTTGCCCGGGATTCCCTTTAAGTAACGTACAACAGGCCGACCTGCAATAATGTGCTCTTCCTTAGGATTCTGCATGACTTGAGACAAGATAAGCACAGAATAACTTAACTCAGACCGTGTAATCATCAAGTATATAAGACAGCCCACAAGCCTCCTACAATGAGTAGGATCATCAAGAGACTTTCCCGTGGTAAGACCCAGTTTATGACTGGTGTCCATGGGAAAATTAGTAGGTTTGGTGCCCAACAAACCACACTCTTCAGCAATTTTCAATGCGTACTTGCGTTGAGACAAGAATAAGCCTTTGTGAATTGCGAGCTACTGCAATTTTCAGAAAATATTTTAGTAGCCCCAAGTCCTTAATGCGAAAGCAGCAATGCAAATATGCTTTGAAAGTAGAACATGTGTCACTATCAGTCCGAGTGAGAATCAAGTTATGAACAAAAACTAGCAATGCCATGAATTTTACATTCTTTTGGTAAGTAAAAAGAGAGCAGTCTGCATCAGATCTAACAAAACTATCCTCGAGAAGCTTAGAATATAGCTTAGCAAACCATTGTCTGGGAGCCTACTTCAAGCCATACAACGATTTTTAAAGTTTATACACCTTATTGGGATCTGAAGTCCTAAATCTAGGAGGCAAAGTCATATACACTACCTTGTCAAGAGCACCATGTAGAAAGTCACTATTGATATCCATTTGATGTAGTTCCCAACCCTTGACAGTAGCTACATCAAGAAAATACTTTACACTTGTCATCTTTGCAACAGGAGCGAAAGTTTTTGTAAAATCAAAACCTTCTACTCGCTTATCTCTTCATATCAGCAAACGAGCCTTGTATCACTCTATGCTTCCATCAACATTGTATTTCACCCTATAAACTCATTTGCAGTTGATAGGCTTACGACCTAGAGGCGAGTCCACTATAAACCAAGTGTTATTCAACTCCAAACATCAATCTCCTTGCCCATAGCTTTTCTCCAATGTGCATCTTCAACTACCTCATGATAAAATTTGAGCTCCATAATTTTTGTTATAGCAGAAAGATAACATCTATGTGCATCCAAAAATTTATCATAAGTAATATAATTAGCAATAGGGCACAGTCTGCCTGAAGAAACCCTTTGGAGTGTCGAAGCATGAGTTGAGGGGTCTTTAAGAGTCGTATTGTAGCATATATAGTCTTGAAGATGATTCTGTGCTTTATAGATTCGTTTGCCAGGTTATGGCCTAACTAAAGTAGCGGGCCGAACCTCCTCAGTGACCTCAAGCCCATCACTGCTGCTCTCACCTGGCCCAGCATGTCCCTAGCCTACTTCTGATGGGCTTCTATCATCGAGTGGCCCAACATCTCTGTTGCCACTATGGACTCGTTCATCTCTAGTTTATGGCCTAACCTCCGCTAGTCTACCCTTGCTGTGCCCAGCGTCTGTGTTGCTGCTATGGATTGGGTTGTCTCTAAGATGTGACCCAACTTCCGCCGGTCTGCCCCTGTTGTCTTTGGCCTCATCGAACTGGGCTGGACTGTGAGCTTCAGGGTGTCAAAACACATTGTTCAGCCTAGTTTCATAAGTAAGGCTGGAGTTTAATCATAGCACTATCCCTCAATTTCTTCCTCCATTTTTATTTCAAAGAATGGAAATTTATCTTCACAAAAAATAACATCCCGACTCACAAATATATTCCCATTCTCTAGGTCATAAACTATCCAACCCTTCTTTCCATGTGGATACCCAATGAAAATACAACTTCCACTATGATCTCTAAATTTGTCCTTAGGCCTTTGATTATCATAAACATATCATGAACACCCAAAAACCCTAATATGCTCATATGAAGGTTTAGCATTAAACAGGATTCCATGTGGTGCTTTTCTATCTAGCACTGAGGAGGTTGTTCTATTTATTAAATATGTAGCGATTAAGACGCGCTTCCCATCAAAATTCAAGTGGTAGATGGGCTTGAAATTGAAGTCCTATAGCAACATTCAAAACATGGCGATGTTTACTTTCGGCCCTTCCATTTGGTTAACGTGTATCTACGTAGCTAGTTTGATATATAATCTCATGTTCTCCATTGAACTTCTTCATAGGCCCTGAAGTGAATTCACTTCCACTATCACTTCAGATGACCTTTACCTTAGCCCTAAATTGAATATTAACCATCGTACAAAAATTTTCACCAATTGTGACACCTTACTTTTTTCATGCATTAAATAAGTCCAGACACCTCAACTAGCATCGCCAAGAATGGCAAGAAAATAGCTAGCACCACAAAAGATTTAACACAGTATCCATGCCATATATCACAATGTGTGAGATCAAAACAGTTTGAGACTTTATTTTCATCAATAGAGAAAGGTTGGCGAGTTTGTTTTGTACATAGACACACATCACAAAAATCATCTCTATTCTTAGTATCTAATTGACTGTTGCTAGAAACTTTAGAAAGAGCCTGACTTGAAGGATGCCCCATCCTACGATGCCACAATCCATGAAAGCTAGACTTGTGAACTTGAACGCTTGCCTTTGGACCATCCTTATGAATAAAGACCCCTCTTCTCAGTTAACCCGCTGCAATTAGCTTCTTCATAGTAAGGTCCAGTACCATACAAAACTTTTTAGTAAATGTTATCATACAACAAATTTCATGTAGTAATTAAGCAATAGATATCAAATTATAGTCCAAAGTAGGCACATAAAACACATCACGTAAGATCAGCTTAGGATTCAACCCAATGGAGCCTCTTTTGATTGCATAAATCATAGACCCATTTGCTAAACCAACGAGAATTGGATCAAATTTGCTAACATTATTCAATAATTCTATATCACCTGTCATGTGGTATGCACACCACTATCAAAGAGCAATGCTTCCTTACCTGATAATTTGTCAAGAACTGGCTTTGGAGTCTCAATAGGCTCAAGAGTCATTGTACTTAATCCAAGGTGAAACTATGCATGCTAGAACCATTACTTTCTATTTCATGTGTTGGGTCTACGTGGCTGACGGCTCCCCTGAGTTTGGCCTGCACAAGACACTTCTCGGCCAGCTGCTGCACTAGATGCTGGCCTTTTCCTCTGCCTGGGTTGGAACGTCATCCACCTCTCCTTGTACGACCTCCACCTCTCCCCGGACAACCTCCAGCTTAACTACCTCTGCCTCCTCGAGTTTTCCAGCTAGGTGGGTACCCCATGAGTTCATTGCAAGCAGTCTCATCATGCCTGAGCTTGACACAGTGATTGCAAATAGGCCTTTCTTGCTAATCTCAAGTTGGTTTTGAGGCTTGCATAACAGCGAATGCAGCCATGGTATCATTTTTATTATCTTGGTTAACCTCTTATGGTTCCCTTTATATTGAACCATGTTAAATATTTTATCTAGTGAGGGTAAAGGTTCCAAGGCCAAAATTTAATTTCGAACCGTGGAGAATGACTCTTCGCCTAGCGCCATCAAGAATTGATACACTTTATGTTCTTCCAACATCTTTGCCATCTTCTTAGCTGCCCCACAAGTGCATAATGGTAATTTCTTATGACTCTCCAACTTGTTCCACAAGCTCATCAATTTAGGGAAAAAATCTACGACATCCTGCCCTTGTTATTTGCTTGAGGCAATTGCAGCTTTTAGTTGATGTATTATGGGGACCTTACTGTGGTTATGATTGCTCCTGGTGAATCAGATGGATCGAGAAAGTAGGGTGATTAGCTATCAATGATAAATTCTTTTGATTTAGGTTCATTCTCTTTGGTTTCACCATCATTCTCCATGGCTTTCTGCCTTCAACAATTTAGATTTTGCACGCTTTGATACCATGAAAAATCAAGCAAGGCAAGGTGGGAGAGAGAGGAATGAAAATATCGGTCTATTCATTCAAGGGCCACATCTGCCATACATAAATACAAGTGAAGAAAACAACAAAAACTAACCCTAACTCTAACTTAGTCGCCAAGATTCATGATAAGGAATAAAAATATACTCATGAAAGATTTATACAAAATATATCTACAAAATATATCGATCCTTATCACTAATGTATTCAAGATTTCAATTTTAGTCATCCAGTCAAGACGTGTTAACAATTAACTCTTAGTATCGATTATATGATCCATGATATTTCCTTTCAAAGAAACCATATGATCAATTGATCATGTGAGCAAGGAGATACTCCCCTTCCTACCTCATTGGTTAGGTGAGGGCACTAATTTTTTTTTTTTTTAAAAAAAAAAAACTTTGATTCTCTAGTTACAATTGTCAAGTTACTATTGGTCTACAATTAGGTAGAATGCTCCCATCACAATTTTCTCCATTTACTGACTTTTGACTCAAAACCTTACTTAAAAAGAACAAATTGTAAACCATGTGAACTGATCTATATTTGGTAGATAGACGCGTCGCTTCATTCATTGTTGATTCATTGACACAAGCATAAGCACTATATTTGACATTTAGATGCTTGTATCCATCATGATAATGTTCTTGTAACATCTCTCTAATTTTGCCCTGTTAGTGCACAAAATTATTCTTGAGCATGTTACCATTAGCTTTACTTTTTTGTGGGTTTGGTCCTAAAATATGATAGCAGCCTCTCCAAACAAAAGACTTCGAGTTTGAATGTCAATAACTATTCGTATTTAACTTTTTTTTGTTTTGATTCTAAAATATGATATCAGTTATTCATGTAACGGATGTCTTATAGTATAAAATTATTTATGTACTTTCAACTATTAGCTTAAACTATTGTTGAGTTGGTTCTTCAATACTTCTTTAATAATATAATTTGCATAAACAAAAGGCAATTGCTTCATTCCATGATCTTGCCCCTTGGAAGAATGTTCCCCTATTGATGTACATGAATTAAATCCTGACATATTTGGATTCAGAAAAAGTTGATTAAAAAAAAATTAAGAGGTTGTTTTTTTCATAATAGACTTAGTAATAAACTATGTTTCAACTTCTCCACTATATTTCTTAAATCCAGATATAAGAAACGAACCAACAATGTTAAATATTATATTTTCTTTTCCCCATACGATGAAATGGCATACATCAGAAATACCATTCAAATGGAACTGGGAAATCGTAAAGTCAATGGATGCAAATAGTCAAATACACCTGTCTTAGTCTGTGATTGAATATTGGAAGCCGCCACGCTGACACGCACCCAAGTAAGCTATTGGTCAAATCTTAATCCTAAGTGTCTTCTAATTATGGTTACTTGGTTGGTACTTCACTATTTTTGTCTGATAGAACTAGGTTTTTTCTTCTTTTTTTTTTTTTTGAAGGACGACTTCAACATTTAGCAACCCTTTATGACCAGACGAGATCACATGCGAATTACAATATTAGATGATATAATAAAACCTACTTTAAGATTTTTAATAATGAGCCAGAATTTTTGGGTCAATTGTTTCATTAATATTGTACTAAAGTTATTTGAGCATAACGTATGACTTACAACATACAGTAAATTATTTGGATCTCAAAATCTCAAAGTCACCCTCGGAACAATACATGACATTTTTTTTTCAATGGATTTTACCAGCTGAATTGAATGTGCCTTATTTTCATCCCTTTCTTATTGCTTTATAACTGTATCAACTGAGCCAAAAGAGAGATCAATCTGGCAAAGAATGGTTGTTAAAAAGGAAAACAAAAGAAAAAGAAACCTTTGGTTTTTGGCACTAAAGCGAAGGTCACATTGTTCTTGTCCCCCCCCCCCCCCAAAAAAAAAAAAGGCTTATTGTCCACCAAAAAAAAAAGAAAGACTTTACAATATATACAACACAATGTACATGAATATCTTCAGATGAAAATAACAATTAAAAATCATTGGATTATCAAATTTAGATAGATGACAAAATTACAATAGTAAAAAAATTTAGAATCTATTTCTTATATTTCCGAATTTAATTTTTGGATTTGTTCAATTTTCAACACTTATAAAAATATTTGGTCAGATATAATAAATCTTGTAATGCACATAAAATTATAATTGTGTTTATATTGCGTTGTTTGTTTGTATGAGTATAGTGCAATAAGAAAACTATATAGTTATAATTACATTACAAGATTGATTGCATTTTATTATCATTACGTTATATCCAACCAAGTATAGCATATTTAGAAAGATAAATATTTTTCTTTCAAACATCACTTTCTGTATTGTATTTTTAAGAAGGTAGATAAGGATCAAATCCAGATGACTATAAATCTAGCTAGACAGGTTAGGAGCCAATGTCTGCAATGTATGACAATCTTGCACTACACAACAGACAAAAAACACCACACAGATAGACAGTTCAAGAATGTCTACCCATATTATAGAACCTGAAATGGCTCCAACCGCATCACTTCAGCAAGCTCCAAAGCTGCAAGTGTGTAGAAAAGCGGAAACTCTTCCCCAAAAGCTACCAGTTCGGCAGAAAGCAAAGCTTAGGGCAAAGAATCAGGAAATCCTTTGTCATGTTATGGCAAACCCTTTGGCTCGGGATCCGATCCGCCAAAATGGTCCGGAAACTCGTATGGGCGGGGCTCCATTTTGCTTTTCATAACAAGAGAAGGAGACTCTCCAAATTTGTGAAATTTCACTTCAACATCGACTACAATAATACCAACGGCAGGGAGTTCAAGTATATGCTCTTTTATGCTTCTACTGCTTCCTCATGTCTTTTATGGTAATACGTATAGAATTATACGGGACGGTTTGACGATGTGTCCGAAAGTCGGAGTTTGTAAATTACTTAATTTTTTATTTTTTTAAGAAAGATATTTCACTGGAATGAGAAACTTGTATAAAATTCTTTATTCTTTACTAACGTGGGATTTTTTTCATATGTTTTTTTAATTTCCTGCAGATTTTTTCTTTTAGATATTATTCTTCTTCTTTAAGCTTAAGTAAAAAACAATTCTATACATTACATATAAGTCTTCATTTCATGAGTTGAATTCATATATAAGGTTACTTATCAGTATTTATATAACATACAGCTAAGTTCAAAAATTAAAATGGGTAACACTTAAGAATTGAGATCCTTTGCAGTTGAAAATCACAATCTGATAATGCATTCATCAGCCATTGAGAATTTTTCTAGCAAATTCATTTTCTAATTTTTTTTTTTAATATTCTAGTGTTAAGTTGTTTAACAACTTGAATCTCAACTGTCAGATGGGTGAATTATAAGTTTGTGATTGGGGAAATAGGATCTCCCTACTAGACCCATCTCAGTTGTCTCACAGGCGAAGCCCATGCGCTTGAAAATTGGCTCCTAGAGGGACCCTATGAGCTCTTCCCAGGGACCTGTTGGGCAAACCGGCGGCCCTTTCGGAATAACCTAGGTAAGATTATTGTTTTACCCCTTACCACAGAGACTATAAATAGTCACCTACCTACATCGGGAAAAGGGTTGGCAGTCTGATACTTCATTGGACTCATAACTACATTCTCTCTCCACTCACCTTTGACTCGGATCCTTGACTGACTTGACCGTTGGAGAGGCGTTCCCTGGTCCACAACCAAGGGGTGCCTTTTTTGCATATTGGATCTTGGAAGAGGAGGGCGTCAGGTGTCGCTCACGTGCCATTTGGTAAGCCCGTTTTTTCATCCCACGTCATCACCTATGGCACACCACGAGAATCTCCGGAATCAGATTGGCGCCATCTGTGGGGAGAGAGCGGTAACGATGGTTGTAAGTGAACCCACACGAGCACGGACTCGAAAAGACAAGGCCCCTGCAGTTAATGACTCAGCACCTCCTGAGGTCCAAAATGCCTTAGAGAGCTCACGGGCAAACCCACGGCCAACCCGTCCACACCGCTCTAAGAGAGAAACCTATATTACGGTGGACGCCCTGAAAAACTTCAAGTCCATCATGACGGATACTATCACACGGTAGGTCTCAGAGTAGGTCCAAAGGGCCATGGAAGCTGCAAACACGTCGAGGCCACTCCCTCATTTTGACTACATGCCCACCACAAGCTGCGAGCCTTCTCGACAGCATGTACGCGAGCCGTCCCCCCATCATACTAAGAAGGATCGGGAGGCCTCTCGGTCGAACCGAAGTGGTCGACCCTATACGGGGAACCATGACCAGCGTACAGCCGCTGCTACCCGGCCGAGTGGCCACCCAGTCCAAGGTCAGACAGCCAAGTCCACCACTACTTCTATCCCCTATGCAACTCATTCCAGGCGAACTGCTTGGCTCAAGGAGCAGGAACAAATTTCTAAACCCCGAGGGGAAATCTCAGGTGGGCAGCGATGTACCCTAGAGCACCGCTCCTGCTGTGAGCATACTCGAAGCTCTCTCCGCGGAGTGTCCACGGCCGTGAACCGCGATGAGGCAACCGATCCCCAGTAGGAACTTCAAGGTGCGAGCTAGTCAAGAAGAGCCCCTCTGTAGTCGAGGTCGAGCACCATCCCGAAACACCCATCAAGGTTTCAGGAACTGCCGCCGACTAGTTGGCCTCCCCTTCTCCACCCTGTTCACCGCAGAGATCGTCAATGCTCCACGCTACGAGAAGGTCAAGATGCCCACGGTGGACCTATAGGACGGAACAACATATCCCGAAGAGCATCTAAGGGTCTATAAGGTGCATATGTATGTTCAGGATGCGGACGACGCTACATATTGTCGTTACTTCCCTGCTACTCTGAAGGGGGTGGCATAGTCATGGTTTAACGGTTTACCCCCGGGAACCGGCACCTGCTTTCAAGATTTGGCTGACAAATTCGTCAACTATTTCATCACAAGTCAGAAAGAGAAGAGAACCAGCATCCACCTTTCTAAGATCAAACAGGGACAGCAGGAGTCCCTAGCCAAATTCGTCAAGCACTTCCACCAGGAGGCGGTCCTAATCCCGGATCTGGAAGACAGGTTGGCGTACACCTCCTTTCTAAATGGCTTGAAAAGCAGGTGCTTCAAGTTCTCCTTAGCCGAGCAAAAGGAGACCACGTTGACCGAGGCCTTAAGGAAGGCCGCAGACTTCATTCGTGCTACGGAGAACTGCGCTGACAACTCCGACACTTCGAAGAAGGCAAGAATTCCTGGGGATAAGAATCCCAATCGTGGTGACAGGAACCACGGCCCCTAAGACAGGAGGCCACAAGTCGAGGTAGTCGACCCTCGATTCACCACTGACCCTAGGAGCATCCTCATGGAGGTTAGGGGACATCCCATGCTCTGGAGACCACCGCCAATGATCGCACCCCCGAAGCCCCATAACGCACGAAAGTATTGCGAATTCTATGAGCAGAATGGGAACACCACAGCTGAGTGTGGGAAGCTGAAAAAAGTCCTTCATGAACTGGCAGACAAGGGACAGATCGATCGTTTCCTGAAGAAGGGCCTGCGCTTCCTTTGCAGAGAACGAGAGACCGCACGGCCCCAGCCGCTGGATGAAGAGTGTTCTGCGGAGGTCGTAGTGACCATCACCGGGGGTTGTGCAGAGGGTATGACCCGGTCAGCTTGGAAGGCCCAGCTCAGGGGTGCACAGCAAGTGTTCATGACCGAGCAAGGGGCTCGTGTGACAGTTCCCTCTATGGGGTTCAGCGGAGGGGAAGCCCCGTGCTTCGCTTCTCCCCACAACGATCCCTTGGTGGTTGAGATGAAAGTAGCTAGCGCAATTGTGCGGAGGATCTTGATTGATACGGGAAGCTCTGTGGACATCATCACCTTGGACTGCCTGAAAAAACTGACGTACCCAGGGTGAGACATTGTCCCCTTGGTGCATCCCATTTTAGGCTTCAGGGGGCAGGAGGTGAATCACACCGGTATGATTCGCCTCCCGCTACGCTTTGGTGAAAAGCTAAAGGCTAGGAACCTGGAGGTTGACTTCCTGATCGTTGACGTGCCTACGGCCTACAATGTCATTATAGGACGCCCTACCCTCCACAAGGTAAAAGCCGTCATCGCCCCATGCCTCCTCCAGCTCCAATTTGAAGCTGATGACAGAAGCGTAGGGTCATGCATGGAGACTAATGAACGGCCTGGGAGTGTTACGTGGTGAGCATTCGACCCTTGGTAGAATGAGTGAATAAACGTGGGCCTAACAGACCGTCCCAGACTGGGAAAAGGGTCAGAGCCAGACCAACCCCCGTAACCTCTGAAGCCTTAGTTATCCATACCCTAACCTCAGCTAACCCTCCGTGGCCACGACTGGAGGCCGCGGAGGACGTGGAACAAGTTCCACACAAGGAAGAACATCCTGAGCGCACGATCCAGGTAGGCCGAGGTATGACGGCTGTCGATCGACACTCGCTGCTCTCACTCCTGCAAGAGTATAGAGACGTATTCGCCTTTGGACCTGAGAAAACGCCCGACATTGCTCCAACCGTTACGGAGCACTGGTTGAATGTGGACCCCCTCCATAGATCGTTCATCCAGAAGAAGCACCACATGGGCCCACAGAGAGCCGCCGCTGCCAAGGCTGAAGTTCAGAAGTTGTTGGAAGCATGATTCATTCGAGAATGCCAGTACCCTGAATGGATCTCCAATGTGATTTTGGTAAAGAAACCTAACGGGATGTGAAGAATGTGTGTGGACTTCACGGATTTAAACAAGGCTTACCCAAGGATAGCTACCTGCTGCCAAAGATCGATAAGTTGGTGGACGCCACGGCTGGGCACGCCCTGTTGAGTTTCATGGATGCCTTCTCCGGGTACCATCAAATACCCCTCTGCCCGAATGATCAAGAGAAGACTGCGTTCATCATGGACCAGGGCTTACATTGCTATAAAATGATGCCCTTCGATCTAAAAACGCAGGAGCCACCTATCAGCGCCTCGTCAACAAGTTGTTCGAGCCCCTTATTGGAAAAACTATGGAGGTCTACGTTGATAACATGATACTAAAAAGCAAGACCGACATTAACCACAGCCACAGTTTGCGACAGACGTTCGACATACTTCGGGCCTTCAGCATGAAGCTCAACCCCAAGAAATGCGTGTTCGGAGCGCGATCGGAAAAATTTCTATGGTTCATGATCAGTAGCCATGGGATTGAGGCTAATCCGAACAAGATCCGAGCCGTATTAAACATGAAACCGCTGCGGAATGTCAGATAAGTGCAGCGCTTGACCGGCTGCATAGCTGCCTTGGGCCAGTTCATGTCCCAATCCGTGAACAAGTGTCATCCGTTCTTCCGTGTCTTACGGCAACGTGCCAACTTCACTTGGGACCAGCAGGCCGACGAGGCTTTCCAAGTGCTGAAGACATACCTGGCTCAGCTGCCCAAAATCGCAAGCCCCTTGTGGGAGAAACCCTCGTCCTATACCTGGCCGTTTCGGAGCACGCGATCAGCGCGCTCCTTGTGGTGGAGAGGGTCAAGGAGCAAGTCGCGCCTTAACAGGGGCGGAAGTTAACTATCCTCTTATAGAGTAATTCGCCTACGCCATAGTGATGGCCAGTTGAAAGCTAAGGCCCTACTTTGAGGCTCATAAGATCCTGATCCTTACCGACCAGCCCCTAAAGAACGTCCTATAGAGGTTGGACGCCTCAAGGCGGCTCCTGAAGTGGGTTGTTGAGTTGTCGCGCTACGACCTGGTCTTTGAACCACGGTGGGCCATCAAGGCTCAGGCACTGGCTGACTTTTTGGCTGAGAACGCCGCGCCTATTTTAGAGGGCGAGCCGCACCCCCGGCCTGGAACCTGTACGTTGACAGTTCATCCACCAAGGACGGGAGTGGAGCTGACCTCATCATTGAAAGTCCCACCGGAGTACGACACGAACACGCTTTGAAGTTCATGTTCAAAGCATCCAATAATGAGGCAGAGTATGAGGCCCTTATCACAGGAATTGAGTTGTGCTTTACCATAACAGCGGATTCGGTCTAGGCATTCTCTGATTCCCAGCTGGTAGTCAGCTAACTCAACGGAACATATGAAGCTAACGACGATACCATGGCGACAAATCTTCGGCGGGTACAAGAAGCCGCTAAGTTGCTGAAGCACTTTGCAATCATGCATATCCCACGTTCGGAGAACCGGCAGGCCGACGCACTATCTAAACTAGCAAGTTTGTCAGAGGAAGGGAAGCCCAAAAACATTCAGTGGGAGACCCTGACAGAGAGGAGCATAGATCCGCATGAAATGCTATTGTTAGATAGAAGCTCGACATGGATGGGTCCCATCCGCGCGTACCTTGCCGACGGTACCCTACCTGTGGATTCAAAAGAAGCCGAGCGAGTGAAGAAACGGTCAAATTGGTTCATCTTGTATGAGGGGATTCTGTACAAGAGGCCTTTCGCCCAGTCTCTTTTGCATTGCGTGACCCCAGAGGAAGGGGAAAAGGTACTAGAAGAACTGCACAAAAGCATTTGTAGCGCACATACCGGAGGTCGGACCTTGGCCGTAACGGCCATTCGAACCGGCGATAAATGCTAGAAGTTCGTGCCCATCCAGCGAGTGCCCTCTACCTCCATGACGCCAATTGTCAGTTCCTTGCTTTTCGCTACTTGGGGTATGGACATCCTCGGACCTTTTCCCAAAGCAATGAGACAGCGCAAGTATCTCTTTGTGGCAGTCGACTACTTCACCAAGTGGACAGAGGCTGAATCATCACCTCTATAACTACGGTCGAAGCACGAAGTTTCATATAGAGGAACATCATCCCTCACTTTGGCATTCCTCGCGCCATCATTTTCAACAATGGCAGACAGTTCGACACCACTATGCTCACTGACTACCTCGGCACTTTGGGGTGCCAGGCTCGGTTCACTGCCGTCGCCGACCCCCATACCAATGGCCAAGCAGATGCAGCCAACAAATCCGTCCTCCACGACTTACAAAAGAAGCTCGACGACGCTAAAGGAAAATGGGCTGACGAGTTGCATAGCGTCCTACGGTCCCTTCGAACCACTGAGAAGACTGCTACTGGGGAAATTCCCTTTATGTTGACTTATGGGTCTGAAGCTGTCCTATCCGTAGAAGTCACGCTCTACACTCATCGCCTAACAACTTTCCAAGAAGTGCTGAATAACGCAGCACTCCGAGAGGCCCTAGACCTCCTCCCCTTTATCCAAGGTAATGCTCTTCTCCGAGAAGCCTTATACAAGCTCCGCATCGCGCGCCTCCATGACCATGCAGTACAGTTACAGCCTATTTGGGTAGGTGATCTTGTTCTTCATTGCATGGAAGCCGTAGCACGTGCAGGGGAACATGGCAAACTCACCGCCAACTAGGAAGGCCCATACAAGGTTGTCTCTCAAGTCCGACCCAGCACGTATTACCTAGAGACCAGTAACGGCACCCCTATACCGCGAACCTGGCATAGCAGCAACCTCAGAAAGTACTATTCGTAAGTTTTCATTCATGCGAATTGCTTGCAAGAAATAAAAACACCGGCCACAAAGGCAAGATTCGTGCCCATATGTCGTCCTCTACTTCTTTAAGCACGGCCTTACGACTAGTCGCTATAATCTTAGCCCAGTGGGGGCTAAGGGTCCTGGAGCACGGCCTTACAGCTGGTCGCCATGCTCTAACCCCTAATGAGGGCTAAGGGTTCTGGAGCACAGCTTTACGGCCGGTCGCTATGCTCCTAGCCCCACTGGGGGCTAAGGGTCCTAGATCACGGCCTTACGGCCGGTCGCTATACTCCTAACCCCAATGGGGGCTAAGGGTCCTGGAGCACAACCTTACGGCTGGTCGCTATACTCTTAGCCCCAGTGGGGGCTAAGGGTTATGGAGCACGGCCTTATGGCCGGTCGCTATACTCTTAGTTCCAGTGGCGGCTAAGGGTCCTAGAGCACGGCCTTATGGCCGGTCGCTATACTCTTAGCCCCAGTGGGGGCTAAGGGTCCTGGAACGCGGCCTTACGGCCGGTCGCTACACTCTTAGCCAAGTGGGGGCTAAGGGTCGTTGAGCACGACCTCTTAGCCGGCTGCTATACTCTTAGCCTCAGTCGGGGCTAAGGGCCCTTGAGCACGGCCTTACGACCGACCGCTATACGCTTTGCCCCGATGGGGGCTAAGGGTCTCAATGCACAGCCTTCCGGCCGGGTGCTATGCTCTTTGTCCCAATAGGGGCTAGGGGTGCCCTAAAGTACGGTCTTACAGTCCGTCGCTATATTCGTTAGCGGTCCCCACGCCGCATGCGATATCACTTATTCTTTGGCTTGGGGGCTACTACCCTACGGCATATGACAAAATGCAGGCCAAAGTGAAAGAACAAGTATGTACTTGATGAATGACCAACATTGTTATCAGCAATATGCATATTCATTGATGAAAGTTCAAATACAGCACACTATAAAAAAAAAAGACAACAACAACAACAAACAGGGGTTTACGTATCGGGCCCTCCACTATCCTCATGGTCCTCATCTTCAGGAGTCCCGGCCTTAACATCCAAGGGGTTGGTCACCTCGTCTTCCGGGCCACCCCTTTGCTAGAAGGTGGGATAAACTCCACCTCTTCTGGGTCCCGATCCTCAGCCTCGGCCTGCTGCCACTCGTTGACGTAGTGGAGGTAGGCCTCAAAGTGGTCATCCTCCTAAAAGTCTAGAGCCAATGTCACCAAGACCTTGCGTAGGTACCCCATGGCGTCTGTACGGCCTTACTGATGTCCCTACTCCCTGGCCTTGGCCGCCCTCTCAGCCCCTGCCGCTGCCTTAGCGTCAGCTTTGGAAAGCGCCTCTCCCAACAGGCGCTGCAAATCCTTCTTCTCGGCCTCCCTGGTATCCTTCTCTTCCTTCAGCTTCTCCGAGCGCCATTGGTACCGGGCCACGAGGCCCTCTAGCTTTCAGCGCTCAGTCGCGGCCCTTACACCTCGAGCGAAAGCCTCGGCCATAGTCACCTCATCTTCGGTGACCTTGAGGGGTTCCAAGGTACCCAAAGCAGCTAAGTCCCAGGACTTAGCCAAGTCCTGAATAAGTATAAACTTGGCCATAGGGTTGGCCATGATAAAGTTTGAGGGCAAAGGCCAGACACTTGGGGAAGTTCTGTCCGCAACCTGGAAAGCAGCCCCCGTGGTCTTTGGGGTGCCAGAAGGTTCCTACGGACCAGGGGTTCGATCACCAGCAGACCGGCCCTCCGCATGGAGAGTTAGAGAAGATTGATCCCCCCTTTCCCCAGCATGGGTAGGGGAAAAAGCCGCCATC
Organism: Carnegiea gigantea; assembly: GCA_029747015.1. Taxonomy (NCBI): domain Eukaryota; kingdom Viridiplantae; phylum Streptophyta; class Magnoliopsida; order Caryophyllales; family Cactaceae; genus Carnegiea; species Carnegiea gigantea. Next base: position 702,439 of record JAKOGI010000154.1, read on the forward strand.
TCATCGTGGCGGCCCTCCGTTCGTTGGTGCTTGCGCACGGGCAAGCTTATTGCAGGTTTTTTCCATGCAGTACCAGAGGGGGTGCCTGCAGTATGGACAACCTTGTTGGTTAAACACTGGCGGTGGGTCACGATGAATAAGGGCGAATAGGGTTCGAGTATGTACCTTCTTGGCTTGCTGATTCATAAGGCACCGCCTCTCCTCTTCCCGGCGGCCCGCGACATCGGCCGCCAGTTACTCGGGGGTGGCGTCCCCGGTCTCAAAGACTGTCAGCTGGGCCCTCCCTTGCTCTGCCTAAAATAAGAAGGAGTCGGGTCAGAACCAAAGGAAAAGGTCGATCAAGATGGGAACGTCAAGTACCCTTAGAAACGTTCTTAAGAATCAGAAGGCCCGCCGCGGCTAGAAAGAAGTCATTGTTAAAAAACTTTAACTTAGGGAGCCAGTTCAGAGGCTTCCTGTCACTAGACTTGCTTTTCCTCTTCTCCGGCCCCTTAACCGACTCTATCGCCTGAGCCGTGAACTTTGGGATGGGCCAGGGCTTATCGTCCTCCCGGATGAAGTAATGGAAATAGCGGACCGTCTTCTTCTCCTCGGCCGTTGGTGCCCTGAAGGGATTCCTGACTAGCTAACACTCGTTCCAGTCAAGAACATTTCCCCAACCTGACTCGTGACGGACAAAGATGAAGCCATACTTCCAGTGCTTCACCTTCGACCTCTTCTCGATGGCCGTCATATAGCCCGGCCTGTTATTGAAGCAGTACCATCCCAAGTCTCCGATCTCCGTGGGAGCTCTTTGGACTGAATATATTAGAGCGAACGCTCGGGCTATACACGTAAGGTCGCACAGCTCACAGGTCGTGATAAAAGAGCAAATGTTGTGCTAGGATGTAGGAACGACTTGCGCGAGCGCCGGTTCGTACTTGTTCAAAATGTCTTCGGTTACCGAATGAAGAGGAAACCTAAGGCCGTAATTGAGAGCTGCATGGTAGACCGCGATGCATTTAGCAGGCGGCTCATCCACTGTCGCATCCGCCTTAGGGATTACGAAAGTATACCCCGTGGGCAAGAGATATTTCTTCTCAAGGGTCGTCTTCTTCAAGGTGGGAATGACCTTGGGGTTGGGGAAATGACTGCCTGGGCCATCTTGTGGGTCCGAGCAGGTAGGAGCCCCAGGAAACTCTGGTCCCTCCGCCACAAGCTCTGGGACCGGCCCTACAGGAGAACGACACCTCTTCTTAAGCACTGACCTTCACGGAGTGGACGGCCCTTCGTGGGACGAAGAGCTTGTTGACACCCCCTCCGAGGACGAACGCCTGGACGACCCATCCGAGGAATGGGAAGATGCCCTCCCGAGGAAGAACTAGTGCTAGTAGAGGCCATTTCGGCCACTAGCTTTGAGGAACTGGGGCAGAACAGGATTACCTTGAGTGCCCTCGGCTAGCAGCTCATCTGGGGACTTCATGCACGAAGTTGACTTGGTCTTTGCTATTTGTCGTACCTGGAAGTCATTCATAAAGTCAACTATAGTGATTTCCCATGGGTATGAAACCTCCACCTCAGGACTGAGGATACTAGGGGTCAAAAAATACTCGCAGCTAGGCCATGAGGGAGTGTCGGGCTCAAAAAGGGGCACCGAGTAGGGAATCATTTTGGGTTCCCTACATTGATTTTTTAGGGAAACGCCCGCAACCACCCGGCCATCGATAAAGGGCGGGAGGCCAGGGAACTATGGATGGCGGCCCGCCACCTGGGGGCCGGCTAATCCTTCAGGAACATCCCCGCTGGATGAACAAGATGAAGACATAACTATACAAGTACAACAAACAATGCTTGAATGAGGTACGAGGGTGTACCTGTGGAGGATGAAGATTCAAGGAAGAAGGTTGAAGATAAGGATGAACACTTAAACAGATCCTTTGAAGATGCAAGGAAAGAGGTTGAAGCGCTATAGTAAGTTTGAATGTGGTGTGATAGAACGGAGCAGAGCTTCTCTCTCTAGAAATCGTTTCTCTCTCTAGACGGCTCTAGTGTGCGATGAGAAAATGACCTTTTTCGCTGAGACCCACACTTTTATATAGAGCAGAGATGAAAAACGCTCCTCCTAAGACACCCAAAAGACGCAACTCTCAACAATTGCCACATGCTGCCATGTCATCACCGCCCCACTCGCAGACAGGGAACCTTTGGCTCTAGGAGGATAACGACTTCCCTAGGACGGCCTTTCACCGATCGCCATACTTTCAGCCCCTGGACGGACACACGATCCTTGAGCACAGCCTCTCGGCCGATCACTACACCCCTAGCCCCGGGGCTAGGGATCCCCGAGCATGGCCTTAGGACCGGTCGCTACACTCTTAGCCCCAATAGGAGCTAAGGGCCTTTGAATACGGCCTAAGGGCTAGTCGCTATACTCTTAGCCCTAATAGGGGCTAAGGGTCCTAGAGCACAACCTTGTGACCGGTCGCTATACTTTGAGCCCCAATGGGGGCTAAGGGTCCTAGAGCACGGCCTTACGGCCGGTAGCTATACTCTTAGCGCCAGTGGGGGCTAAGGGTCCTAGAGCACAGGCTTACGACTGGGCGCTACACTCTTAGCCCCAGTGTGGGCTAAGGGTCCATAAGCACAGCATTACAGCCGGTCGCTATACTCTTGGCCCCAGTAGAGGCTAAGGGTCCCTTAGTGTTGCCAATGGCCGGCTGCTACACTACCAACTGTCATAGGGGCCATAGCACCAAACGTGCGGCCTTTTAACTGGTCACTAGCCAGACTCAGCTTCTTAGCCGAGCGCTGTCGCATCAATCCACACATGCACAAAGTCACTCTGCATAAGGAAGAAAGGCATGTTGTAAGAAAAAGATATTTTATTATAACAACCAGATCAGTACATAGCAACTACCCAAACAAGAAAAAAGAAGAGTACAACATAGCTCTACGACCTACTTCTCATCACTCGAGACAGGAGGCGCGCCCTTCAACCTCGAGGTCACTTTAGCACACGGCTGAGGATTAGTAAGTATCTCGACAAGGCGGGGAACCTGTGCGTCCCTGAGCCTTTTGTCGACCTCCTCCAACCAAGCCTCAACGATATCCCAATTCAGCTCCCGCAGGTCCGACATCATGCAGTCCACGACAGCCCTGCTCGAAAGCTCTAGCTCCACAGCCTCGTTAATCACCAAGGCGCAGAAGATTGCCTGCACCATCTCGGGAATGTGGGCCGCATAGGCGAACTGCATCGCCACAAGGAGGTCGACATTAGGGCAAAGGCGTGGAAATTTAGAGGGAGAAGTTTCGGGCGGAGGGCAAAAGATTCCCTCAAAGGCCAGTGGAAGTTATCCCTAATGTACTCTACTGCATGCGTGGTGTCCAGAAAAGTAAGAAAAGAAGCCATCCTTCTCTCTCCCCCTTGAATCACCTCTATTTTCTCTCTCTCACTACAAACGTAGGGAAGCTAAGGGAATGGCATCTTCCCAGGAGTTCTACCCTTTCCCCTTTTTATAGGAAAGGATGGGCAGCCCAAGAGACAACACATCTCCTGAAGCGATAGCGAATCATTCCTGTCTTGCCACGTGGCCTTAATAACCTAGGGCCTGCTCTATCAAATTATGCAACAGGGACAAGTTTGATCCTCAGAAAAACAAACCCTCCATATAAAGAGCCGATATGTTCTTAAAGACACTCCACGGTTACAAACACCTCTTATAGAGGCGTGCGCAGGGGAAGGGCATCATACAAGACAACATTCGAAAAATTTAGTGCTACTCCTCGTCACTGGAAGGAGGCAGGGAGCCAGTTGATCCTGAGCTCTCCTCCTGGTCGTCGATTAATCCACGGGCTTCTGACGGTAAGGTTCGCTGTCAAAGTCGCGCCTCCCGCAGGTTGCGGCTGGTACGACTCAGCCAGGCCTCAAAGGACGTCCATCTCAAGCTCCCAAGGGTCAGCTTCAGGTCGACGGCAAGGAAGCCGCTCACTATGCCCAGTTCAACAGCATTGTTCAACAGCATAGCATAGAATGTCGCCTGGACCATCTCGGGAAATTCGAAGTCAAGCGCTGCTCTTTCTGTGTCAGACAACGTAAAGCATGGGCATAAGTCTTGGTAATCATCTAGAAGCAGACGAGGCGTGCATGTGGCGCTCCTCCTGCGCTGCCTGAAGGACTCCTTTACAAAGTCGGCCATCTCCCTGGTGTCGTGAAGAGGAGGAAACATCATGATGAAGAGGGCGTGCGCAGGTACCTCTCCTTCTGTTTCTCTCTTGTTCCCTTCCACAATTCCTCCCTGAAAGAGTACGCTTAAGCAACGTTTCTAGGAATCTTGATTTGTATTTATAGAGGGGACACCGAGGGGTCGCGTTTCACGAAAACACCCTCGAAGCTTAGTGGCCAACCCACTCGTGCCACGTGGCCATCCAGCTAACACATATTAATATGAACACAAGGAAAACGACAGAACTTCAAAAAGAGGGGAGGATGCAATCATTTTATTACCGGCAATAAAGACGGTACAAAAAAAAAAGAAGAGAACAGAAAAGGAAAGAAGGAACGCGCATCCGAGACACCTCCCAACCGGCCTCACTCCTGCTTGTCATCGTCCGAAAGGGAGGCGGCCTCCTCCTGCCCAGCTCCACCCTGCTCGTCATCATCTGAAGAGGAGGCGACCCTTTTAGCATCGGAACTCTCCTTCTCGCACTTGGCCTTTTCCCGGAATCGAGCCTCAAAAATTCGATCTCCATTAATCCACGCCCACAACTCAAAAGTGCTCCAACGGAGCTCGGTAAGGGCCGACTCCATTATGTGGAGTGTCCGCCCATACAGGACCCCCAACCGCTCGGCTTCGTTAAGAAGCATCGCGTAGAAGATGACTTGGGGTAGTTCCGGAAGTTCGAAGTGCCGAGCAGCGTCGTCGGCTACAGCGAGTTCATAGCTCAGGCATAGGGCCTGAAAATCGTTCGGGAGAGGCAATGGAGGAAAAGCAACCCCGCGCCGATCCCACTCAAAGTAGTAGGCAATATATTCAGCGGTTTCTCCGGTGTCTAGAGAACGAGGAAAAGCTATAGAAGGAACGCCCTGATGAAGATGGATACTGGAGATGCAAGATGGAGCCCCCATCCTTAGCGATCATATTTTATATCCGCTAATGGGGCGGTTTCCTAAGCCGCCGTCTAAACCTCGAGACTTGTTCCATCACGGATGCTTGGCTGGCTTTCTGGTCGGTGGCCATAAGACCGTCCGCAACGGGGGCGCAATTTGTGAAGCTCCACAAATATACACCGGCCATGGGCAGATTCCACATTTCACCTAGCTACTCGCTTGGCTCGGCGTGCAGGCAAAATGTGAGGGCCTAAGTGATTGGGGAAATAAGATCTCCCCACTGGGCCACCTTAGTTGTCTCAAAGGCCAAGCCCATACTCTTGAAAATGGGCTCCTAGCAGGAGCCTAGGGGCTCTTCCCAGGGACCTGTTGGCCAAACCGGTGGCCCATTCGGAATAACCCAGATAAGATTACTGTTTTACCCCTTGCCACAGGGACTATAAATAGTCACCTACCCACCGCGGGAAAAGGGTTGGTAGTCTGACACTTCATTGGACTCATTACTACATTCTCTCTCTACTCACCTGTGACTGGGATCCTTGATTGACTTGACCGTCGGAGAGGCATTCCCTAGTCCACAACCCGAGAGTGTATTTTTTGCAGGTTGGACCTTGGAAGAGGAGGACGTCAGGTGTCGCTTGCGTGCCATTCGGTAAGCCCATTCTTTCGTCCCACGTGATCACCTATTGCACACCACGGGAATCTCCGAAATCAGTTTGTAACTTCATCAACTATAAAAGGTCCTCCCCCAAATCTTTATACCTTGTAAAGTATAATTATTTACGAGAGCATAATTATAATGATTGGTATATAATTCTTTTTAAAATCATATTTGGATCACACACCATTCTGTTTTGGGGAAGGGAGTTTTTATACCGAGGCATTTCTCTTTGCAGTTGTTTTGGGCCAAAGCCTCTCTTAGTGGGAAGAGAAGTTGGGTGCTTCGATTATATGGATCGAGGCGCCCTCCTATTTTTTTTTTTTAAGATTTATTTCTTTTTTTTTTTTTTAAGTTGGGCATTAATTAAGTTGAGTAGTTAATTGTTCTTGTACTGCTTTGAGGGCTGATCAGATTATTTAGTTCCAAGCTAATATTTTTTAGCAGTTCTCAACAAATATGTCTTATGAAGATTTAGTCCCACAATATTATAAACATATTTTATAATATGAATGTTGCTATATATTTTTTGGGTTTCATATTGTTATACGTTTCATAACTAATATGAACCTTGGAGGTTGGATGTACAATTATATGTTATAGATCAACAAAGTAGAAATTTATTCTAGTAACATATTATATAACTGTCTTTCTCCACACTTAAAATTGTATTTGCCCACGGATATATGTGCAGCAGGTATTCTTCGCCGCACTTAAGCTAAGCGTGCCAATTGAAAGAGTGGGAAAATATTCCCCATACTTGATATCCGCGGCAAGGGTTACGTTTCCCATACTTATAAGCGTGGGGAATGATGTCTTTCCCCACTGATGTATATGTCGGTATTGTGTTGTACATATAAGTGTGGGGAAATTTAGCTCATTGTTAACATCTATGCTTCTTATCACTGGTCTTATAAGTGTTGCAACTTGAACCTATTCAACTAACTTTTAAACAACTAACTAACTTTTGAAGAATTCATAAATAATTTGGCGGGAACTTTTTTAACAACCTTTGGCGCCTTCAATAATTTTTCAATTTTTGGTAATAATATAAACCTTCAAAAATTAAAATCTTGAGCATTGTAACGCATATATATATATATATATATATATATATATATATATATATATATATATATATATATATATATAAGCTATAAAATTACAAAAATAATACGACAAAATCATAATAATTATTGGAATAATTGTTGCTATCAAGAATTCACAAGTACTGTGATAGTAAAATAGAAATGAAGTATCCCGGATGCATCCTAAGAGTGAAAATATGTTCTAAGAATGTGACATAAATACATAGCCAATAAGCAAGAGATTCTCAACTAAAATTCATGAGTAACGTCTAAAATGGGAGAGAGGAATCAAGGGCGAACATTTCCTCCATTTCTTGTCCCTTCTCGTTGCACATTTCCCTTGGTTGTCACCTAAAAATACCAAATCAACCCATTAGAATAAATATCATTCTACATTATAAAAATTGAAGCAAACATCAATCATCTTGAAAATAAAAGACATTGTTATATACTTCAGAAAGAAGTGATAAACTTACAAGTGTAATTTCGTCCAATTTTTCACGAAGCACCATATCTAATATACTTGGTTCAGCCTTACGTTTGCAAATTCCCATAGCCTAGAAGGAAGATGAAAATAAAAAATTAGAACTTAGAAAAAAAATATGAGTTCCGTGTTCTCTAAAGAACGATATTAGTGAAAAATAATTTAAAAAAATGATAACAAATAATTAAAACTTCGAAAAAAAATATTACAATTTGTACCACTCCCGCTAGGTAAAAAACAATGAGTTCCTTCTTCTCTGAAGAACGATATTGGTGCACCTAGTTAGGATGATTTCTCAAGACAATATCAACCAATATGTGTACTTGAGCACGGCTCAACTACAATCAAAATATGTAACAATATATGAGATACCACGACACAAGCATACCAATATGAATGTTACATGATTTCAAAGTAAATATAAATCTTCTTACTGAAGTTAAACAATTTTTTTCGTGTCGTATTGCAGTTCCATGCTCAACAGCTGCCTTTTGAAGCATATGTGAAGACATAACAGGAGTGTTTTTGACTTGCTTGTTCATTCCCACAAAAGTTCTCTAATAACAGACACAAAATAAATAAATGCATAACCAACTGAGCATATACTTTATGTTAAAGAAAACAGAATGTTTGATTGAAATATGTACCTTTTGATTTTCTACATGGCTATGCAATGATGGTTTGCAACCCTTTATTAAAGTGCCTCCTGAGGTAGGATTCGCTTTTGTTAAAAGTTCCACATGAGAGCGACCACCGTCATGATTAAAAGCAATATGTTTTGATGGTTGAGCATGAGGTATGACACCACCATCATTAAGAAGTGTGGAACTAGGTTGGACAGGATTAGGTCGCTTGTCGCCATGATTAAGAGATTCAGTTCTGATGTTACCATTTGATTGCTTGGACAATGACTAGGAATATGGGAAAAAAAAAAACCAATTAAAAGGCAAAAATGAACGAATTTAACCACCAGAACATTTTTTTGCTTCTGATGAATAACAGTTTAATGATATATCAATTGCACTTAATGGTGTCTTTCCTGATTGCTTTTGGTGACCACCTTGCATTGAGTCGATATGCTTTGATGACCTTGTGCTTCTTTGGGTCTCATGCCTTACAAGCAATTAGCATAGAAATATAATCAAGTACTCAAATGAAATATAACATAACTTACAAAAATATAATCTTTCACTGCCTAGGACATTAGAGATAGAGAAGGCATCCCCAAATTTAGGTGAATCATTGCTTCTATCCAGATTAATAGGTGTGTCAGGCCTTAAACCTTTTTGAGATCCATCGCATATACGTGAATCTTGGCCTTTGTTTTTATCACATGGTTGGGCATTCCTTGAAACTTCTTGGGAACCTGTACTCTATATAAATAGTAAGGAATAAAATTTAAGAAAAGATTAACGAGCATGTATTACAGCTAATAACCCAAAAAAACTAATAAACAATTGCGCAAACTGAGAGCATAAAACAAAATAACGAAAAAAGAAGCAGACGACACCATGAGTAATGTAGCAGCACACACTGTACACCCCTGCCCCTTAGCTAGAAGTGTTAGCAATTCCTAAAATTTTTAGAACTAAACGGACAGCATTTCATCTAAAACCTGACCATAACCCAGGGCTAAAGCCTTACATTAGGTATCTGCAATAGAGAAAAATAAGAAAAAACATTCTAATAGCTCAACGGCCACACGCCATAGCTCACAGCTCAACAGGTTACACACCCGGAGTACACAACACAAGAATTTACATAAAAGAATATACAACGCACGGATTACACATCCGCAGCCAAATGACTTATTAAATCATGCGAAGTGGCTAAAGCTTGTGCACTAACTTTTGCATTCAGCACTTCTAGTTGGTTCTCCAAGGTTTGCACTTTGTTTAGAAGTTTCAACACAATCAGTGATTCAGCCCGGTAACGTAGATTACGTAAATCTCTTGGAGATACTCCACGACCCAATCCCCACACTTTTCCCTACGTTTCAGCACCCATTAGTTTTGGATAGGCAATGTTCTCCACTTGCTTGGTCGACTATGAGAAGACAACTTCATCGGACCCTGTCTTTTGCTTGATAATATTCTTTGCTGAATCCTAACTCACAATAAAAATGTAACTTCAGACATCCATCAATCCTTCAATGCATGTAAATGATAATATAAACTTAAACAAATACAATTATCACAAATTGTTGGGTGATGGGATCATGAAAGGTCTTATCTTTCTTATTCTGACGAGTCTCTATGAACCATTTGATTGGACCAGGCTCTCGATTATGTTTCCTTTCCTAAAACCAGAACATAACTATGTCAATTTAAATGAATAATAGCAGGATATGTTTTACGCATGCCTATTAATAATGCCATCATAAGAAACGCAACACTTAGCCAACTCACAAACTTTTCACGCAAAATAGCAAAACTTTGTGAGCCAGCGGTGTGAGGATGTAATTGCTTTCCCTTTGCTCTCTTCCCGATCCCAGAGTATTTCTATAAATATATATATATATATATATATATATATATATATATATGTTACAATTTATATTCCAAACTAAAGTTATCATCAAGACCATGAGTGGCTATCATGTTCAATAATAAAAAATGCAGTTTACTGGTACTGTTTCATCTTCATATGCATGTCTTTGCTCATCTCTTTTCTTAGTAGCTCAATTGGAGTTCAAGACCATGAGTGGCTATCATGTTCAATACCACAACTCATGAAGAACACATCCAAAATTCATAAAATTTTCCAGAAACCTTATAACCATCATAGAGAACGTACATTCAAATTTTCAGACTTTTCTATCAAGCCAATAATTACCAGAACATTTAAACAGCAACTGGCTTAAAACAGGGCAGCTTCAAAAAAAAATTCATAACTTATAAAATACACATCTAAAATTCATGAAACTTTACAGAAAATTGCCAAATAACGTGTATGTTCTACAGTAAAAATTTCATGACTTTTCTCCAACCCAATAGCTCACAATAATTCAAACATCATCCGAATTTCAGCACAAATTAGCAGGGCAGATTCAATAAACAATTTATAATTCACAAAATACATATCAAAAATTCACGAACATTTGCAGGAAATTGCCTAATATCATGTCTAACCTACAGTAAAATTTTCAGAATTTTCCACGTAGCCAATAATTCGCAAAAACTCAAACAGTACACGATTTCTGTGAACATAGAAAATTCATCTTGTTTTCTATCATTTTGTTCTTCCAATACAAGCAATTAACCCAAAAATCCATCGTTTAGCATACAAATAAACAAATTCCCAGCATAATCATCAACTCACAACATCCAATTAATCCAAAATCACAATTATAAGACATGGGCGGGTTGCTAGAAATCGAAATTAGTGTATAAAACCAACCTTTTCACCATTTATGAATGTAATAGTGTTACTTACCAATGACAAGCACTTCATCATCATCATTAAATCCTACTGGGACAGGCACAAGGGATGGATCTAATTCCATCAGAGGATCACTGTTTTCGTCATTCTCATCGAGCACCTCATTGGCACTATCGTCATCACCATCAGCGTCATCTACAAGTAGCTCCTCTGCTACTGCAGTTTCATTTAGCAAGGAATTCTGATACTCAGCAAACGTACATCGTGAACGAAACATGACTCCTTATATTTGAACCTAAATTTCAAACTCACATTATTTCAAAATTTTTAACATAATAAACTATTAAAATTATAACTAGAAGCAATATCAACGCTTTACACAATTTATTGTAATCATAAGCATGATTTTTAAACCTAACAAATGCAATGCAGAGACAAAATCATTATATTAAAGAAAACGTCTCTAATGATACCCAAAAAAAAAAAAAAAGAGATTCGATAACAACAAAACTCTAACAAGAACGGTTTCATATTTCACGACTCTCCAGCTACATTGGCCCAATACGTCGGATCCCCAAATTCATCCTCTTTTCTGATGTCAACAAGCATGTACTCAGGGTAGAGCTCATCATCAACTTGCAATGCTCCTAGACGATATGTGTCCATCGGCTTTACTTTAACAACATTCTCCCAACCTTAGTTTAAAAAAGCCGTTTGAGGCACGCCTAGGCGCGCCTCGGCGTGAGGCTACCTGGTTAGTGCCTCGATAGAGATGAGGTGCGCCTCAAGGATGCGAGACTATATCTTCTCCCTTTTTCTTCTTTTTCATAACCTCGCCTCTACCTTTTTCCTTCATTTCCTCCCTTGGGAGCTAAAAGGTGAGCTAAACTTGTATTGTAAGTACGTGAACTGGGAAACTACGATGATCAGATAACATACCTTAAGGTTATTTGTGGTGTTAGTAGTCATATTGATGTCTAATCACATTTTTAATGCATTTATCTAAATTTATTTATGCAAAACATGCTTTGTGAAATATGAAATACTTTTTAAAAAATGTGCATAGAAGTGCGCCTCGCATCCATGATGCATGCGCCTTCGCCTCGTGCCTTGCGCCTCACGCTTTGGGACCCTATGCACCTCAGTGCGCCTCGCGCTTTCTAAAACTAAGCTCCCAACCCTTATCTTTCTCATCTTCAACATAGAATACTTGTTGTGCCTGAGATGAAAAGATATATAGATCATCCTTTAAAGCGCCTCCCTCATGTATTTTGTGTGAGAAATTTATGAGAGTGAACCCTCTTTTGTCCCTCTTTAGACCCCTGGAGTTTACGTTCACCCAATCACAATGAAATAGTACCACCTTACGCTCCGAATAGTAATCTAATTCAATGATGTCATTGATTTTTTCAAAATAGATTTTTCCCTCAGCTTCTACCATGACCCCAAAATTTTGAGTTTTCTTTGCCTTATCTGTCTTTTGAGTATGGAATCGATATCCATTGCTAACAAATGCATTCATTCGCTTTACAATTGGGTTAGGACCAGCAGCGACAGCCCTCAACAACCTTGATTCTCGATCATCAAATTCTTTGTTGGTTACCTAAGGTGTAAATATTAAAAATAATTAGTCCAAAATGGATAAAGCACAATGCTAAATGAAAAGACATTAGTTATCAAGGTGAATTTACCCTTTCTTGGATCCACTGAGGAAATTCCTCAAGTAGCCACTTTTGCTTAAGTCTATGACTTGCCACGTGAGGATAAGATGTCATACGCTCGTTCAAAAATTCCCTATAATTAGTCATGTTAGTTTAATATGTTCGGTTAGCAAATAATATTTTTAGGAGCAATTAGTGACTTCTACTGACCTATGATATTCATCAATGTCGTCAAGGTGTAAAAGTACATATTTTTGAGCTTGCAGAAGGCTTAATTGAGAAATTTCAACCATTTGCACCATTCCTTTGGGTTGACCCGCAGTACCAAATAAATAGACATCCTCATTAGGGTTACTACCATCATTTCGTTATGGTAGAGTAAAAACTGTTTCCACCCCATTAAAGTCCCTTAAATAGAAGGTTATACACTCATGTGCAATGTATCCTTCTGCTATTGAACCTTCGGGCTATGCCCTATTATGTACAAGATCTTTTAGGAATGCCAAAAACCTACATAGGTCAAAGTAAAACTAGTATAATACAACTATCATTATACAAATACTTAGAAAAAAACAATAATAGAAAAAATATATATTCTAACCTTTCAATGGGGTACATCCATCTATAAAAGACAGGCCCTCCGAGCTTTGCTTCCTCAGTTAAATGTACAAGCAGGTGCACCATAATTGTAAAAAAGCTAGTAGGGAATGTTTTCTCCATTTTACACAGTGTTATAACAACATTAACTCCAATATCATCCAATTTCTCAACTGATAACTCCTTCGCACATAATTCCTTGAAAAATGCTGATAATGCACATACAAGATCCACAACATCAGAATCTTTTGCTGCTCTTAGGGCAATGGGGGGCAAATCTTGCATCAATACGTGATAATCATGGCTTTTCAAATTGAATAACTTACGCTCCTTCAAATTAACACATCGAGATATATTACTCGCATACCCATCTGGGACTCTTATATGTTTCAAGACAGCTAGTAAATGTGTCTTCTCATCAGATGACAAAGTGTGAGGAGTATTAGGGATTTCATATTTTTCATTTGTTAGTTGAATAGGATGAAGCTCTTGTCGTATTTTCATCACTTGTAGGCCTTGACGCGCTTTCAAGTTATCTTTAGATTTGCCCTCAAGATTCAATAAGGTACCCAAAAAGTTATCACATATATTCTTCTCAATATACATTACATCCAAATTATGGCGAAGAGGATTACTCTCCCAGTAAGGCAAATCAAAGAAAATGCTCCTCTTCTTCCGTATTTGCTCCTCATCCTTTTCATCGATACCGACATTTTCAGTTTCACATTTATCATAGGAATCTCGACCCCTGTAACTGTATCAGAATATCACTACCAGTACAAGATTTACGAGCAAGACGAAGCTCAATATTTCCATCAAATCCAACATCGTCAAAACAAAATGGATGATTTTCAGGAAGCCATCTCCTATGGCCCATGTAGCAAAATTTACGTCCATTCTCCAGCCACATGGAATGTATACCTCTAGCAGAAGATAGACAAGCAAAACGACCCTTAGTACTCCATCTAGATAAGTTTGCATACACAGGAAAATCACTAGTAGTAGAACAAAGAACGCCACGCAGTTTAAACTTTGTCTTTGAGTATGCATCTACCCCGTCCCACAACTGTAACAATTCTTTAACTAGAGGTTGAAGGTAGACATCAATGTCCATACCGGGAGCCTTTTCCCGAGGAATGATCATGGATAGAATGATAGAAGATTGTTTCATACAAAGCCATGGCGGTAGATTATATGGAATTAAAAGTACAGGCCACGTACTGTGTGGTACTCATTACACGAAAAGGGTTAAATTCATCCGTAGCAAGTCCTAACCGGACATTGCGAGGATTAGAAAGAAAATGAGAATTCTATTCATCAAAGTCTTTCCATGCTTTTGCGTCTTCTGGATGCCTAAGGATTCCATCTTTAACCCTCCCTTTATGGTGCCAAAGCATATCTTCTGCTATTTTAGAGGATTTATACATCCTAACCTTGGTATAAGAAGGAAGTAATGCAAAACCCTATTTGCCACTTTCTTATCCTTGTCCTTCCATCGGGAAACATGACAATTGTCACACTCATCTTGGTTTTCCCTCCCATCCCAATACAGGATACAATCATTAGGACAAGTATGGATCTTTTCATAGATAAGCCCTAAATCCTTCTTTAACTGCTTACATTTACTCCAAGATGATGGAAACGGATTAACTTGGGGGAACACAGTTACTATGAGTTGGAGCAACATATCAAATGACTTAACAGACCAACCATACATGGATTTCAACTGAAATAAGTGTAAAATGAAAGATAGTTTTGAAAAACTCGATCCTGGATATAGTTCCTGCTCAGCTTGCTCTACTAGCCTTCTATACCCAACATCTTCATCGTTCCCTCCCTCATTCATTCCATTGTTACACATAAATTCATCAACAAACTGATCATCTACCCCCAACATTGGATCTCCAATGTCCCATATGTTGTTAGCAGCATTATTTTCAATGTTTCCTTCATTACATATCCCAAAGATATCATTCAACAATCCAGCAGTGTCGACATTACCTTCAAAGCTAGCTTCAACACTAGCGTCATTATGGCTTACATTTTGAGGTACTGAAGTAGATTGCACAGAAAATAATTCCCCATGATGCACCCATTCTGTGTAGCTAGGCCAAAATCCATAAAACATGAGATGGTATGCCACTTCATCTCTATTAAACCAACTATTACGCCCAATCTTACACCGGTTACAAGGGCAAATGATTACCTTACTATTCCCAGCATTGGAGAAAGCAAAATCTAAGAATGATTCAACTCCTTTAATATATTCAGGTGATGTCCTATTCACATTAATCCAACTTTTATCCATTTAAAGGAGTGGTAACACCTAAAAACAAAGCATGATTAATTAGTAACATACAAAAGTGAACTACAACCCTCTTCATTCACACAAACCCCATAAGGAAAAAATTAAAAAGAGATGTGCAATGAAGATCTTAAACACAACCTGACTATGCAAAAATACATTAAACCATAGTTGAAAAAATAATAAAATTCCACAACATACATAGACAACCTAAAAAGTTATGTTTTTAATTTTTATTTTCCGTTTTAAGGGTTTTATTACGTCTAGAAAATTATATTTTACAAGCTGGGTGTTTTTATTATTTGTTTGCATATTTAGTTTAGAGCAGTTAATTAGTAAAGAAATCATATTTTAAAGATGCATGTTTAGGGCAAAAGTATTCAAACCACATATATAAATGTAACAAAACTTACAATAACTTCAAGCTATTTCTTAATCAGTTGGATAGTTATGCCATCTCAAATGTTTTAAAAAATAAATTTGCAAACACAAAAGAACATCATACTGACAATTTCAGGTGCTATGTCTTCTAGATAATGCATTTGAATGAACTAAACCCTTCCAAATGCCATGATCGCTATAGAGGAATGAAGACAAGGGTGGTACTCATTATTCTAGGAAAGTACCACTTCTTTTGGGGATTGACTAAAACAGACAAAATAGTATCAACCTTGACAGAAGGAGTAAAACCTTCTTGTTCCTAGTGATGTTCTACCTTAGCTTGCCCAAGTTGCCCTGACTACATCTTCCATTTTTTATTTTTTATTTTTTTGGGTTAACGTCATGTATCAGACATCGACAAACAAACAAAGAAAAAGAAATGAAGAGAATATATAGCTAGAACACGAAGTATCTGCAAGATCTAGTTCCTTGGTGCAATAAGATCACCGGGAAAGCTAGCATGCGTAATGAAATAATTAATTATGTAGAATCTCTTCAAAGACAAGTTGAGGTAACTAACACAGTGCTCATGAAATTCGAATAGTAATCTTCCAACATCACACATTTAACCTCACCGCTTCACATTTTTAACTATTTGGTCTTGCTTCCTTTTCTATGAAACAGTTTCTTTCTATGAAATTGGCAGTTGTAAATCCCAAGCTTGATTTCAGCATTGAAGATCTAATCGACAAACAGGTAAAGATAACTAGACTAGAGAGCTAAGTACAAAAAGCAAACCTAAAAGAAACAAGCAAAAAAAAACAAAAGATTTGTTTGCTGCTACTGACTCTTGCACTCTTTACTCAACAGGCTTTTGCAACGTGCTCAACTAGTGTGCCAACAATGGCAATATCACCAGACTTCCTAAAATACAATCACGTCAAACAGGATCTGGTTTATGCATCTGAACTTGCAGTAAGCCAACTCGATATGGGGCTCCAAAGAGCCATCAGTGCTCCAATATCAATGCCTGAAACCTTCTTTGATCCATCCTCTTTCAATGTAATCTCCTTGCTTTTAGTTCAGGAAATCCAAATTTACACCAACTCTGTTCTTTTTTCTCACTTTGATGCTTTCTATGAACAACAAACTTCAGGTTCTTTACCATGGGATGCTAATTTACAAAACATCTACTCCATGGAATGTCAACAAGGAAGATCCATACCATCTCAATTACAGACATTCACAAGTAGATAGCACATAAAAGTTGTTTATTTCCAATCTAATGTCAACGAGGAATATGACTATGCACACCTTGTGTACAGTCACATTAGTTTAACAAAGCAAACACTAATTCAGCAATTACAACTGAAAAGAAAGTTTTCAGGTCCTTGAGAACATTCCCCTTTTCCTTTTTTAAGCCTCTTCTGAGTTGTTGCCTTTTCTTGCTGTTGGAGCTACACCATTGCTGAAGGTTCAAAAACTAACTCAATCCATTTACAACAGCAACCAAACTGTGGAGAACTCAAGCACACTACCTAGCTCCTTTACAACTTTTAATTAATAATTAGTTCTAAGTTCTTCAAGCCAATTTAGTCAAATATCGAAATTTTCAGCAATAGAACTTCAACAAATTTACCAAATTTAGCAAAATTCAACAACACAAGAGAACAAATTGAACAAAACAATACAGATTTCATCAACAAATTGCCAAGCACCGAATTAAGGAGCACAGCAGCGATTAGCAAATCCTCAACTCTCACGACAGCAACCAAAAAAAAAAAGTAAAACACCATGGAAAGATTAAAGATCGAGAAGAGCACTCACCGAAATTGCCAAGCACCGAATTGAAGAGCAGAGCACCGAACAGAGGTAGACGTGTGGGCCTGGGTTCTCGCCGTCGGGAGTTATCGCCGCTGTCACGACCACTGCCGACCGACGCTTGACTATGGTGTGGAGTGTAAAGGGTCTATAGCGAAAAGCAGGGCACGTCGTCTGCCGGTCTGTAAGCAGGAGCAAAGGAAGCCTGAGAATGAAATTAAAGGGCGGTTGAATGGAATGAAAGGGTATGTCTGTTTCACACTGGAGATTGAACAAAGCATAGCTTTGTTGTTTTTTTTTTTTTTTTAATTCAATAGAATTGGTCTTCATTAATTAATTTGGTGGTTCCTAAAATAAATTTTGCAAAATTAAAATATATGCTACCACACTTAATATCCGTGTCAAATATACCCTATTTACAAGAAGTAAGGCACCACGCTTATTATGTGTAGACAAACCTTCATTACTTACCACCACTCTTATAAGAGTGGTTATATTTTTCCTCACTTATTATGTATGGGGAAAATACTGGGTACTCATTTTCCCTTATTTTCCTGCTACACTTAATCAAGTGTGGTTAAATAAGTGTGGAAGGATGTCCTTTTTTTTTGTAGTGCCTCCACCATCATCAACATCAGTTTCCTTCTGGTGCTACAGGAAGATTCGCAGGAAATAGTAGATATATACTGTTGGTCGGGCCTAATGACATAAGGACTGATTTGACCCCAACCTATAGAAAGAGACTTAAGGGGTCAACTAAACACACAGTTACACACAGTGATCTCTTATTCCCCTCTACTTCTCTTTCACGAACTTCCTACCATTTAGCGGAATTCGGGTTTAGGATATGAATTCTCAAGACTACTCTAGTAGCTGTCTAGTAGCATTCAGATTACGTGGGCTGTTTTTTAAGGGTTTGAGGATTAGGGTTTCTGTTTTGGGGAAGGGGGTTTTTATACCGAGGCATTTCTTTTGCTTTTGTTTTGGGCCAAAGCCTCTCTTAGTGGGAAGGGAAGTTGGGCGCTTCGATTATATAGATCGAGGCACCCTCCAGTTTTTTTTTTAAGATTTATTTCTATTTTTTTTTAAGTTGGGCATTAATTAAATTGAGTAGTTAATTGTTCCTATACTGCTTTGAGGGCTGATCAGATTATTTAGTTCCAAGCTAATATTTTTTTAGCAGTTCTCAACAAATATGTCTTATAAAGATTTAGTCCCGCAATATTATAAAAATGTTTTATAATATGAATGTTGTTATATATTTTTTGGGTTTCATATTGTTATACATTTCACAACTGATATGAACCTTGGAGGTTGGATGTACAATTATATGTTATAGATCAACAAAGTAGAAATTTATTCTAGTAACATATTATATAAATTAGTTTTATATAATAAGCTTGTGTAAACGTGTTTTACACAATTTAACATGAACGTCTTTGTGATAGTCACTAATCAATATGTTAATTAGTTTAACAAAAATTTATGAATTGTATGATAATTAAATTAAAGAAACTTCTAATACATGTCCACATGTGATGATTATGAGCTCAGCAGGATTTTCGAACATATGATATGAATGATGGGGTTTTTTTAGTAACTTAATTATTAAATGGTATGCCTAACATATAAACTTTCATATATGACAACTAAGGATTTGATAGGTAGTACGTCATCTAACGAAAAATTGGATGGTTCAAATTATGATGTTGGGCATTTAAAAGTCCAATTCACCCTAAATAAGGATGACATGCTAGATCTCTTGACAACTTCTATCCATGTCCCGACAAACAAAGATGAACAAAGCAAAGATATGGCTGCTATTGAGCAGTATAAGGAAGACCTAAAGGCATACCACGCCTGGTTCAAAAGGCATTATTCTGCACACTACACAGTGTTGTCTTGCATGCATGATGATCTTCTAGGAGAGTTCGAACGTTTCTCCACTCCTAAGGACATGTGGGCCCAGGTTAAGATCAAGTTTGGCCAAACATCCGCCACAAGATTGCATAGCTTACAGTTAAAATGGATGCAGTATACTATTGACTTTGGTCGTAGTATCTCTGAACACCTTCGAACCATAAATGCCATGGTTCGAGATCTTAAAGTTCTTGGGCAAGACATCTCTGAGGAGGAATAGTTACTAAATGTGATTAGGGCTCTCCCCTAATCAAAATGAACATTGGAAGCATTTTAAAGTCATTATGGCATATAACAAGAACATTCAAATCTTGGAAGCAATTTCGAAACACCTCGAGATGAAGGATGAGTGTATAAAAGCATATGCACCTCCCAATGTGGCATTCGTTCCCAAAGGGAGTGGGCCCAGGGGCAACAAGCCTTACCGTGGCAAGAAGCCTAAGAAGGGTCCTCGTCCCAATCAGAACTCTCGCTCTAAAGGTGTTTTTGTCAAGAAGAATAAGGCTGAGGGTACTAGAGCTAAGGATATGGTACATTTGAAGTGCTATAGCTGTGGAAAGAAGGGGCACTTTGCTTGGGATTGTCCTGAGGTGGCCAAGGTACTTCTTTCCACTAAAACTCTTGAATTATATGTTTGTTCCCCTACATTTGTTGCTACTCTCTTGAATTATATGTTTGTTCTCATACATAATAAGTGAGCTAACTAAAGAAGGTCTTTTAGATTGACTTACTAGGGTTAAGTTGTCTAGTTGTGAGTCAAGTCTAGCTGGCAAAGCAACCACAAAGCCTTTCGATAAGGCTTCGAGAGCATCAAGTCACTTAGAATTAATCCACTCAGACATCTGCAGACATATGAACGTTAAAGCACGTCATAGGGCTATACATTTCATTTCCCTTATAGATGATTATTTACGATATGGGTATGTGCACCTGCAATCTTACTGCTACAAGGCACTTGATGTGTTCAAACACTTCATAGCAGAAGTAGAGACTCAATTGGAAAAAAATTTTAAAACTCTTCATACTGATCAAGGTGGCGAATATCTCTCTAATATGTTCAAAGGGTTTTGTTATACAAAGACAGCTAACGATCCCGCACACATGGCAACATAATAGTGTTGTGGAATGTAGGAATCGTACATTGCTTAACATGGTCAGGTCAATGATGACATATACTAACCTCCAAATCAGTTTTTAGAGGGATGTGTTGCTTTTGGCAACCTATGTCCTTAGCCGTATGCCAAGTAAGAGTATATCTGCCACAACATATGAGTTATAATTTGGTAAAAAGTCATCCTTGGACCACTTATGCCCATGGGGTTCGACGGGCAATGTGCACAACTCAGCCCACAAACGTGCAAAACTTGGTCCAAGAGCCACCAAGATGGTGTCCATTAAATATCCTCCACACTCTAAAGGATATGTAATGTATGGGGAAAAACCTAACAGTGGCATGGCAGAAATAGATTCTCGCAATGTCGACTTTCTTGAGTATGAGTTTCCTACTATTGGTGAGATAAAGAAGGATGTCGAACTGTAGGTGTTACAGCAAGACATTCAACCATCTTTTGCTGAGGGGGAAAATTTGAATTCTAGCCAAGTCACTGAAGACATGAACCCATTGAAAATTAGCCTATAAACTTTAATAGAAACAATTGTGCAAGTGATTAAAGATATGGGAAAATAGCCACGCGGTTTGAAATACGTGCCCTATTTTTTGGGCTTATATAAAGCTGAGATCTAGTCCGGTTCGACCTAGGTCCACTTGT
Source organism: Carnegiea gigantea (assembly GCA_029747015.1). Classification (NCBI taxonomy): domain Eukaryota; kingdom Viridiplantae; phylum Streptophyta; class Magnoliopsida; order Caryophyllales; family Cactaceae; genus Carnegiea; species Carnegiea gigantea. The sequence goes on from JAKOGI010000154.1 coordinate 723,590, forward strand.
ATCCGCCCCGCATCAAACCCAGCTTAGGCTCGCAATCAACGGTTTGACATACATGCCCTGTTTTTTGCAGTGCAAGTGAGTTTCAAGTTAAACAAGATGTTTACAGTATAACTAAAATGAATAACTCATTCAAAACCTGCCCTACGCTATGAACTGCCCCGCCTCATCTACCAAAATAGATGGTGTAGTTCCACGAGGTTTAAACCATCAACTCGCAGCTCAAAAGGGTGATTTGCTCGGACTCAACCTATATCTCAACTTTAGGATACAGTGAGCTGGCCATTCCTATGTAGCCCCCTGACAAGGCCTATACAAGGGTTAACGAACTAAGGGATCGAGACCACATCATAGATTAGGCCCTCTAACAACCCCTTTCCTCCAATTCATAATTTGATGTTGTATGCATCCTTAGTATTTAAGGCCCCTTGACTCACCATTCTTTCTTTTTTTTTTGTAGAAATAACATTATTTTTATTTTGATCATTAGTCATCTAGAATCCAGATAAAAATTTAGAGGCCACCTAGGCCATACAACACAATTTCCACACCTTACAAAAAAATTCTACACTCCTAAAACACCAATGAAGCTAAAACAAACTCATAAGCTAGCTTGATACCAGATACTGACATGAGCTAAACCTCTTAACAAAATACCTAATAAATACACGATCAACTAGTGGCTCCAGCACGATTACAAAAATAAAACAAATTGCAAAAACGTCACTTGTATTTTCATCTCTACTCCAGGAATTTCTCTCTCTACTCACAATAAAGAGGTTAGCTCCTCAAATTTTCACAAATAAAAAGATAAGGTTATATTTTCACCCCTAGTAACTCCAGAGGCATTGTCGTTAAATACTCCATGGCCTTAGTTAAGCTAACCTCCATGTCTAACGGGCTTTATGGCCCCCCCTAATTTTGTTTAAGCATTTTACGTAAGTTCTCCTTAATTATAAGCTCATCCTCTATACAGGGCACCCCAAGTCTCTTTGCAAAATCAATGATATCTTTTGGGCTTATTGTACTGCCAAGACTTTTTGAGTCTCTCCCCTTCTCTAGACCGATCTTCTGATGTGCTCTGTCAATTCATATTCTCTAATGCCCTTGCAAAATATACATCGCTTTTTCCCCTACCCAGGTGGTCTAGAGCTTTTGAGAGGTCTTAGTCTTGCACTTTCCCTGGCTAATTTTGTCACCTTCGCTTTGCTGCTTTTCTTTTAGCTTTTTCTTCTCCTATTTTCTTAGCTTTGGCTTTCTCAAAATTAGGGATCATATCTTCAAAACCCGATGAAACTTATGGACCTAAAATAGAAGCAAAAACATTGAAGGAGCTTGACTTTGAAGCATTATAAGTTGGCACACCATAAATTTCTTCTTCAGCATTACCTTTCAGATTCGAGGCCATCAAAGCAGTTGGCCCAATCTCAAGATTTTGGCTGGCATTAAAAGGGATCTCAGGGACTTAAAGGACTTGGGGAGCTCAACATTAAGGGAACCCTCAACACCAATAAAGGTGGAGACATCTTTTAAATGATAATCATCTCCAAATATGCTATTGCTGCTCAACTTGGAGGATTTATGATGCTCAACAATGTGTTCACCACAAGCTCACGTTGGTACCTAGGAGCCTTTAATATAAAAGACGTAAGTATCAAGAAAGCCTTCAAAATTTGAACTGTGACCTTCTAGCTTTTGACAAGAAATGTTTAGTCGCTTTAGCATATTTTCCGGAACACTTTGCTCAAGTTCTGGTGACGTTGAGTTGTCTTTTTCCTTGTCGACATCGCTAGCAGCCTTAAGAGGACTTCCTCTCATGTTCTTCCAATCAAATATCAAAGGTAACTATGGTAAATCAAATGGATCATCTCAAGAATACTGACAATATCAGGTGAACAAGCGTATGGGAGAGAATCGAGAAATTCGTAACTATCAGCCGTCGAGTAAGAAATCTTCTCAACACCACTTCCAGGGGAACAAAATGGTGCAACAAGGAGGTTGCCCAAGTGTTGTCCATGGGACGTGTGGTAAACCTAATCACTACACAAGTGAATGATGAAGTCGGGTTCCAGGTGCATCTTTCAGGTGTAGGAGCCAGCAGCGCAAAGTCAGGGATTGCCTTCTCCATGCACTAGGCAATAATCATAATGACCACATGGGAGGAAACACACAACGGGGTGAAAGTAAAGGCCCAAATCCCAGAAAACAAAATCGAGCATCGCACCTAGCCTTGCCAAGGAATCCATCACCAGCAACCAACCCAACAAGCTGCGTTTTCGTGATGAAGAAAGAGGACGTTGATGCAGCTGGCAATGTAGTGACGGATAATTTAACATTGCATACCTTTCCTATAACTGTTTTGTTCGACACGATTGTCACATATTCATTTGTATGCCCCGCAATAGCTGGGAAACTAAAACTAGTGCCTATTAGTATTTGTCACTCATTGTCTGTTACCCTACCCATTGGGGAAACTATTAGTTGTGGGATCTTGTTTGAAAATTGCCCCATTGTGATAATGCATAGTGAATTTCCTGCAAACGTGCCGCAGATTGATGACCTTTTTTATCAACTAAGGGGAGTAGGAACCTTTTCGAAGAGAGACTTCAGGTTCGATTACCATTGGTTAAGGATAAAAGAGGGTGACATTCATAAGACAGCGTTTCGCAGACGATATGGGCAACTCAAGTTTGTAGTGATGCCCCTTGGCTTAACCAATGCCCCAACATCTTTCATGGATTTGATGAACCGAGTATTTAAGCCCTACCTGGATCGATTTATGGTGGTGTTCACAGATGATATCCTAGAATACTCTAAGAACCACGAAGAACATAAGAAACATTTAAGGTTAACTCTAGACACACTAAGGGTAAACACCATGTATGCCAAATTGTCAAAGTGTGAGTTTTGGTTAGAAAATGTTGCCTTTTTTGGCCTGTACTATCAGTAGGATGAATTAGGGTGGCCCTCAAAAGGTAAAAGCCATCACGAACAGGCCTTATCCTACAAACCCGACTGAGGTATTGAGTTTTTGGGATTAGTTGGATATTATCAGTGACTCGTAAAGGATTTCTTCAAAGTCGTAACCGCCTTGACTAACCTCACCAAAAAGGTAGTAAAGTTTAGTCGGACCCCTAAGTGTGAGGAGGCTTTCCAAGAGTTGAAAAGGAGATTAACCTCAGTCCCCTTCCTTACCCTTCCATAAGGTATCAAGGGGTTCGTGGTTTTGAGCGATGCATCACAACAAGGGTTGGGGTGCGTACTTATGCAAGGTGATAAGGTGATCACATATGCATCCCGTCAATTAAAGCCTCATAAAAGGAGCTACCCCACCTAAGATTTGGAACTACCTGCAGTGGTGTTTGCACTTAAGATGTAGAGACAAAGGGTCTTTACAGATCATCAAAGCCTCAAGCACATATTCACCAAAAAAGAGATAAACCTTCGGCAACTACACTGGCTTAGACTCCTAAAGGATTATGACTCAAATATTCAATATCACCCCAGTAAGGCCAATGTAGTAGTAAATGCCCTAAGTCATAAGCCTTACCATGCATTGAACGCTATCTTTTATCTGCCTCATCAGTTAGGAGAACTAAGGTAGTTGGGAGTTGAGGTAATTGATAAAGGGAAGAATGGCAAAGCTATCCAATTTAAAGCTAAGGCTAACCTTATTAGGGAACATCCATTAGGCACAATAATCTAGTGTGAATATGGAGAAAATAAAAGTGGATTTGATGGTTGGGAAGGCCCCAGGGTTTGTGGTTCAAGAGGATGACCTCTTGAGATTCCAAGCAGGGTTATAGAAGAAACTATAGGAAGCTTTTAGGACCAGATTGAATTTTAGTTTAGCCTTCCATCCCACTAGCGATGGATATAGACCCTGGAAGATATGCTACGGGCCTGTGCCCTGGATTTCAAGGGCACCTGGGATGAGCAACTACCCCTTATTGAGTTCTTGTACAATAATAGCTATCAGACGAGCATAAGAATGACACTTATGAGGGCCTGTATGGTCGGAGGTGTCGTACCTCACTGTATTGGAGTGATATTGTTAGCGCTCGTATGGTAGGGGAAAACATGTTACAAGACATGTTCAAGAAGGTTAGGATAATCTAAGCTCATATGAAGGCAACTCAAAGTTGACAGAAAATATGCTAACCAAAGGCGTCGCTTGTTGGAATTTGTGGTGGACGACCAGATCTTTCTAAAAAGTTCGCCAACAAAAGGAGTGATGCACTTCAGCTAGGGGGCAACTTAACCTAAAAATATGTTGGTCCTTACCGGGGGACTCACTATAGACGCCTAAAAATAGTGTCTTATTTCTAATTGTCGGATGATGAAAATTATACCCAATCTATGTGCTTGGGGCCCAGTAGAGCGATCTTTTGAAAATTGAGTCCGAAATAAAAAGAGAACAAAAGAGAGCATGATAGAAGCTGGCCCAATGGACCTGGTCAAACAGGAAACCTGGTCGGTTCACTTAATAGGGAACCTGGCCGGTTTCCTTATTTTTCTTGCTCTCTAAGCTTTTGTATGTCTAAATGAGGATTAATTAATTAGAATTCTAGCTAGATTAATCGACCGGGTTTAATGAATCAGAATCTTAGATGGATTAATTCACTCATTTAGATTAGCATTAATGGGACTAGGATTAGGTCTCTTTTCTCTAAACCGATTCAGATTATTCCTTCAATCACTATAAAAAGTGGGCTGCCCCCTCAATTGGCATGAATTTAGCATCGAATTCTTGTTAGTGAGATCATTGAAAAATTGCGAGAGGTTTCTAGTGAAAGAGCGCTGGAAATCAGAGAGGCAGAAAGCAGGGCAAAATCCTGAGAGAAACACTTCATACATCGAAAGCATGAAAAGGGGAGATCGGTTTAGTCATTAAAAGGCTCACTGATAAATCAGGTGGGTTATCCTAAGTCGTGATTTAAATCCCCCCTTTATCTTTTTACCTTCTTTCTTTTCATGACTTTTGATTCCAAGTTTGGTAAAGATGTAATATTTAGGTAGTTTCCCACCCGCTGTAAGTAGTTACTTTCTTGTTTGACATGATTGGCATGATCGATACTAATATACTGCTTCATTGTGTGATAGTGTAATTAAGGTCTAATTTCTCATATTAAATAGTAGATGCCGTCAGTGATGACAGGTAGTGATGTGATGCACTCTATCATGTTACCGTACCATCGCTACCAAATGTAGATCGTAGATTCGAACCTATGGAATCAAGATAGTCCTAGAATAGGGATTACTCCAGGGCCTTTGAAAAACCTTTTTGAAGTGAACCAGCTGGAACTTTCGGTTGTCCCTACTGTTTTATCATTCGCTTCGAATAGCAGACCTAGTTTGTAAGTATTCCCTAAAACTTAGTGGTGACTCCATTAATTGAAGTTTCACACTTTCCTTATTTTTTTCAATTTATTTCTCTTTATTCTTCCCGAATTAGGTAGAGCTATTTGGTATCTCGACAATAAAACTAGCTGGACCAAAATCTAGGCTCAAATCTAGCCCAGGAACCCGGTCGGATTCTTGGGCCAGGCTGTAGTTACTGCCAGAATTCAGCCAATGGAGCTCTACCAGGCTTTTGACCCAGGAAATCAAGTCGGGTTCTTGGAGTAGATCCAAGGTTTAGCTTATTGGTTGAACTTGCAATTTGGTTGCAATCTGCTCTTCCTGTTGAAAATTAAAAAAATTAAAAAACTCGATTTAAATGCAAAACAAAACACTTTGCAAACGAGTTCGACCATTCATAGGGGACCGCACCCGAGAAAGGTTCCCCGAGGTTGTGGTCCTTACGCCGACCCACCCAACCCTTTTCCCTAGTCATTTGAGTTTAAGGAGGATGAAGAATTTGAGAATGCTAATAAGTAAGATATGAACACTTCAAATGAAGTTGCGCATCATGATGTTGATGAGTCAGAAGACATTTTGTACATAAATCACACAAGGATGTGGTTTAAGGTTGGGCCACTAATTTGGAATTTGATCATGATATTTTCTGTGCGGAGTATAAATCTTTTTCATGTGGGTCAGATGAAAATGAAAGTCCTGATGTGGGTTTTGTGTTGACTAGTAGTCATTTTCTTTTATTGGCCATCTCTTTAAGGCCTCCAAGTCTAGCTTTGTAGAGTTTAAGACCCATATAACTAAGAATTTTATTTTAGACTAGACTCTTAAGTACTCTGACACTAAGAGGCTTGAGGAGTTAGGACCCACTAATTTGCCTAAACTTCATTATCATCAAGTTGCTAGATCGATTACCAACCTAGCTAATTTTGAGTATGTTTGTCTATTTTTATGATTGGCCCAACAATTTGATAAGTTGAAATGGACCCTTAACTGCACTGTATTGATATGGTGTACGTACTCTTTTTGGCTCAAACTCTTTGGTTTTTAATGTTTCCATGTGATTGAGAGTTTTTTCATGCGTGTTTGATAAGCTACTATCTTCGCTAATGGGTTATGATTAAAATAACAATTTTCAACTTGACATGAACTGGTTGATGCTCCATATCTAGACTGATTTCAAAAGGCTATAAGTTAGGTGTACTTATGCACCTGACTTAGTATAATTGTTCTTTCTATCTTCTCTTTTTATTTTGTTTTCTTTTGTATATATTTGTTACTTTGTTTTATTTTTTTGTTTTCTTTTTTAGTTTTTGAGTTTGGCCTTTTTGTTTCGTTCTGAATCTTATTTTTCTTTTGTGCATATTTATTTTTCTTTTTAGTTTTTATGTTTTCTTTCACATCTAATGAGGACATTGTACAATTTTGATGTGCGGGTGGGGAAGCTATGTTTCAAAAAAAAAATGAAAAAGATACAATTTTGAAAAATCCAAAAATATTTTTGTTTTGTTTTAATCAAGTTGTATAGATATGGTGTGCATGAGAGAACTTAGCCCATAGTGTGATTTTTTATGCCCAGTCCTAGCCTCTGACATTTTTAAAGCAAGCTATCTTGACTCTGGTAGATTAACCTATAAGATTTTGTGCTTTGAAGATGAATTCACCATTTTAGTCTCATATTTTTCTTTCATGTCTGTCTCTGCAACTTCCTTTGGTTCTTTCAAAACCACATTTAGCATGTTCGTTACGGTAATATAATAAAGGCACTTTTTTGTTTTGTAAGCCACATAAGCCAATTCCGGGTTTCATTTGAGTAACCAAACCTGAACCTACCGGACCTTTGCTTTAAAACGCAGGAGACGCACTGAGACGCATAGGGTCCCAAGGCGTGAGGCGCAAGGCACGAGGCGAAGGCGCACGCACCATGGATGTGAGGCGCACTTCTATGCAAATTTTTTTTTAAGTATTTCGCTTTTCACAAAGCATGTTTCGCATAAATAAGCTAGGTAAAAGCATTAAAAATGTGATTAGACATCAAAATGACTACTAACACCACAAATAAGCTCAAGGTATGTTATCTGATCATCGTAGTTCCCCAATGCACGTACTTACAGTACAAGTTTAGCTCACCCTTTAGCTCCCAAGGAAGGAAAAGAAGAAAAAGGTTAAAGGCAAGGCTAAGAAAAAGAAGAAAAAGGGGGAAGATATAGCCTCGCATCGTTGAGGCACAACTCATCCCCTTCGAGGCGCTAACCCGATAGCCTTACGCCAAGGCGCGCCTAGGCGGGCCTCAGGCGGGCTTTTTTAAAATAAGACCGGACCGGTTCCTTAATATTATGAATCGAAATTGGAACTGTCTAACCGGACCTGTCTAGTCGGTTTTGGTTGGTACCCATCAAATGCGCTTACCCTTGGGAGAGAGGCAGAGAAGGCTCAGAGGGTTTGGGGGCAAGGCTCGAGAGCATTGTTAGAAGATTGGGAGTTGGGAAAAAGCAAGGGCTTGAAAGTAAGAGCAACCATCCAGCTCATTATTTCTCCAGTGTGATGCCCCTAGCAAAAATTCGTCTGACCTGATTACCTAAATTTGTCGGATCCCCAAACAAGGGGTCCAATCACAAAATTTTGCCCAAATTTAAAATTCGAGCAATCGGTTATATCTGAATTGGAATTCGAGTCAGGTTCAGGTTTTATAACAAATTTAGACGTTCAAACGAGTTCGGACAATCAGCTTTATGTATAATTTCGGTCTAAAATCTCCTGAATTTTTGGTCAAAAATTCAGACAATCAAGTTCTGACATCCAAAATTCGAGTTCGAGTTCGAGTTCGATCATACACATAATTGCGGTCAAACTTTCAAAAGTTTTAAAACAAATTCGAACATTCGGGCATTTAGGTTCAGACATTCGGGCATTCAGGTTCGAACATCAAACAATTGGCTTCAAGTTTGGGTGCAGTCAGTATGTCCAAATCTACAATTTGAGCAGGGCTCGGGCTTGTCATTTTGTCCGAACAGTTGAATTGTCATTTTGCCCGAACGTTCGAATTGACCCAACTCAAATTTTTGCGAGCGCTAGCCCCGGCAAGTATAACACCTCTAAGCAAGGGAAATCACTGTATGCAAAGTGTTATAAAGTGTTCTTTTGTACAATACGGTTGCCCCATCGCACCCACAAAAAGAACGCCACACACCAGGCGATGGAAAAATAAACAAACAAAACCAAATGTTCATTTTGAAATTTTCCATTCTGAAGTTTTGCCAAATTCCTGTAATTAAAGAGGAAATCTTGAATACACCCTTTACAGATAAGTTACAAATAACACAGAGCCCGAGAGACCCAACATTTTCGTGCTAGTCTTTTAGATGCAGCACAAGATAACATAAACACAGCCTCCTGCTTTAATCAACCTGATAAAATAGTTCTAACATTAACTACCCCAACCTAGGCTAGTTGAAGACGTAAAGCCAACTGATGTGTTCAAGTCCAGCCTTTATCTTCTTGATGATTTTAACATTGGAAACATCCAAGTAGGCGGGAGAATCCCAAATCAAAAAGCTTTTGGGAAGATGGAGATGCATCATGCCGACGGTAAATAGCTTTGTGCTAGCATCAGTTTAGCACTGATCAACGGTTCTTCACTTAGAACGCTTTGGTCCAACTGGTAAGGAGACCCTCTGAGGAATGTTCTGGGGCATGTCAGTCTTCAGCTCCTGAGATGAGCTTGGAGCCGCAGCAGCCTCTTCTTCTTCCTCTTTTTCTTCTGGTGCTTGGGAAGGCTGCTTCTTCGGTATCACCAATTGGTAGTTGGGACTAATCAGTGTGTCCTCTTCCGGTGGAAGTGGGATCCCAGGGCACCCTACAGGCTTCGGTAATGGAGTCTTGTTCCTATTTCTAGCCAATTTCAGTAGCGCCTGACACATAGAGTCTAACGCATTATGCGTATAACCAAAGCATACTTTCAATCCCAAACATCATTTAGAGCTGTTCAATTGTGGTTCTTGGCGGCATAATCTTATGCTAGGTCATGCTTGAGTTAATGGAATTGCTGCCAGTTGGTCCAATAAATTTGTCATCAGAAATCAACGAACAAGAAGCTCAGAAAATTTCCAGTCAGTCCGTTGGATTGGATCAATTTAGGTACAGGTCCAAATGAGTATTCCCAATTTTGAGTATGGTAGGTTTGGATCAGGCTCAGTTAGGTAACGCAATGAAGCATGTGTCAAGATCTACCAAGTCTAAACAGGATCACAAAGAGTAATGACATTGAGCAAAAGAAAGAAGGATTATCAAAAGAATTCATTACGTTCTGAAATTTTCAAAATCCATGCATACATGAAAGTCGTAAAGACGCTAAATCAGACAGCTGCTACACATTTGGTCCTCATTACAAAGGTTCCAAATCCAATGCAACTTCCAATCTATATCATGCGGCAATGTAATAGATAGGGGACTTCACAGAATAATTTGCTTTTAGGCTTAAGAATGGAAGCTTGTGCACAATGCTTTGCGAAAAGCTTACCAAGGTTTCAAAAGGAAAAGCATATGCCCAAGATCTATGATGAAACTGGACCTTAAGAAAGTTGCAAAAGAAAGTTGCAATTCAGTGTAATGGGGCTTTGGTGAAAAAACTGTTAAGATTTTACATTTTCTTCAGATATTTATCAACTGGGTATATGATCTGTATTGAAAGTGCCACATTCTCTGTTTGTATTAATGGAGAGTGTCACGGTTCCTGAAGAAGGAAGAGGCTTAAAACAAGGTGGAACCAATGTCACCTTTGCTTTTTTGTTTCAATAATTACTAGGGCTCTCACTAGAGCCTCAATGCAGCAGGGGTGTCAGAATTACCCTAGTAGAAAAACTCTAAAGATCAATAGTCTTATGTCTGCATTAATTAATTGTGTGCTCCAAAGCAAACTTGGTGCCAGTAACTGGTGTATGGGCAGGATATCAGCTCTTCTCACAATCTTCTTGACTCAAAATTAGTATGCAGAAATAGCAGACAGTAGGGCGAGCAGATGCTCAAGTCAAGCAACTGATACTGGATACTACTGGTTTCACTCAAGAAAAGTATTTATCTAGGTACGAAGGACTAGCACTTTAAGCCTCCCGACTGTGTTCCTGATTGTGATCAATTGGTGGAGAAGATAACAGGCTAGATCAGGCTCACATCCTAGGCTAGCAGACATTTGTCGTATATGGGGAGGGTTACCCTTATTAATGCTGTCCAGCTAGGTGTTATTGCCTTTGGCTAGGATTTCCTAAACAAGTTGCTATGAAAATTCAGAGGGCTTGCAGAATTTTTCTTTGGGATGCTAGTAATTATGAGTACAAGAAAAGGCCACGGGCTGATTGGAGTACAACATGTTGCCTAAGAAATTTTGAAGGACTTCCTTTTTTTGGGGGGGGGGGGGGGGGGCGGTAAATAACCAAGAGTTTACATTAAAAAGACACCAAGGGGATTTCACCAATGTACAAAAGGGGCAGTAACAAAAACATTATGGCCTCAACCTCTCATCTATAATACAATCTACAAAATCCAAAAAAATAAAATTTGTGTGACCATTAAGCACAACACTTCAACTATACAACCTTCTCAAAAAGTAGAGAGTGAAATCTTAAAAGGACATAACTTCGTCGTCAAAAATCTGTCGATTTCTCTCCTTTGAAGCAGCCCACCAAATAGCCAAAGGAACCATTTGCCCAAATTCCAAGAACCCAACTCTTCTTCATCCTTCTTCTCCAAACCAGCACATCTTTCACATTAGATGGTTGGACTCAGGTAAACCCCATCAAAGAGAGAGAAATCCTGATGCGAAGAAAGCCACTGACAATGCACAAGGAGATGATCCACATATTCTTCCTCCTCCAAACACAAAGAGCACCTACTTGCTAAAACTTTTTTGAAGCATGCCCTCCCTAATTTGGAGGACTTGTATGGTAAACATTGAATTGTGGAATACAGCCATCTGCATTAAGCATCTTTTGGATGTGCGCATAAAAAGGGGTCCATGCGAAGATTAAAGGAGGGGGAACCTACAATTACAGATTGAAAGCTGATCTTAGATTGCACTGGAAGCACTTGTGTAAAATCAAAAATTTGCCTTGAGGCCTGGGATCATACAGATGACTATATTGTTTCAAGAGGGTAAAATGGCCAACAGAAGAAAAGCAAAATGCTTTTTGGACTAAGCTGGTTTGAAATAGGCTAACGATATGAAAAACACAGTTTTATGGCAGATTATACAGAGGAAGATTCAGGTGGAAAGCAGATAGGCTAAATTATTCCTTAGATTGATACAAGATGCCAGCTCCGTAGGAATGCCACTAAAGATGTTATGCACCTTTTCTTGCAAGGCCAGATAACTAAGGCCGCCAGGTATATTGTTATGCAATGGATAAAATAAAAGTGCATGCACAGAATTTTCAACTGTTGCACAAGTGGATAAGAAGAACTAAGTATTTGGTCAGGCCAAAAAGGAAATTTATTTCCGCTGTTATCGGTGCATGATACTATGAGCTTTGGTGTTTGAGGAATCAAATTACGTTCCGAGGACAAAGCTTTAGTATGAAGAACACTGGTCAAAATGAAATTCATCATATCTTGGCTAGGTTTAGATATGCGATCAAAGGGACCAAGAGAAATCGAGAAACTCTGCATATGTATGATATGTAGCGTGTGAACCCCAGTACTGTGCCACAGGATGTCTTTTGAGAGGGGGGTGTTAATGAACATATGTTTACCGTCCTTTAAAAAACATGGTTACACAGGTACAAAGGTAGGAAGACTCGAATCTGAGATGACTCTGGCATATGCCCAGATCCAAATCCAAATCCAAATCCAATGCCCCAAAAATCCTACGCCAAGGACTAGGCGGGGTGTGGGGGGTATGAAATAGCAGCCTCACCCCTAAATTTCGAAATTACTGCCATATGCCCATATCCTGAAGCCCAAAACATGTGATTTCCCTGTTCATAAAGCAAACAGAGCCCAAACTTCTAAATTTGACACATTCATATATTTTGAACGAGGACGTAGAATATAGTGAAAACAAACGACGATGATCCTGTGGAATAAACTATACAGAGGTACTCTCAATTTACTGTAAACTATTTTAAGGACCCTCGTTTTTTAAAACTAAATATAAGGTAACTTGTCTTTTGAGGTAACTAACAGAAAGGACCCTCAGAACTTTATTTGAGCTATCTTCAAGGCCCAGCTACTATTCTAATTTGCATAGCACGCCCACAACTTTTCATATTTGCACATTTTACCCAAATCCTTAAAAACCTACTTTCGAAAAATCTAAAATTGTGTTTGTGATATTTTGCCTACTAGTATAACTTGAGGTCCTTTTTTAACTGGCATCAGAGCCACGTGACCAAAAATAAATAAGATTATTAAGCTAATAAATTATTTATTAAGCTAATTAACTGTGATTAATATTAGAATCATCACCTGCTTGCCTTGGACTAAATTATTCACATATTTTTCACTCACCAGAAAGTCTTTCTCCAATAGCACCTCAATTAAACTATATCACTGATATAATTTTAGAATTAAAAGCAAAATTAGCTAAAATCAAGACTGAAGTTAAGGAGCTTAAGAAGCAGATATCTGTAATCCACCTGTCTCTAGTTAATGAAATTAGACATAGCGGAAAATCTACTTCTAGTATTAGTACTCCATTTCAACATAAATATCCTTTCCAAATTCCAAAAAATAAGATTTCATTTCCTCTGCATGAGATAAAAATCTAAAAAGAAGGAGAAAAATCAGCTGAAAAATCAGCTGAAAAAGTAAAAAAAGAAGAAGAAGATGGAGTATAAGTGGTATACTCTTAACGAACTACAGAACATGTTCGAGAAAGAATAAAACTCATAAGAATTAAACAAGATCATGGACGCAATTAGTAATAAACATGACGTTTTGTATGATGATAATGAAGAGACCAACAATGTCCAACTAGAAAAAGAAATATATCAGCAGATGAATCTAATTAAATTAGAAGATCTCAATGCATTACCATTAGAAGAAGTTAGGAAAAAACTGGATAAGAAATATGGTAAAATGACTGTTGAAAATGAGATTAATGAAATCGGAGAAGAACTCCATATATATGAAACAGAGACCAATCTAGTTAACAATGTCATTCCTAAGCCAGAAGAATTTGATAAACCTTCTAGAAGAAATACTCATTTCTTAAGACCTAGATACGTTCCAGCAGGACGTACAACCAATTTTTCCTTTGGGTTTATCCCAAGGAAAACTACGGCCTATGAAGAAATCGGCCTTACCCCAATTAGTCAAACAGGATATATCTTAAACATCGATGGAGCTCGAAATACGGAAGAAATATTTAAACATTGGAAAAGAGGTATGAATAGTATGTTAAACCTAAATACTACAAGGGCTGCTGTCAATTTTCTAAACTATATCGAGCATAGCTTTTCTAGCACTGTAGCTGACTGGTATGATTCATTAACTGAAGATGACAAAAATACATTAAGAATGATGGAGACACCAGCTGCAATGTTCAAAAATCTATGTAAAAAAATTGAAACCAAGTTCATCGAAGCTAAACATGATTGCGAAGAAAAAGTAAGATAATGGCAAAGAAAGATTAATAACATAGAATTATGAGATATGAGATATTTAGAAAATTATATGCTGAGTTTAGTCTATACTATTATAAAATTGGGTATAATGAAACCAATCTTGGTATGTTTTATGACAAATTGTTATATTCTATTTCATAATTAGCGAAAAATACATTGCATATCTGGAACGAGCAGATGTCATTGATACCCTTGGTTTGAGAATCTCTTATCTAAGAAAATAGGTCAATGGTCAATGTCTCGATCTCCAAAAGAAAAAGAAAATTAATAAGCAATTCCTAACTTGTTGGGATTTACCTCACCAATGGGGAAAAGAGTCTGAAAGGAGACGAAAGAGAAAATTTTATAAGAAAAAGAACTTTAATAAGCAAAGGGGAGAGAAATATAAAAGAAAATATTATAACAAATCAAGTCCGAAAAAACGTAGATTTTTTAGGAAAGCACCTTATTGTCCTGCAGGGAAAAATAATTGTAAATGCTGGACATGCGGAGAAGTAAGACATTACGCTAATGAATGCAAAAATAGGAAGAATAACAAACTTATTGAAACCTTGGGAAACTTAGATTATGTTGACCTTAGTGAAGATGAGGCTTTAGACCTACCCTTAAGCAACAACAAAGGAACTATTGAAATTATATTAGACAATGAATATGAAGAAAGTGATTATGAAGAAACAAGTCATATGATGGAGAGTAGCTCCGTCAGCCTTGGTGATCTTCAAGAAGAAGAATTTGTTGTAGATAATGATCATGAGGAAGTCAAAGGAGATTGGGTTCTTCCCATAATCCAAAAAGACATGATCTATAAAAAATTCATCTTTCAATTAAAAAGCAAATACGTACGTGAAATGATAGAAGGAGATATGGAGATAAAGGATTGTAAGTATGACGTTGGGAAAGTTAATCTCATTAATTGGGAAAATATCCTTAAGCATAATAAGGATAGAAAGTAAAGGTATATCTATGTCGAAAGTGTCCAAGTTCAAATCACTCCATTACAATATTATGGCAAAGATATTGATCTTTATGCTTTATTCTGTGATATTAGGCATATCAAATTTAAGAATCAAATCATTACAGGGATAAAGACTAATTTATGTAATGAGTCAGTAGGATTCAATTGCCGATCAGGATATTATGTGAGTCCAAAGAATGAGTTTGCTAAAAACTTCTTGTTCCTTAAGATAAAAACAGTTGGGATGGATATGAAAAGAAAAAGATATCCTTTAAGGATATTTTGAAATATCTACAAATTAGATAATACAATAGATCCAAAGACTAAAGTGATAATGATAGAAACAAAAAAATTTGAAAGTCCTACCCCTACGCAAAAGATTCAAAGGATTAAGTCCAATCCTTAAGATATAAAAATCGATCGTTCATGAATATCTAGCTTTGCCAACCCTACAAAAATCAATAAGAAAAATGTAATAAAAATTGATGAGGAGGGTAAAATCACCATTAAACCCCAATTATTAAGAAGCATGAGTACAGGATCATATTGGGGAGAAGGATCCTCATCAACTAAAGAAGAGCTTAAAGAAGATAATACAATTAGCATGACTAGTGAAATGAGAAAAATGAGTTTTGAATCTGTAAGACCCAATGTAGACTAAAGTCTGAGTCTAGAAAGAAAGGTTATTGGGTACAAAATAAGAACTGTTAGTGAGCCAATTTATGAGAATGAATTAGTCAAAAAAATAACTATGGAAATATGCTATAAAGTCACTAGCACAAACCCTAATAGCATCTATATCCCGATAAACGTATGCTTAGAGGGATATAACAAATATGAGTTATGTATCTATATAGATAGTGGTTGTTCTATATGCTTTGAAAAAAGATCATTATTTTCAGAATTTATGTGAAAAAAAGCCAAAATTCCTTTACAGGTAAGGATAGCTGATAATAGCATTATGAGTCACAATGAAGCCATAGAAGGGTTAGTCATAGAATTAGGAGGAGTTCAATGCATTATACCAGTTCTATAAGCTACTGATCAACCCTCTCATGATATGATTATTGAAAATAATTTTCAAAAATTATATTCTCCATGCACCCAAAACATAAATCAAATAATATTCACAATTAATGGTTACTCAGTTTCTGTTGAAAAATTAAATAAGGCTTACACTCATCAAAAAATTGAATTTACAGGTAGCCAGCGTGGCGAGAAGGTAATGTCTGCACAACGAGAGGTAGCATTAACAATTTCATTACTCGAGTTATCTATTAAAGAGCAGATTGTTGAACAACAAGAAAAACTATGCAAAGAACTCTACTCTGATAATCCTCTAAAATTTTGGGATAAAGATAATACATTTGCTAAAATCACTTTATTAAATCCCAACGCTATTATCCGAGTTAAACAAATGGTTTATACACACCAAGATATCCAAGAATTTGATAAACAAATCAAACTACTTCTGGGCAAAGGATTAATCACGAAGCAAGAGTTCTCACACTAGTCCTGCTTTCATGATAAGAAATCATGCCGAAGAAAAAAAAGGAAAAGCAAGAATAGTAATCAATTACAAAAAGCTTAATGATGATACTGTCTTTGATGATTATTATATTCCTAGCAAAATAGTCCTTTTCAACAGAATTCAAGGAGCTTCTTGATTCTCAAAAATGAATTGCAAAAGTGGATATTGGTAGATAAAAATGGATGAGGAAAGTATTCTTTTAACTGCATTTAATGCCCCACAAAAACATTATGAGTGGATAGTAACGCCATTTGGTCTAAAGAATGCACCTCAAATATTCCAAAGAAAAATGGATAATATCTTTAAAGACATCAATCATTGTTGTTTAGTTTACATCGATGATATCCTTGTCTTTTCCAAAACCATAGAACAGTACAAAGACGATGTCTTAGCTATTACCTAAAGATGCATTGATCATGGTATTATACTGGGAAATAACGAGTGCATTTATGTGGAACAAGAGATTGAATTCTTAGGCCTAAAGATAAAAACTGGACAAATCATAATTGAGAATTTTCCTAAAAAGATCGAAGATAGGAAACAACGAGAAATGTTTCTTGGATGCCTTACTTATACTTCAGATTTCATTAAAGATCTAGCAAAACTAAGAAAGCCATTGCAAAAACTCAAGAAAGAAGTAAGCTAGACATAGATCACTGATGATACAAAAATCGTTCAAAACTTTAAAAAGATGTATAAAAATCTTCCTATTCTTAATTTGCCTAATGAAGGAAATGATTTAATTCTTGAGACAAACGCCAGCAATGAACATTAGAGTGCAGTATTCAAAATCAAAAAAGGCGAAAAATTCTGCAAATATTGCAGTGGAAGTTTTAATAAAGCAGAATGCAACTATCCCACGATAGAAAAAGAAATCCTTGCAGTCATAAGGGGAATTGAAAAGTTCTTAATCTTTTTGGCCTCAAAACCTTTTCTTATTCGAACTGATTGCAAAAGAATACTTGATTTCGTGAAAAAAAATTTATCAAATATGCAAGCGCAATGGCGACTCTTGCATTGATAACTAAGGTTTAACCAATTTTTCTTCTCTATTGAACATATACAAGGATCGAAGAACTCTCTGACAGACAGTTTAACACGAGAACTCGCCAATGGTGATCATTAAACTCCTGCCCGAAAAGGAGGAAATCCATAATGAAATACCATTCATACTAGAACGGCTTTCTCCTTCTAGTATTCCTTATTGATAACTTGGAATTTCATACAAAAAGTAAATCACGTTTTGGTCTACTATCTACTGCCTACCTAATAGCCCAAAGATTTTTTCTTTTAGAGTCACAAGTTAATTATTTTAAATGTCGTTATGATATCCAAGAAAAAATAAATTCATATTCAAGAAAAATGGTTCAATGAGTGGTATGCAGCCTGCATTGACTTTTATATCATTAATTCCTATGATATTTGGGAATCTTGGGGTACAACTATTTACTTTCTTGACAAATCTAGAGTTGGTGGTGTTAGTTTCCCGACAAATTCAATATCTCCAAATGACCCTATCATTAAAGTTTGGGAATACGGAATGGTATTTTACTTCATAGAAATCCCAGATCCAAAGTTCATATTTTTCTCAAGACTAACAAAATTTCAGCAATGCCTGTTCCGAAGAATCCATTGGATTCTTACATCTCCTGAAGGTCCAACAAAAATTCCAGTTAGCAGATGTCTAAATTTGGAAATATATAGCGCATTAGTCGAATATTAGAATGGAAAAGCCAAACCAGCTCATTATCTTATTCAGATTGTTGATTACGACGATCTCAATGATCAACGACAAGAATGGGTTCCTGAACAACGAGAATTAAAAACTGATCTTACTTTAGCAAGGGCTATTGGATTTTTCAATATTTATCATCAATGTTGGGCATTAATTGAACAAGGAAAAATATTAATCCATTGTGGAAATACTACTTTTGCCTGTGGCAATGAGTTTAAAGAATACATGAAGTGGAATGAGCAGTCTTAGAAGATATCTTTGATTATCTCTTTGATGTTGGAGCTGGAAAATTCTTATCAAAAAAAGAAAAGAAATATCTTCTTGAGTTGTTTGAAAAATGGGATCTAGAGTATCTTCAATTAGATGAAGGTTTTGAAGATTATCCAGATAATGAGAGTCTGAAAAATACAATTGGAGATAAAGGCATGCAAAATCTCAATAATGATGACTAGTCTTGTCATCATTAAAAACTCTGAAAAGTGGATGCCCTATTATTGTACTATTTTGACAAGTGTCTGGTCTATAAAATAAAGCAGTGTACTATAGTCATTCGTGTGTACTGTAGTAGTGTACTATAGCCATGTGAAAAATTAGTATGTACTGTAACCATTAGGGCATCCTATGTATCTCCAACTCTTAATAAAAGGAGAGGTCGAGTGTTGAGAAGGAACATGGTCATTTAAGCATTCTTGAGCAAAAGAGAAGTCGGGATTATCCAATTCTCTATTAGCAAGTATCTCTAATGATCTTAGCTTAAGTCCCTCTTCAAAGCTTTCCATTGCAATATTTCCACTTTCAAGCTTTCAATAAAAGAAATTTTCCCAGTAGGGAACATTATTCAATTGAATCTTATATCTTAAATATTATAATTTCTTGATTAAAATCTCACTATCCTTTAAAAATATTTAAAACTTGATTAGTGACTACGGTTCAAGGCAGGAAATAAAACAGATATGTGATGTACCTGATCTAAGGAAGGTGGGGTTGAGATTAGCAATCTCTGTAAACCGGAAGCTAGATGTACACCAGGGTCCAGCGCCGACTACGTTCAGGTAACAGTCAAAACTCTCTAATTTAAGTTTTAATTATTTTTACTAAGCATGGTGGGCCTTTCAGCACAGAAAGTATAATATATAAGACATAAGTACTAGATTGTGATAACTAGTACCAGTAAAGTCATTATAAGAAGTTTAATCGAGCATATTTCTTAAAAAACCCTAAAAACGGCTTATTTGCATAGTTTTCCTATTCCATGGACTATTCTACAATTTTCAAAAGTTCAAAGACTAAAATAATAAGAAAAAGGACCTAAAAATTAGTTGCCTGAAAACATAGGGTATCCCAGAATTAGTTTGAAAAGGCAAGGGCCTACACATAGTTACCCTCGAACTTTAGCAGAAGATCATTTCCGTAGAGAGTGGCCTGAGCATCTCAGTCCCCAGGAGTCAAAATGATAGGACATAAGCTGCCACCAAAGAAAAACAAGGAAAACAAGAAGAAATCGAGGGCCAAAAAAAAGCCACAAATAACTTCCGAAGAGCAGTACGTACCACCGGTTAAGACCCCTTTCACTTTAGGTGATTACATCTTTAAGGGTTTTTTCAGTAGCGACTCCTCATATGATGACCCTGCAGAAGGGGAAGTATCCCAACGTTATATGGTTTCATGGGATGATGAATGTGAAGAAGTGAACGTTAAGCCCACAAATACCACTTAAGAAGTGGACCAAATAACTCTTCGGTCCGGTTGTCAACTCCAGCCGCCAGAATTAATGGGAAAAGAGAAGAAGAAAGAAATGACACCAGTCATACCACTAATATCGGCGAATGGTAAAGAAAAGGGTAAAGAGGAAGTAATTCCATCATGCTCAAATAGCAAAAGCACTACTAAGAACAGTCAGTTAACCAAGGTGTCTAAGAAGGATCTTCCTTTCCCAGTGCCTTTTTAAGTTCGTCAAGGGTCTCATAAGGAAAAGGTTCGTTATGATGTCATCTCTCATCTCAAGCGAATCCCCGCGCGCCTAAGTGTCTACAATGCTTTACAAATATCCAAAGACCTAAGAAGGGCACTTATTCAGGCATTAATGGACCCTGACAACTACAAAGATCAAGTTGACCCTATTGAGGTCGATGAGGTGTTATCCTCTCCTTTAAATCGGAGTGTTGCATGCATGGCTTGCATAACATTCGCTAATGAGGACCTCCTGTTATGGTCTGCAAATCACAACAGGCCCTTGTATGTCACCGGTATGATCAGGGATAGAAGGATAAATCGTATTCTACTTGACTGTGGTTCCACAGTCAACCTTCCTACTTTAAGGGTATTGAGAGCGATAGGGATAACACCAAATCAGTTATCCCCAACTTTACTCACAATACAAGGATTTAATCAGGTGGGGTAAAAAGCCTTAAGCACTATTGCTTTGAAGGCTGAGCTAGATAACCTCTATACGGATGCTCTTTTTCATGTGATAGATGCCGATACTTCTTACAATGTCCTACTTGGACGACCATAGCTTCATACTAGCAAGGCTATTGCCTCGACTCTTTACCAGTGTCTGAAATCCACTGACGAATATGGCAATGAAAGGACAATCCGAGGAGACGTAAATCCTTTTTATGGGGAAGACATCAACTACGCCGATGCCAAGTTTTACAAATCATTAGATTCTGAAACCTCTCAAGTGTCTTTAGACCTAAAGGGGGCAACCAAAAAGAAAAGCCCACAACTCTTACTTTACTTCAGAAGGTCATTCGAGTTGTCAATAGTTATGCTAGTGAAGCCAATGAATATCAATCCCCACGATCAAAGGTGTTGTTCAAATACACGTCCAATGAGAAAATAAAGGTTGGACAAAAGGCCTTGACACCAATAAGGGAAATTGGGAACTCTCTTGTCACAAGCCACACTATTCCCCTCTGACAAATTGACCAGTCAATGCCTAAAGAAAACTTAGTCATAAGAACATCACTCGGCAACAAGAGAGTAGTTTTAAGAGGAAACTCATCAAACTCTCCAACAGAAGCGTCTTCTTCAAGCGGTTCGCCTCCAAGATAATCATCACAATCTCAAAGGAGGAAGAAGGACAACAATAAGAGAGATCTTGCTAAAGCCAACAAACAAATAAACATCTCTCATGAAGGTGGAATCCTAAAAGCATTATTTAAGGGGGATGCCTCTGAAGCACTCCAACTACATGATGGGGGAGTTCTCAAGGCTCATACCGTGAATGATGCGGTTTTTACACCCCAAGAGCAAAAGATGTTCTCCCAAAATGAGCGAGTTCAACCTCGAATCTCTGTTTTTCAAAGACTTGGGAAAGTCAATGGACCCAAGCAAAAGAATATCCGAGTTGGAAAGCAGAAAAAATGATTATTAACTTAAACAAAATCAAATATAAATGAAATCAAATAACATTTAAAGAGTTACGACTAGTTTGATCCTCTATTAAAGAGGCACGTCGCAACTCCCAACAAAAAATGAGCACAACCTAAATTCTAAATCAAATAAAATTATTCGTTCCCTGACCTGCACATGAACAATATGTACGTGTAGTATCCTTCCTATAAAGTGCCTATACAACCACTATCTGATGCAATTAAGTTTTGGATACGGGCAATTCGACATTAAAAACACGTTAATTATTGACCCAAATTATATATGCAAAATGAACCAAGAAAGAAAATAAAAACAGAGTAAGTTGGAATCAAAAAGTGGTCTTCCCGAGAGGGGGATGTAAATAAGGAGGTATATCCTCTTGAATAGGGTCGTACTCAAAATAAACCTATATACATTTTGTATGTCGGAAAGTTATGTTGTGCATATAATTTATTTTTATTAGATTTTTGCTCAACATAATTTAATACATTTTTATACTGATTGTTGAGCAAAAATTATCAAGGCTAAGCCACCAATATTAGTTGTTTCTGAAGGAGTAAAACCGATAAAGCAGCCTCAACGGCGCTTTCGTCCCGAACTGACAATCCAAATAAATGCTGAGGTGGAAAAGCTCATAAAACCTAACTTTATTTGAGAAATTCAATACCCAACTTGGTTGGCTAACGTTGTCCCCGTTCGGAAAAAGAATGGTCAACTACGTAAATGTATGGATTTCAGGGATTTAAACAATGCACGTCCCAAGAATGATTTCCCGCTACCAATCACCGAACTCCTAGAGGATACCACTACGAGCTTTGGGGCTCCGTCTTTTATGGATGGTTTCTCGAGATACAATCAAATCAAAATGAACTCCGAAAATGAGGACTTAATGGCCTTTGGGACATCAAAAGGCATATACTGCTATACAGTAATGCCGTTGGGTTTGAAAAATGCTGAGGCCACCTACCATAGAGCCATGACGATTATTTTTCATGATTTTCTTCACAACCTCGTTGAATGTTATGTCGATGACTTTGTCATTCGGACAGAAGGAATAGGAATAGGAATAGGACATAGGGCTACCAGATGAGGATTCTAAATTTCTCGTCTATTTGGTGCCCTGTACTTCCTGTACATGTTGGAGCCGAATTGTTTTTGGAGCCCTGTTACCCCAACCGATTTGCTCGTCAATTTGAATTCGATCAAGGGGTTCCATCTAATCGCTTAACCGTTATCAGAGCCCTCCGACAGCAGAGAAGTATAATGGAGCTTACACAAGCCCATACTGATCTTCAAAGGCAAAATACAGGGGCTAAG
The DNA here is from genome assembly GCA_029747015.1 of Carnegiea gigantea. Classification (NCBI taxonomy): domain Eukaryota; kingdom Viridiplantae; phylum Streptophyta; class Magnoliopsida; order Caryophyllales; family Cactaceae; genus Carnegiea; species Carnegiea gigantea. The sequence continues at coordinate 746,476 of JAKOGI010000154.1, forward strand.
TTCTATATTCCTTCTTATTATGAAGGGGATTGCTCTTGGAATTATTTAGCAGGTGGACCAAAATCAGCACTCCTTATTTAAGCCAGTCGGTCGAAAAGGTTCACCAGACTATAACAAATAAGAAAGAGCTTTTGAGGGAAACTATTTAAGTTATTGATCAGCTATGTCCGCTCTGTGAGTTTGTTCGTGGGGGTTGTTGAAATTCCGGGAGTTATGGGTGATAGCCGTGCCAAGGAGAAACTTTCGGTATTATCCTCTGAAAAAGGAAAGGCCAAGGTTTCTGGAGGCAACAAAAGGCCATAGAAAAAGAAGAACAAAAGGACCCCCAACGATCAATCACCTACCACGGCAAATTCTCGTGATGAATCACCCATATAGATAAACTTCAAGAAGGCTCGTTATGAGCGCCTTGATCATTCTGATGATTCTGATATGGGAACTGGCACAGGATTTGAAGATTTGCCTATCGCGGACTAAAACACTTGCACTGAACAGGGAACTTCGAATCCACAAGGTCCCCCCCAAGGAAAAAATAGAAGAATCTCTATATGAAGCACCTCTTGCTGCTGTAGACCCCCTTGATGCAGTGGTAACTGCTATCATTCCTATGCTTGACACTTCTGATGACTTGGTTGAAGTCATGCCTATTCAAAGCATCCCTACTTCCTTAGTGAGTCTTTTTGGCAACTTGAAGGAAGATTGGGATCGAGAGAGCATTCTAAAAGGAGTAGAGGATATCATTGGTATTATTTCTAATCATGGCTCTGCCAGGGACTTGTTAGCTAGAAGAACACGAGTTTCTCAATCCTTGAATGCACTTTGCTCCATGGTTGACATATCTCAATACAATAGAGATTTGTTGCCTTTCTTCCTAGATAGAGGAAATATTTGATATAGTTGAGACCGCTGCAAAGATCAAAGAATTAGTGGATTGGTTGAGTTAAAGCTTTGTTTGATAAAGATCTAACTTGTTCTTCTTAAATTGCTCACATTGAAGGTCAACTCAACAACCTGTCTAGTGAAGCTTCAAAACTTAAGGTCCTGGTGCAGAGGGAGAAAGAGCGGATTCGCAAAATATGAGAGGATTTGACCATCCAGCGGGAGGGTTTAATTGAAGCAGAGAGCAAGTTGAAATCCTCTCTAGATTTGAAGAAAAGGGAAGCAGAACAGGTCAAAGCGGACTTGGCCAAAGCCGGATTCTCCAAGCTGTATGATTTGGAGAAGGAGAAGAACCATCTCAAGAGTTTGATTGGCTCTATAATCTCCTTTAATAATGTTTAAACTTGTTTTGTTTTGTTTAATTCTTTTGCATTTATATTTGCAACCTTCAGTCAATTTTGTATTGCACTATTCATGCTATTGCAATAAAGCCAAAACGTCTCTTCCTTCTTCTATTTTCCTTCCTCTCCCTTTTTCTTTTTTATCTCCTTTTACCTCCCTTTTTTAATAAATAATAATGAAAACCAAAATAATTATACGAGTAATTAGTAAATGATTCTCGCTATAAACACCACATGACCATTTGATGCATCACTTGAATCTAAAATTTTTCACACATAGGGGTAAAAGGAATTTATTTATTTTCGTAACTGGGTTCGACATGAAGCCAGATTACCTACGTACCCCCTTTTTGAGGTTACCTACGTACCCCCTTTTTGAGGGATCAAGCCTTCCGTAGTTTAATGCAATTCAACTATCAGAAACTTCATGTAAAGAATTTATTTACAAATTTGTCATTGAAGAAAACATATACTATGTATCCATCATGATTTGAGAGCTCATATGCCCCCTTAGGAAAGACATTGGTGATTACATAGGGGCCCTCCCATTTGGACTCAAATTTTCCTTGTGTCTTTCGATTGATGACAATAGGTCTCCTTATTGTTAAGACTAAATCACCAACGTCAAACGACCGACACTTGACTCTACTGTTGAATGCACCACCTATTTGAGCTTGGTAAATTTCAAGCCTTTGTTGGGCCATTGACCGACGCTCATCTAATGCTTCCAGTTCGGCCTATCTGATTTGAGTATTTTCATCTGGATTAGTAAATTGCATGGCCACAATGAGGGAGGGTAATTGCACCACAAGGGGTAGCACGACTTCTGAACCAAACACCAAGTTGTATGGCCTACAACCAGTTGCAGTTCGAACTGTGGTTCGATAGGCCCATAAAACTTCTGGTAATCGTTCATTCCAATCCCTTCTCGATATTGAAACCATTTTCTTTATAATCTTGCAAAGCACTTTATTGAATGCTTCAGCTTGACTATTTGACAATGGATTGTAACTTGATGACAAGCTGTGCTTGAACTTGTATTTCTCTGCAAGCCGTATCATCACGTGATTTTTAAAGTAGAGGGCATTGTCTGAAATGATTTTGCGTTGGACTCCATATCTGTAAATGAGATAGGTCTTGATGAAGTCAGCGACTTGCTTTGCCCCTACTTCTCTTAACGGAATGGCTTCAGCTCACATTGAAAAGTAATCTGTGGCTGCTAAACTAAATACATGGCCACGGGAGGAGGAAGGCTTGAAAGGTCCTATAACATCCAGTCGCCATGTATGGAAGGGCTAAGACAATATGCTTGGACTCTGGTGGTTGATGAATGAAGTCACCATGTATTTGACAAGCTTGGCATGCTTTGGCAAATTTTATTGCATTTTGGACCATAGTTAGCCAGTAATAGCCCAATCGTCTGATTTGGTCAGCAAGTTTTGGACATGCGTGATTAGCACCACATACCCTGGTATGAACTTCATTTAGGACATAAGTAGCCTCCTCTCTTGACAAGCATCTCGAAAGCCTTTCGATATATGGTGTCGTTTTTAATTGTAAATCTTAGTGCTCGTCGTTTTGCATCTACTCTCCTCTTTGGATCATTGGGTAAGATGTCATATTGGATATACTCAATGAGAGGTTGTCTCTAATATGCTTCTTCTTCGACTTCAAAAACCGAGACCACATTTATTTCTTCTATTTCATTAAAACGGTGTAAGGTTGAGGCCAACAAATGACATCCCCGATTGTTATTTGAATTTCCCTTTCACCAGGGAGTGTCAATGAAGCTTGCTAAGGCATCTGTTTTATCATTTTCGGACCTTAGAACATGCCTAACCTCTACATGTAGGAACTGGTTCATGAGACACCTTACCCTTTGGTAAAGAGGTACCAATTTGGCCTTTCTTATTTCGTGCTGACCATTTATTTGTCGAATGATTAACTGAGAATCACCGAATACTTCAAGCTGGTCGATGCGCATTTCAAGGGCCAATTCGAGGCCAATGATAAGTGTCTCACATCGAGCCACATTATTTGAATAGATCATGAGGAGAGAGAATGAATAAGGGATAAGTTCTCCTAATGGTGTGACGAACACAATCCCTACTCTGGCTCCTCGACTCCTTACTGCACCATCAAAATATAACCGTCAAGCTTTAATTTCAGCAAGCATAACTTCATTATTTGGCAGATCATCGGATAATTCCTTATTATCTGGACACGGATGTGCTGTTAGGAAATTGGTTATGACTTGTTCCTTTACTGCCTTTTGCGGCATGAACTTGGTGTCGAAAAGGGCCCAAAGCTTGGCTCATTTGGCCAATCTCCCTAATAGCATGTGCTTAGATAATATATATCTTAACGGGTCTGCCTTCGAGATTAGAATGATCTGATGGGACATAAGGTAGTGTCGTAACTTTTGAACGACGAAAACCAAGACAAGGCAAATTTTTCCCATAGAAGAGTAATTCACTTCTGCACCCACCATCGTCTGGCTGATATAGTACAGGGCATTTTCTTTCCGTTCATCATTACAGTGAGCCAACATAGCCCCTAAAGACCGTTCGAGGGCTGTTGCGCATAATATTAAGGGTCTTCCTTGTACTGGAGCCATTAGAATATGCGGCTTTGTTAGGTACTGTTTGATGCTTTCAAAAGCATTTTGACAAGTTTGATCCCAAATGCAGCGCGTGTCCTTTTTCAAGAGTCATGTGAAAGGTTGACACTTTCCTGACAAATTTAGGATGAAAGGAGGGAAATTTGGTAAGCTTCGTTGCATGTTTGGCTTAGGTCTGGTCTATTTTGCCATACTTATTATTTGAAAAAGGTTTCAACTTTTTGAAAAGCTATTTTTTAAAAAATTTGTTTAGGCTACATAATGTGTAACAAAAGTCATAGAACTGTAACTTTAGGCTTTTATTAAAGAGGGGGAAATAACCAAGGTTTTTTTTGTCCATTTCGTAGATTTGGAAATTTGAGGGGGGTCGGTTTCTGTGTTAGAAGGCTTGGCTTTTTGGCGTTTTAAGCGGGAAGGTCCAATCGACTTTGGGGGAAAAAAAATTTGGGAAAGAGAGGGGTATCGGCTCGAGCTCGTTTTGAGGACTTCGATTTAGACTGAACTCGAATATTTTATATCGAGCTTCCTATATATTCTTAGTGAAATCAAGTCACCGTAGTTCTAATGGTACTTGTACATATTTTATTTATATCCCTCCAAATTTTGTCCCCAAAAAAATGCATAAATATTATATACATCCATTAAGAATCAGTGGGTACAAATTTAATGCTCTATGTTTGGAGCTCTGTTAAAATATAAGTCTTAGTTAAATGATCAACATTTTAATTTCAAATGCAGAGCACTATTTCAATGCAAAGCACCTTCCCAGTTTACCAATTTTGTATTGGGCCGGTATCCACATTCCCAAACAACATCAAACTTGATCACCTTCATCGCCTTCCTCTTTTTTTTTTTTTTTTTAACTCACAACTCCAAATTGATACCCTGCGTTCTCTCTCCTTTTTTTAAAATATTTTTTGTATCGGGATAAGTAGACCGTATTAGATTAGGATTCTAAGATCTTTAAAGCAGAGTCCTACTCCTAGTCATTAACCTTTCATCACTAGGTTTCGACTCCACGAGTTATAAATAACGCTCCTCTATTTTATTATCTCAATTCTATGTTTCTATTGTTCCTCTCTTCTCCTTTTTTTCTTTTTTTACTTCAAGACTCAATAGAAGGTGTGGATGACCCATACAAAAATTGCAACCCTTTATAATGTAAATTATCAAGGAGTTTTTTCTTTGACTGTTTGAGACTGCGTGGTATTGGCAATTGTGGATGATGATCACATTTATTTATTTATTTATTTTTGTTCTTGAAGAGCACTTAATTGTCCCCCTTTTTGGAGCAAATCCCCATTTGCATTCCATTCATGATGAGAATTTGACACACCCACTTGAAATTCTGATTTGCAGTAGCCAATTTCTATCAAGTGTATTTAGAAGACTTTTTCTCATTCTATTTTTTTAATCCGCTAACCCAAATTAATTATGCGATGAAACCCCCTATAACTTCAAAAAAGGCGTGGAAACCATGTGTAAAAACATAATCTCTGGCCTTATGTTTTTGTTTTTTTAATTCATTGGCTAAACAAGCCCATGACGGAATGGTGATTGATAATCTCATCAAGTACCCATCATCATCTTACCCATTTTTTATTCATTTCCTCAGTTCTTCATTTACAGCAAATCATGTATCTTCTCAACCTCCAAATTCATCCTCTTGAAACCAAATTCGTCAATCTTTTCGAACCCAATTCATAGTTTTATAGGGCCTGGAACACCTGGGATTTGGCAGATTCCATAGATTTTGTGAATCCGGCAGGACTTAAGATCCGGTGGGATCCATCAACTTATGGGTTCAGTAGAACTTAGAGTCTGATAGGATTCAATTTCATCGTATGGGCTCGAAAGAACCCGAATTTAGCGTGATGATTTGAGAATCAGGAACAGGCATAACTTGATTCATAGTTGCTGTTCACTGTTTTGGTGATCCAAATTTATCTTTTCGATTGACAATGATTCATACTTGAGAAGAAATCAAAGTCACCAAACTTCAAAGGTAGCAGAGTGAACGACTCGATGTTCTCCTTGCCTTCAAGTTGTAGCCTTCTGATTGTCTTGAAGAGAATGAACTTGTTGCTTATTGAAGTGGTGCTTCTTATTCTTCTTTTTTTCTTGCTGTTCCGTTTGCTTTGTGCTCTGGCTTTTTATGGATTCCCTCTGTTTTTTCCCCTCTCTATTTTTTAGTCCCCCTCTTTTTCTTGGTCTGATGCTCAGCTTTTATAAGCAAATAAAGAGCAGTTATTTTGGATCCTAACTTTTATTGCACAAATCATCATCATGGAGGACGTGGGGAACTAGGAAACACCTTGGTTAACTTCCATGTTCAATATTTATGCTGCCTTTATTTTAATTCTCCTCTATTTGCTGAAAATAAAGGCCTTCTGGGACCTCTTCCCGAAGCAACAAAAGTGATTGATTGGCCAAACCCATAATTTGTCTCATCAGATTTTAGGAAACCATTTTTGTAAAACTCACATCAAGTGTGAGGATTATAACTTTTTTCCTTTTCTTTCTTCTTTTTTTTTTTTACTTGATTTTGTACTTTCTTAAATCAATTATACAAAGTACTAAAATTTTTGTTCTAAAAAAACAACAGAAGTCTCCACTTAAATTTTAACCCTCTTATTTGTGGCATACTCGTAATAAATCTATTAATCGTTAATTTTGACAAATTATATTTTCAGCAAAATTTCATGTTTAACACTTACACAAAGATAATGAAATACGCACCCACTCAAGCTAGTAGTTGTTACAAGGAGCAAATGGCACATTAAATTCATTAAAAGCCACCGACTGTGTCCCCTCGCGCATGTGTGTTTGCGTGCGTGAGAGAGAGAGAGAGAGCATGCTGGAGGTACCTCTCTAGGCGGTGGCTGGGAGAAGCTGAAATTTACTTTTGACTGGACCGCAACTTTAATATCCTCAGAGTCAATCATAAGCCTTCGCAGCATGCTCTGAGTAGACGTGTGCATCCGTTAAGACATCAACAGCATATCGATACCAAAGTTCCAGAAACTGATGCACGACACGCGGTTCATTCTCCTCAACACCCATAGATTTTAGTAATGATTTCACAATCTTTGCATCCCTCGGCAAGTCTTCCTCTCCTTCTGCCATCACTTTTTTAAGCTGGTCATCCATCCAAAAAGAAAATTTAGTTCCAACATCAACGTATATAGAATGGCGTACACATGGCATTGAATGAGTACTCAACAGCAAGATGCTTAGAACATATTCTTAACCTTCATTCATGTAGAAGACATTATCTAGCCCCGTCGCCCACCACCACCGTCCAATCCCCCACATTCACCCCAAATCGATTTCATTCTTGCATTACCCACTAAATTTCGTCCAAAACCCCCAAAACAATTGAGGTAAATCGCATCAAACCTTGCTTCAATTGATTGGTCATCACACTGTAAGCCCTAAGCCGCAAACTATCTTGTACCTACGAATTTAAGGCTTTTGGGCGTTCGAAAACTGACATAGGGCCGAATCCATCTTGGCAGTGCCATCCCATCGTGTCCAACCCATCCTCTCGTCCGAAAACATCTTTGCAGGCCGCCTTCCAGTCGTGGGTTATGAGTTCTTCTTCTCGCTGGCGCTGTTCGACCCTTGTTTCAATTGAAGTGCTGCTGTTCGTTGCTCTTAGTGCTGCTGTTCGCTGCTATTGTTATTAGAAGCCCCTTATTACTATTGTTACAACCATGACTTGGTGTGAAAAACATCATCAGGCCTTGTTTGTGATAATTCACGATAAAGCACTTCCAGTTACGATAAATGTTCTGTACCACGTTTTCTCTCTTAACAGAGATGTAGAAAAGATTGTCAGATTTCAAACAAGGGGTGATTTTCATGCTCGACTGAATTTCTACTCTTGCCGGGCTGCTGTTCATGCTTTTTGCAAACCTCAAGGTCGCCAAATTTATGATGGTTATTGTGAGTTAGATCTTTACTTTGCTAGTGAATTCATTTGTGGTTGTAAGCCCTCTATTCCTCACTATATGTGGGATTATGAACTTCTTAGAGCTCCTTTGATTCCTTCGAAGCTTCTCATTGAAGATTGTAGGGTTTCTTCTCTAAGATCTTCCAAGAAAGAACCGACTTCTTATTTGCATGAGACAGATCCAGCCTCAGCCTACTATGATGCATATGATGGGGGATTTATCATTGAGAACAAGAAAGAAGAGACTCTAGAAGATGAAAATATCGAAGCAAATGTCCAGGTCATAGAGTATTTCAACTTCTAGATATTGAGGCAAATGATGTTAATAATAGCCTCCTCGATTCTATGAATCAAAAAGTGCAAGTTAGGGGCTGCGAGCCATATGCAAATGAAGCCCATAATGAGGGAATGTTCATTCTAGATAGCAATGTGGTTGCTTTTGCTGGGGCACCTAATGACGAGGATGTCCAACCACTAATACAAGTAAATGAAGAGTCAAAGATAATAATAGCAAACAACTCTTCTATTATCCCCTATGAAAATTCAATGGACATTCAAAAATCTGATCGAATTCAAAGAAAATTCGAGATGGGTCAAGCCGTTAATATACATGTTGATGTTGAATTTATAATCCCTTGTCATGCTTTCATGGACAATACTCTACATTCGATGTCAAGACTTGAAAGTGAGCATGTTGATTTATTTATCCCTAATGAACTTTTGGTTGACAAGAAGCTACATCCGCTAATTGCATTGTTACTTTTCTTGGAAAAGTTAAAAGCCCTACAGTTTTTTTCCATTTGTGGAGTGAAGTGAAGAAACTTCACTTCGATTCCTTCTTCTTAACTCTGTACAAAACTCGAGGATGAGTTCTTTTTCCAACCAGAGGAGAATGATGTAAGATAAGGATAAAGAAGAATTAAGAAGATATGGGTATATCTTAATATTAGCATATATGAAGTATTTTTATCTTCATATGCTATCTTTTAGGAATATTATCTTTTTGTTTATTCTTTTTAGCTAGCGAGTAATATTTCTTAGATTAGGTTTCTACTTGTTTCCTTAATGTTTTAGATTTCTTCTCTATTTAAACTCTTTTGTTATGTATTAGGAGGTGACTTGAATTGAATTAAAATATGAGGTATTTGAGAATTCTTGTGTCAATTTTCTCAGTGTGGGAATTGCTCTTAGAGCGTCCTACATCAAGTACAGTGACAAAAGAAAGTTCAATCCTATTGCCTCCCACCCCCCCCCCCCCCAAAAAAAAAAAAAAACAAAGCCCGATAAGAAAAAGAGAAATACCACCATAATACCCGTCAATTTTCTATTTTGAAGCTTCGCACTTGTCAACTTTGCTTAGCAGGAGAACCCATTTGATTATTCATCTATAACCCACAACCAAATGCTAAAGAAATGTCGCCCATTCCTCTCTCGCTCTCATTTTAGTGAACCGTAAAAAAGAAAGAGAAGATTTATTGAAATGAGCAACTGCTGGCCCTTCAGGCAACATACAGGGTCCTAAGCTTATCAACACACCTCAACACCAAACAAAAGGAATAGGAAGAGAAATAGGGAGGAGGTCAGTATACACTGCAAGTCACCAATTTACAGCTAAGTATTTTTAACGTATGCAGATGCTAGATTAAGCCATTAAATCTTCCCAATGATTCTTGTCACAACTTCAATCAATGATGAAACAGTCAGCTTAGAAATTGATCAATTTGCTTGAAATTTCTCAATAGCTCTGTAGTCTCTAAACTAAATTTTGAATTAAGCAAATATAAGATGACTTTGGAATCTCCAGTATTTGTTTTGCAGCGGCATAAGACAAGCTTCAGTGGAATTTGATGCCTTCAACAAGGGATGTCATGAGGATGGAAAAGATCCCTAATTAACCAGCAGTTCTTTCTGCAAATACCTAAGGCTAAGTGTAAGGCAGGTTCAATTGTCAAGCGTGGTATAGTCCAGCTCTAAATTGGCCTATATGTGTAAGACTTGTAGCTTGACAAGCTAAAGTTATTAGTAACTCCCTGTTTCAAAGTTTACATGAATGAAAATAACCAAAACGTTATGCACATTTGGTCGACACTCCGGACAATGAGGTTAGACAAGTAAGAGCACACAATCATTCCTTACACACATACCAACATGCTAAATATTCACAAACATGCAAAAAAACAAACTATACACATCTTTATCTAGCTTCAATCATCCACAATAGCACCAAAAGCAAGGGAATCCAAAAACACTTCAAGAGATGCGTGGCTAATCATCCTAGGGTGTAACTGCATCTGGCAAAGGGAAATAATTTGGTGGCTTTTGTGGCGGGGGGGAGCGCCAGTCTGCTAGTGCTCATTGAGAAGCCTTATACCCTTAAAAACAGAAATTATTTTCACATAGTAGAGATAGCTTAGCAATCTGTATATAGTTACATAATAAGCACTCTCTAGAAAGAGCTTTCAATAGTTTGAAACTGTAATGATTTTAAACCTTACAACCAATCCAAAACGAACAGCTCAACACCGCTAAACTCACAACTTCTCAAAGTAGTAAGATAACGAGGTAAAATCCACTTATGTAAATTATACGAGTTTGAGAACTGAAAGGAAACTTTGCCCCTATTTTGAGTAACTTGCAATGGCCAGTAATTCCTTTAGGAAATTCAAGCAAACTCCTTGGGCACTAGACACACCTCTAGCACATAATAAACAATTTTCGGTGATACACTACCCAACAACCCTAAGGTTCTCGGGACCTAATGTAAGACTGGCTATTCTCATCAGGATAGCATTAAGTTGATATGCTAGGTTGAGTAAGCATCCTGATACGCCAGGAACCTATAGCCTAATATGCCAGACTAAGTCTTTCCAGTGCACTAGACCATCGTATAGCTCGAAATCATGTTAAAAAGTTCACTTACTCAAAAACTTGTTCCAAATAGGATCATAGTTCACCTCAATACAAAGTGTTAAGCTTGATTTTCACTTTCATTTGGAAATGCCTTTCAAAATCAAGAGACCACTTTCAACCGTCATGAAACATAAGCGACTTAAAACAATTTTAAACTAGCTTCACAAGGTCTTATTTGGGAAACAAGTTCGATTACAAATTATTCACGCACACATTCAAGGCCAAATAATTCAAGGCTTGTTCATCCCATGTCTACTTACAAGATTCTTAAACTATTCCATTTCTATTTTCTAATGACAACCCCACACCCACCTCAACAATACACCAACTCAAGTAACTTCACTCATCTCCAAATAGCTTTTATGCACTTGCCAAAAAAAAGATAATCCTCCAAAATTACTCTAATTTACCTTTACCAAGCTATGACCACATACATCACAAATATGCCATGCCGAGTTCTTACATTTACTAACTTAACCCCCAATTTTTATTTTTATTTTTATTTTTATTTTTAAGGCTCAGGTCACTGTCCCCCAGCTGGGCAGCAGCAGCAGTAGTCGCTGCAGCTGCTGCAAAGCAAAGCCTCAGCCTTGTGGCAGCCACAACAGTGGCAGCCTGCAGCCCTAATCCTGTTCCTGAATTGATTCACACCCTAAATCATCATCATCACTTGCATACAACATGCTAATTTACTTCTACCAAATAAAAGTCCAATTCACACAATTTGCGTAATCCAATTCCTCAACATTCAACTTCCAAAAACCACAAGATCCAAGCTGTTCAAATTCACCACTACAACAATCATGTCTCCCAAATCCATTAACAAATATCACTAAGCGAGAGGAAATTAGATAAATTTCAGACATTGAATCAGGAAACTTTGCATGCAATTATCAACTAAACAATTTGATTTGCAAATAAGTTAATAGAGGGTAAAGGCCACCTACCTAGATCCCTTCACAAATTGAGATTTGGGGCGGAAAATTGGATGAAACAAAAGTGGAACCTCCCTTTTCCTTCCTCCTTCTCTTCTATGGCTCCTCCTCTCTTCCTAATTTTTCTTCTCCTCCCCACTTCTCTCCCTCTCTCTCTCTCTCTCTCTCTCTTAGATGTGTGTCACTGTCCGTGAGTTTGGTGTACCGAGAAAGGCTTTTTCCTTCTTTTTCTTTTTTTTTGGGGGGGGTATAAAAACAAAAACTCCTCCCTTCTTTTCTCCCTGCCATGGCACAAAATGTTACAACTTACAACACCAAAGGGTTACAGTCCGTATAATTACTCTTCTTCCTCCCCGGGGAAGCGTGCTAGATAAGTGAATTGGGAGGGCAGGATGGTAACCAAAGGGGGTTTACTATTATTATTACACCTTTCATCCAATAAATCAACCAAATAAACATATTGATTAATAAATACTATGCTTCGACACTCCAATTAGCCACTTAATCAATGAATTCGCTCTTACTCAATGAATTTGATTTAATTAAATTTGGATTTATTCTTATAATCCACCTACTTAAGAATCTCAACCCTTACACTAAGCTTTGGTAGTTAGTACCAACTGAATCAATTTAAGCCACCCAAAGGAGGAATGCCTGAATAGCATAAAACTTATCTATCTTACAACACAAGTATCCATAACAAAACAAGCTCTATTGTTCTTGTTGACACTAATATTAGTGAGCTATAGGACCATAGCCATTAATTATCTCCTCTCCTCCTCTTGTTTTACATGATATTCACCAACTCACAACATTGATCATGTTGAAACCCAGAGTTCAAAAAATAACCTAAATTCCTCTACAAGCGGCTCAAATAATAGCAATACATGAATTATCCTACAGTATAGTCATAGAAGAGTATGAGTACCCACTCACTCATTAGACACAACTAAATCATGTTAATACTCAATTAGGTAAACAGGACAAGTGCAGAAAATTCTAAGAAAAATTTAAAAAAAAAAAGGACACACAAATGCATACCATCCTCCTCTCTAACAGAAGACTCTTGCTAGTCTAATATATTTGATTGGAGCACTAACCGAAATATAAATCATAGGAGAACTTGGACCTTTGGACAACATTCCAACTTCCAACCAAATTTTACCTCTCTCCCAGCCTTGGTTAACATTTGTCTCTGGTGTGTACACTAGTAGACATCAGCCCACAAACAGACATATCTCACTCATACCAATTAAGGCATTTCAAATGAATATGCCACAATAAGACGTATGAAGATTGATTTCCCTCATCCTTAAAATGCCTCCTAAATTGAAGAAACCCATGCCACGTCTCCGCAACCTATTTGTCCATGTGGATGACATTTGTTTGACATGTCCAAGCTCAAAGAGTAAAAGCTTATGAAAGAGACAATTGATGCCCTCTTACAGTAAAGAATAGCATACTTCAAAACTAGCAAGTTTTGGACAACCAAGATGATGATAATCACTTTTACGTAGCAACAAGAAGTCAATCCCACTTTCATGACGTCTTGAAAAGATCCAGATGTAAGCAGTCTTACCTCTGCAACATCACTACACCTGGAGAGAAACCAATTTAATCCAAAAATATTTTTACATAGCAAATTGCTAAATTCCTTGAACTCGTTGATCTATTTAAAGGACAATAAATGAAGGTTTATAGAATATGTTATAAACTTAGGCTCAATTGGGTTAGAAACTCCCCACAATTACTCAAACCATAGACGACAGCCCTGCAATTGATTGGATCATAGGAAGGCAGACCACAACCTCAACCTGCATTCATGACCCGGCTCCACCTACTCTGCCACCATTCACCCTTCATTCCGCTAAAAACGAATTCATATCTGGTCCACCTATCATTCTCAGTTGAAATCATGGATCGAGTGGGTTAACCAGTCATTGAGGATCAGTCTAAGCTTCACCCCTAACCAATAAAACATAATAGAATGGCCAAACCTCATTTCAACAATTTCCCAAAATTCTTTATCCAGAATTCAAGCAACAGTCACATGTAGACAAGAAGAACCCCAAACGTGAATCAAAACAACCAACAAATTCAGCCACGTAGAAAAACCAAATTCCATAGCACCAGATTCCGTCAAATTACGATAATTAACAACTCAGTAGCATTTACTCATCCATAAAAAAAATTATAAAAAATAAATTGTAAGTAACACACAAGAAAGAAAGCATCCCTGATTCGTGATCCGAGATGCAGGTATTAGAAGTGCAATCACCGGTGGGGAAAGGTGGGAAACAGAGTCGAGGGGCAGTTGGGGTTCTCTTGGCTTGGGAGACCAAAGTAAATAGCCGCTTAGATCACTCTAATTGTAAATAGCCTTCCCGTTAGCAGCCTCAGGCCATTAGTTATTTGGTCCTACCAATCATGTTATGTGAATAGCGAAAATGTACAGAGTTATTCGTTTCCTTAACTAAGGTCTCGCCGTCTCGAGTTTAATTCTTGCGAATGGAGAAAGTATGTGATGGCTATGTTCAGTTATGGGTAAACAATAACTCGACCCTGCTAAAAAGAGATCCAAAGACCAAAACAATGTCTATTTTTAACCTTATAATGATTCATTGTAATCAACAAAAATGTAACTAGCTCAAACTACTTATCTCAAAAATTCTAATAAAAAGTCCTGCATAATAATTACCCAAACAAGAGTTTTTCTGTAAAGTAAACATCCTACATATTACCCAGGCAAATAATTTTTTTCCCTTTTTTTGCAGAAGGGAATAAAGGTTGGCATTAATAAAATTTAAACCAAAATTTCCATGAGACCCACATTTTTGCACGTACTTCATAAAAGAGTTCAAGCCTAGATTTGTATGTCATTTAGATCGGGTATTTGATAACCCAACTTCCATTCTACCTCACCATGAACTTTCTCACCCACTTCATTCTATTTATCTACTAATGGTAGCGCCCCCCCCCCCCCCCCCCCCCCCCCAAAAAAACAAAAAAAACCATCTGTCATCTAGGCGTGAAGGCAACAGGAAAAGAGGACAGAGAAAATATCTCAGTAGAACTAAATGGGGTTTGTATTCTTTTAAACCACATATACCTTTCCGTTGTTCTTTCTAGCTGAAAAGGAAAACCCACAGCCTCTGTTTTTTCTAATTCGATTGCGCTATTGCAATGTACATCCAGTGCGAGCAATGTAATCAAATCAAGTCCCACTTAATCAAGCCAAAAATCTAAAATCGGCCCCCAGGGAAAATGCATAACACAAGTCATAAATTCATCAATGAATGCCGAAATCGCTACAGATCTATCTATAACTACACAACATCAACGAAAACAACGCAGATTGGAGACAAACAAATATGACATACCTGCAGAATCGCTCTTCGGGAGTTGGGGTGAGCTCAGAGAGGAGAGTGGGGGAAGAAAAGAGTTGAGAGAGAGAGAGAGAGAGAGAGCGGGGGGAGTCGGGAAATTCTTTGATACATAACAGTGTATTTAGCACCATACATACCTATATAAAAATTCATTTATTTATTTTCAAGCTAAGTTTTTTAATGGATATTTTTTAACAAATACTAAAACATAATTTAGAATAATTTAAAAATTAAATTATTTTAAATTTTATATATATATATATAGAGATGTGAATATGTTGCAACTAATAAAATATTTATATGAGAGCAGGTAAAAATATACAATTTTTAAATCCAAAATTATTTTTATGATAGAAATAATGGTACGAATTTATGCTCATCAGAAATAAGTTGAATTTGGCAGAGTCAAAATGTAAACTAACTACAAATCAAGAAAAAATTAACTTAATGGAACAATATAAAGAAATTACAAAAGAAAAGTTATTGAACTTATTTTATTGGCTTCAACCAAGAGAACAAGAGTTAAGGATTCATACAAATAAAAATTTAATTAAGGCACAAAAGAGAGTGTTAGACAGAATTAACCTGATAAATTATGAATTAGAATTGAGCAAAGCAAAAAATATTGAATTAAATAATAGTAACAATTATATAACAGATACAGAATATTGGTTTAATGATGAAGATTAAAAAATAATATAAGTTTTCCAGAAATTGAAAATCAACTAAGAAATATAAAATAAGAAATTCAAGAAATAAATCAATCAATTAAAGGCTTAGTAATATAGATGCAACTTATAACCAGTACTTTTAAAAGAATTCTAAAACCAAGACAAAAAAAGATAATATACTTCCTTAGAAATAACAATTCCAACAAGATTAATTTGAGGAAGTGATGATGAAAAATATTTAAAAAGAGACCAAGATAAATTAATAAAAAAGATAGAACAATTACAACTAGAAAAAATAGAAGAACAAAGAAAAGTTAAAGATAAAGAAGAACAAGGTGAATAAATTAATTAATGGGATAATATAATAAGACAATTGAAGAGCTATTACAAGAATTTAAAGATCTATAAATTTCTAAGATAATTAGACAAGTAAATACAAACAATAGCAGACCAACAGATAGCTCTTCTAGCAATAATCTAGGCTCATTAACTTTTGAACAAGGAGAGACATCAATCCTTGCAGAAGAATTTGAGCAAGAACTTAGGAAAACATATACCCTCAGATATAAGAGAAGACAAAGACCTATAACTACTAACCATGAATTTATACATAAAGATCTCACTATTTAAGTTCCAATTCCTCAGTGGGAAAATATCCTAAATATAGATTATGTCATACATAAGGAAAAAGCACTAGATGTGTGGAGAACAACCATGGTATCAATATTATTAATGACCCAGAATTCCTAGAAGAAAATAGAGATCTAGTAGCTATATACAAAATAATTATTAACTCTTTCAATGAATAGTTCATAACTGGTACAAGAACATATCACCGAACATGAAAAATATAATAGAAGTTGATGTTAAAAATAATTTGAAACTTGATATAGAAGGAGTTTTGACTCCAGAGAAATATTTAATAGGACAATTCGAAGGATATGAGTTTATAGCAAACTTTAACCAAGCTAACAAAGAAAAAAGAAAAGAAGCATTGTGTAAGTAACCAACCTAAGAATTTGTAAACTATGTAATTTCAAAAGGTTCTTTTGTGAATTTGATAAATATTATTATAAACTATATGATTTAGCTGAAGATCAAGAAAGTTAAATTCAACTTCTACTAAACAAATTCCCACCTCCATGGAATGACTATTCTTCAGGAATATTTGAAGAATTTATAAGTCAACCTAGTGTCTTTACATCAATAGCAGTAGTTCAAACAAGTATGACTAGAGAAATACCTTGACTATGTCACAAGAGTCAAGAAGGAGGTACATAAAACAAATAACAATTTGTTGTGAAGATGTACGAGAACCCGGACAATATGGTTGTCAGCCATACCAAAAATATAGACCTAAAAGAAAGAAAACTATAAAATTGAGAATAAAAGAGTTAAGATCTAAAATTAGGAAGAAAAGTTACTCTAAGCCTACAAAATCTCAATCATTTGTAAACAAACCTAGCAAAAAAAGTCAACACTTTAAACATGAACTCTAAGAAAAGAAAGAACAAACCCAGAAAATCGATATTATAAAAAGAAAGAGAGAACCAACTACTTGTAACTGTTGGACATAAGTCTATTGATTGTATGAAAAGAAAAGCAAATTGTGTAAAATTGTGTACAGAAGAATTTAAAAAAAAATAAAAGAAGAACTTTACCTCATTAACGTTGAAAATTTTGATGAAATATCAAGCTGTTATGAATCAATAGGGGAAGAAATCACCGAGCAAGAAAAAAGTTTATCAGAAACTGACTATGACTACTGAAGAACTGAAATAATCCAGCAATAAGAACAAGAGAATAATGACAACTATACAGGAATAATAACCTTCAACCAATGAGTTTAAGAAAAAAATTATGACAAAAGAATTATCTCTAAATGATCTAAGATCTTTTATGAAGAAGATGGATGATTTCTTTAAAAGAAAGGTTATAAGATATTTTAAACTCTACCCTTCAGAACAACCTATTTATATTCAAAATTTACAAGGAAATATCATATTGCGACTAATGATGCAGGACATAATTGGAAAATTGTTATAAGAAATTCCCTCTAAAGATTGAACTTATTAAATATGTTCATTTACAAGGAATTTAGATAGTAGTAAAAGCATGCGTTAAAGAAGGAATTAATTCGCCAATTATTCTATCACTGCATAAACAACAATTTAAAAATGATCAAAATAGCCACCTAGAAACTGTTCAAGGAAATTTAATTTTTTCAAAGCTTTTCTTTGAATGTTATCCTAATTATTCAGTTGCATCACGAAATAAAAACATCGAAGATACTCTCAATTCGCAATTCAAACTTTTAACTGACATAGAGCTTAAACCCGACAATGATGCATTATTTTTTTATTACAGAGATTTATATATATATTTTCTCTAACATCGATTTTCCTGTAAAAGAAAAATGTCATAAAGATAAAACAACAATTGACCCAATCTTTTTAACTATAAGTTCTATTGTAGCCCCTCAAATACAAGATGCACGACTTCCTTCTTTAACGGACTTTAAGTTGGTAGATGAAGAAGAAGAATCCACTAGCATAGCACCTAAGGTATCATCTACAAAATTCGGAATAAGGATAATTAACTGACCACCTCTCCCACAAAGCTTAAGTTTGTCTAGAGCTATCTCTAAGAGTTTTAGTTTAAACAATCCAAGTAGTAGTAATAGCACATATAAAATTAAACTTCATTCTTGTCAACTGAAACTTCATTCTTGTCAAACTTGAATTCTTAGAATCATGAGTTCAACCATAGAATATAATTGTAGGAATCACAAAAGAAGCAATAATTCATGAGTTTATATTTTCAGAAGACGTCCTTCTAGAACTTTTTTGTAAAAATTGTCAAATTACTCCACAAACAGAAAAATAAAATTCTTTTTTAGACAAAATTTATTGAACGAAAGTATTGATTTTTGTTGAAGCGAAACATTGGCAAATTAGAAACATAAAGCAATATTCAGGTCAAAGCAGTAATTTCAAAAACCAATCCACAAGTATAGGAAGCCCCAATCACAGTCAAAAATAGATGTCGAACATTTCGGCATATTTATTACCTTTCATACGTTTTCTTTGAGTCAAGCTCAACCTAAACAGGCTAAAATCATAATTAGAAAGTTGTACTAAGTGGATTAGTAATCCTATGTCCCTCAAGGGCACTCTAGGGTTCTCTTGCATATCCCAAACCCTCAATCCTCATATTTATGTAGAAGCATGCACAAGTTTAGTATACTTTTTAATGCTCACATAAAAAAAATGCAGTATTTTTATTGCCGAATTCTAAATCTGACTTAAAGTTCTATGACTAATCACATACAACTCTAATTGGGTCAATAGATCCCAATAGTGAATGTATACATAAATTCTATTTTTTGGCCCATGGTTAGATTGGAAGTCTAAGGGAGATAAAAATACAAAAATACTCAGGGTGTCAAGTTCAGATTAGAATTAGATAGTTCCAGTATATTGACCATATCTCCTTGCACACAACTCTAAATTAATCAATTCAAAATTTGGCAAAAACTAGATATTTAGGGTTATAACATATCAAAATTTGGCATTAAAATTTCTTCTTGATTATTCCCCAAAACCCCAAGAAAATTCCAATTTTTTGGTCAAATTTCAATATGCAAGTGTTTAGTTTTCGATTAATTTGAAGGGCATAATAGGATTAGTTTTGCATGAAATTTTTATTGGTGAGTGGCATAACATAGAGGAACATTTCCACGATTAAAAGATGCTAAATTTCGCATAATAAGTTGATTACCTTGTAGAAAATCACAAGTTCTTTCTCCTATCTTAATGACTGTTCTTGTTTTCTTCGCTACTCCTCTAATTTTACCTAAAATCAGAGATAACATGACTGCAACAGGGGAAATTCTTTGGTACATAACTGTGTACTTAGCACCATACATACCTATACAAGAATTCATTTATTTATTTTCAAGCTAAGTTTTTTAATGGATATTTTTTTAATAAATACTAAAATATAATTTAGAATAATTTAAAGATTAAATTAAATTTGAAATATATAGAGATATGAATATGTTACAACTAATAAAATATTTATATGAGAGCAGGTAAAAATGTACAATTTTTAAATCTAAAATTATTTATATGATAGAAATAATGGTGCGAATTTATGCTCATCAGAAACAAGTTGAATTTGGCGGAGTCAAAGTGTAAACTAACTACAACTCAAGAAAAAATTAACTTAATGGAGCAATATAAAGAAATTACAAAAGAAAAGTTATTGAACTTATTTTATTGGCTTCAACCAAGAGAACAAGAGTTAAGGATTCATACAATAAAAATTTACTTAAGGCACAAAAGAGAGTGCTAGACAGAATTAACCTGATAAATTATGAATTGGAATTAAGCAAAGCAAAAAATATTGAATTAAATAATAGTGACAATTACATAACAGATATTAAATATTGGTTTAATGATGAAGATTAAAAAACAATATAAGTTTTCCAGAAATTGAAAATCAACTAAGAAATATAAAACAAGAAATTCAAGAAATAAATCAATCAATTAAAGGCTTAGTAATATAGATGCAACTTATAACCAGTGCTTTTAAAGGAATTCTAAAACCAAGACAAAAAAAGATAATATATTTCCTTAGAAATAACAATTCCAACAAGATTAATTTGAGGAAGTGATGATGAAAAATATTTAAAAAGAGACCAAGATAAATTAATAAAAAAGATAGAACAATTACAACTAGAAAAAATAGAAGAACAAAGAAAAGTTAAAGATAAAGCAGAACAAGGTGAATAAATTAATTAATGGGATAATATAATAAGACAATTGAAGAGCTATTACAAGAATTTGAAGATCTACAAATTTCTGAGATAATTAGACAAGTAAATACGAACAATAGCGGACCAACAGGTAGCTCTTCTAGCAATAATCCAAGCTCATTAACTTTTGAACAAGGAGAGACATCAATCCCTGCATAAGAATTTGAGCAAAAACTTAGGAAAAGATATACCCTCAGATATAAGAGAAGACAAAGACCTATAACTACTAACAATGAATTTATGCCAAAAGATCCCACTCTTTAAGATCCAATTCCTCATTGGGAAAATATGCTAAATATAGATTGTGTCATGCATAAGGAAAAAGCACTAGATGTGTGGGGAGCAACCATGGTATCAATATTATTAATGACCCAGAATTCATAGAAGAAAATAGAGATGTAGTTGCTATATACAAAATAATTATTAACTCTTTCAATGAATAGTTCATAACTGGTACAAGAACATATTACCGAACATGAAAAATATAATAGAAGTTGATGTTAAAAATAATTTGAAACTTGATATAGAAGGAGTTTTGACTCCAGAGAAATATTTAATAGGACAATTCGAAGGATATGAGTTTGTAGCAAACTTTAACCAAGCTAACGAAGAAAAAAGAAAAGAAGCATTGTGTAAGTAACCAACCTAAGAATTTGTAACCTATGTAATTTCAAAAGCTTCTTTTGTGAATTTGATAAATATTATTATAAACTATATGATTTAGCTAAAAATCAAGAAAGTTAAGTTCAACTTCTACTAAACAAATTCCCACCTCCATGGAATGACTATTTTGCAGGAAAATTTGAAGAATTTACAAGTCAACCTAGTGTCTTTATATCAATAGCGATAGTTCAAACAAGTATGACTAGACTAATACCTTGACTATGTCACAAGAGTCAAGAAGGAGGCGCATAAAACAAATAACAATTTGTTGTGAAGATGTACGAGAACCAGGACAATATGGTTGTCAGCCATACCAAAAATATAGACCTAAAAGAAAGAAAACTATAAAATCGGGAATAAAAGAGCTAAGATCTAAAATTAGGAGGAAAAGCTACTCTAAACCTACAAAATCTAAATCATTTGTAAACAAACCTAGCAAAAAAAGTCAACACTTTAAACATGAAACTCTAAGAAAAGAAAGAACAAACCCAGAAAATTGATATTATAAAAGAAAGAGAGAACCAACTACTTGTAACTGTTGGACATAAGTCTATTGATTGTATGAAAAGAGAAGCAAATTTTGTAAAATTGTATACAGAAGAATTTTAAAAAAACAAAAGAAGAATTTTACCCCATTAACGTTGAAAATTTTGATGAAATATCAAGCTGTTATGAATCAATAGGGGAAGAAATCACCGAGCAAGAAAAAAGTTTATCAGAAACTGACTATGACTACTGAAGAAACTGAAATAATCCAGCAATAAGAACAGGAGAATGATGGCAACTATATGTGAATAATAACCTTCAACCAATGAGTTTATGAAAAAAATTATAACAAAAGAATTATCTCTAATTGATCCAAGATCTTTTATGAAGAAGATGGATGATTTCTTTAAAAGAAAGGTTGTAGGATATTTTAGACTCTATGCTTCAGAACAGCCTGTTTATATTCAAAATTTACAAGGAAATATCAAATTACGACCAATGATGCAGGACATAATTGGAAAATTTTTATAAGAAATTCTCTCTAAAGATTGAAACTTATTAAATATGTTCATTTACAAGGAATTTAGATAGTAGTAAAAGCATGCTTGAAAGAAGGAATTAATTCAATAATTATTCTATCACTGCATGAACAACAATTTTAAATGTTCAAAATAGCCACCTGGAAACTGTTCAAGGAAATTTAATTTATTCAAAGCTTTTCTTTGAATGTTATCCTAATTATTCAGCTACATTACGAAATAAAAACATCGAAGATACTCTCAATTTGCAATTCAAACTTTTAACTGACATAGAGCTTAAACCTGACAATGATGCATTATTTTTTTATTAGAGAGATTTATATATATATTTTCTCTAACATCGATTTTCCTATGAAAGAAAAACGTCAGAAAGATAAAATTACAATTGACCCAATCTTTTCAACTATAAGTTCTATTATAGCCCCTCAAACACAAGATGCAAGACTTCCTTCTTTAACGGACTTTAAGTTGGTAGGTGAAGAAGAAGAATCCACTAGCATAGCACCTAGACTATCATCTACAAAATTCAGAATAAGGATAATCAGCCGACCACCTCTCCCACAAAGCTTAAGTTTGTCTAGAGCTATCTCTAAGAGTTTTAGTTTAAACAATCTAAGCAATAGTAATAGCACATGTAAAGTTAAATTAAAATATTTCAAGGGTTAAAATTGGTTAAAAGGCAAAACTGTCATCGACACAGGAGCTTCCCAATGCCATTACATAACTTTGCCAACTCCAGTTATCCTTGCTCAAGACTATAGATTTGTTACTTATGATGATAGAAGAACCACTCTTACTCAGCAATCTCGAATTATGATAAAAACTCCTGAATCACTTCTTTTAGAACATAATGGCTATGTCGATCCTACTATTGATGCAGACCAGGCCTCAATTCAAGACCCTCAATCTGACCATGGAAAGATCTTGCTCACTGATCACCCCATTGATCCATTCTATGAGGGAAAACAATACAATCTTTAGGCTTGCTTAGGGAGGTCTCTACTTTGCTGGACACCCTAAGTGTTCTCACAAGCAACGAGGTTCCTTTTGGGGCTAGCCAGCAGCCCTAGTTCATTATAATTTCAATAAAGATCAACTATAATTTAGTGCATTTTTTAGTGATCCCACAGTCATTGGTGAATCAATCTAAGATAAGGGTTTCATTCCTTTTTAGACAATAACCTAGCTCATTTGTTAGCACTTAATTAGCTACTAAATGATAAAGGTTGCTTGAGTTTTAGTTAAAACAATCCAGTAGTAGTAGCAGGTCAGTTCAACAGCAGCAGCAGTTCAAGGGGGTTAACTTTGCCTCAACTTAGCAGCTCATGTTAGCATGTTTAAGGGCTTGAAAATATGTCTAAATATTTATCAAGTAAGTTCCTAAAGTTGCAGAATCAGATCACCTAGCATCAGCTATTAACCAGCCCAAACATCCTAAAAATACCCTTTGATCCAATGATTTTAGGGTGTTGTACTTTGCTGATTGCCGAGCTAATAACTTGATTAATGGTTGCATTTGCTCTCCTAAGGTCATCATTAACTGTACTTGGATGCTACCGAGGCTTGACACCTCAAGTAATGGAGACTAGCAATGTGCTTAGGTGTCAAGGATCAAGCTTAGCTGCTGTTTTTGTGTTTTTGTTTTCAAACGGTTTTTGTTGTTTTAAGCCTATTCTGTTTTAGCCATTGAATGTGTAAGTAAGGCTGAGTATATAAGCCTTATTTTTCATCGTAAGCCTCAGATTACTGATATATGAAAACCTCAGTTGCTAGTTTAAGCAAACACTCTCTAATC
Source organism: Carnegiea gigantea (assembly GCA_029747015.1). NCBI lineage: Eukaryota > Viridiplantae > Streptophyta > Magnoliopsida > Caryophyllales > Cactaceae > Carnegiea > Carnegiea gigantea. The sequence continues at coordinate 770,535 of JAKOGI010000154.1, forward strand.
TCTCTATACTTTAGCCTCTCTGGTGGTGTTTAGTGAGTGAATTATTTATTTAATCTTCTGGTGCCTTTGCTTTAGGGAGATTGGTGGTACATTCTCCAGTCCTGGTTGGTGGTGACGACCTTTATTCCTAGACATATCTTCCTTGTTGAGTTACTAGGTTTGGTTTATGCCAAACTTGCAAGTTCAGCCTACATCATTTGCTATCAGAGCCCAACTTTGATCCTTGGTGAGTTCTCTTCATTATGCTATTCTTCTTACTTCATTCTCAGTTCATTTCTCTTGCCTGCATTCTGGAAATTGTTGTTTAGCTACAAAAGAACCCTGAAAGCCAAACACAGTCTAGCTACAAAGCACCAAACTCCACAAACAGCCACAACCAACCCTTTGTCTTACCCTGAACAGCATGGCTGAGAGGGATAATGCTTCTTCCTCTCCTCAATAGCCTGTTAGATTTCCTAGAGGCCTATATCTGGAACAGGCTCATGAACTCAGAAGAGATAGAGTTATCCTAGAAATGCAAGAGAATATTAGAGCACCTACTGCTCAGATATAACAACTTATGAATCAGCTGAGAGGTAGGGATAGAGAGCCACCTCAGGACCCTCCTGATGGTTCTGATCCTTCCTTTAATTCCCACTATAGTAGTAGATCTTCTAATGGGGATGTTAGGCCCATGGAAAGGAGAGTGCATAGAGCTGATCTTAAGGATCTCAGAATAAAGGCACATGAGTTTGATGGTAGTCTTAAACCTGAGGATTACCTCGAATGGATGCAAGGTATGGAGAGAATTATAGAGATCAAGGGCTACTATAGGGAAAAGGCTTTTAAGCTTGCTGTTTTGAAACTAAAATAGTATACCTCCCTCTGGTATGAGAATCTGAAAAGAACCAGAGCTTTGGAAGGTAAATCCAAAATCAAGACTTAGGTTAAATTGAAGAAACACATAGATAAAAGGTTTCTGCTAGCCACCTACAAGCAGGAACTTTATCTCAAGGTCACTTTTCTTCAACAAGGGAACATAAAAGCTGAGGAATACATAAGCGAGTTCGAGCAGCTCCAGATCATATGTGCCTTGTGAGAAGAACCTGAGTAGACCATTGCTAGGTTTCTCAAGGGCCTTAACCCTGCTATTCTGGACAAGGTTGAGCTCCAACCTTTCTACACCTTTGAAGATGCTTGCAAATTGGTTGTTTAGGTTGAAAAGCATCTTAAATTCAGAAGGAACTATCTTTCTGTTCCAGCCAAGCCAGCTGCACCAGTTAGGACCTCCTACAGACCAAACCTTGCTCCTAAGGAAGATAAAGACAAAGGGAAGGATAAGGAGCTAGCCAAAGAAGCTCCTAAGGGCCAGAAGAAGTACTTTAAATGCTATGGCTATAGGTATTTTTAAGCTGACCGCCCTAACAGAAGAGTGCTTACAATCAGAGAGATTGAAGACTTAGATCACATGGAGATAGAGGAAGATGAGGATGCTTTTGATGAGGAAGGAGAGACTTCCTACTTACCCCTGAAGAAGGTGAAATGCTCATGATTAAGAGGGTACTTCATGCCACTAAAGTCCCACCAGAAGCCAGTCAAAGGGAGCAAATTTTTCACTCTAGATGCAAAGTAGCTGACAAAACATGCAACCTGATTATAGATGAAGGCAGCTGTACCAATGTAGCCTCCACTGAGATGGTCAGTAAGCTTAAACTGGCTACCATTGAGCACCTAGGCCATACACATTGCCATGGCTCAAGAAAGGTAATGAGATAACAGTTTCTAAATAAACTTTGGTTACCTTTTCAATTAGAGAATACAAGGATGAGGTGATGTGTGATGTACTACCTGCTTGGTAGGCCTTGGCAGTATGATAGAGATGTTGTTCACCATGGTCAATCCAATACCTATTCCTTTAAACTGAAAGGTAAAAAGATGACCTTGATGCCTTTAACTCCCAACCAAACACACAACAATAAAACTGGGAGGGAAAAACATAATGAGAGTGCCTTGTTTGTCAATGGGGGAAGAGTGGAAATGACTATTTTAGAAGAAAAACCCATATTTGCTATTCTTATAATGGAATATACCCCCAAATCAGATCCTATAATTTTTCACCCCTCAGTCCAACCCCTAGTCAAGGAGTTTAAGGATGTCTTTCCCCAAGACTTACCCCCTGGCCTTCCTCCTAAAAGGGGTACTGAGCACCAGATAGACTTGATTCCTGGAGCCCCTCTACCGAATAAACCTACTTATAGATGAAACCCCACTAAGACTAAGGAATTGCAAAGGCAGGTTCAGGAACTAATTGATAGAGGCTATGTGTGAGAGAGCATGAGTCCATGCTCAGTTCTAGCCGTCTTGGTGCCAAAGAAAGATGGCAATCCGAGAATGTGTGTTGATAGCAGGGCCATTAACAACATCACAGTCAAGTATAGGTACGCTATTCCTATACTTGATGATATGTTAGATGAGCTTCATGGTTCTAAAATTTTCTCCAAGATTGATCTCATTAGTGGTTATCATTAGATCAGAATAAGAGAGAGAGATAAGTGGAAGACTACTTTTAAAACAAAGTAAGGGCTCTATGAATGGCTTGTTATGCCATTTGGGCTGTCCAATACCGCCAGCACCTTCATGAGGCTGATTAATGAGGTGCTCAGGCCCTACATTAGTCTGTTTATGGTGGTATATTTTGATGATATTCTTGTGTATAGCAAGACAGAATAAGATCACATACAGCATTTGAGGCAAGTCATTTCTACCCTCAGAGATCAGAAGCTCTATGGGAAACTTGAGAAATGTGAGTTCTTTGTTCCAAGGGTTGTTTTCCTTGGATATATGGTCTCCTATGATGGAATACAACTAGACGATACCAAGGTAGAGGCAATCAGGTCCTGACCAGTCCTAAACTCAGTCACAATAGTGAGGAGTTTTCATGACTTAGCTTCTTTCTATAGAAGATTTATTAGGGATTTTAGCTCCATCATGACTCTAATCACAGAATGCATGAAGAAGGGGAGTTTCTCACGGCATCCAATAGCCCAAAAGGCCTTTAAGACCATCAAACAGAAGCTATATAAGGCACCTGTTCTAGCCTTGCCTAACTTTGAAGAGTTGTTTGAAGTGAAGTGTGATGCTAGTGGAGTAGGCATTAGGGCTGTTCTAACTTAGCTCAGGAAGCCTTTAGCCTGTTTCAGTGAAAACCTTAGTGGCCCCAAGCTCAATTACTCAACATATAACAAAGAATTCTATGCAATAGTGAGAGCATTGAGTCACTGGAGTTATTACTTGAAGCGGCCTTTGTACTCCATTTTGATCATCAGGCCCTGAAGCTCCTCAATGGCCAGTCCAAGCTCAATGCCAGACATGCCAAATGGGTTGAGTTTCTATAAGCTTTCACCTTCTCTACCAAGCACAAGAAGGGAACTGAAAATGTGGTGGCTGATGCTCTTTCAAGGAGCTATGCTCTTATCTCTATTCTGGGAGCAAAACTTTTAGGTTTACAAGCTATACAAGCATATCATCCTGAAGATCCAGCCTTCCAAAGACTTGATCAAAAACCTTCCAGCTCAAGGTAGTTACTTGGTCAAGAAGGATTTCTATCTAAGGGGAACAAGTTGTGTGTTCCACCCTATCCTTTGAGGGAGTTACTGGTTAGGGAAGCCCATAGGGGATCCCTTGTTGGCTACTTTGGTTTGTACAAGACCCTATATATTCTTAGAGAGCTCTTCTTTTGGCCTGAAATGGGGAATATGTTCATAGAGTTGTGTCAAGATGCTCTATCTATCACAAAGCCAAAAGTCAGTTTTACCAAGGCCTTTATACACCACTACTAGTCCCTTTAAGGCCATGAGAGGATGTCAGTATGGATTTTATAGTGTTCTTATGAAGAACTCAAAGAGGTAAAGACTCAGTGATAGTGGTTATTGATAGGTTTTGCAAGATGGCTCACTTTACAGCCTGTCACAAGTCAGATGATACATCTCATATTGCTGACTTATACTTCAAAGAGATAATCAGGCTACATGGGGTGCTAAGAATCATTTTGAGTGATCGGACACCAAGTTCCTGTCTCATTTCTAGAGAAGTCTTTAGCATTTGTTGGGGACCAAACTGCTTTACAGTACTACCTACCATTCCCAAACTGATGGCCAAACAGAGGTTACCAACAGGACCCTGTCCAACTTTCTTAGAACCTTGGTCTAGAAAAACTTAAAAGAATGGGATCTCAAACTCCCTCATGCTGAGTTTGCCTACAATAGAACCCCGGCTAGAGCTACTGGATGTTCTCCATTTGAGGCAATATATGGGATTAACCCCCGCACTCCTATTGATCTCCTTCCACTACTTACTGATTACAAGGTCAGTTTTGAGGCTGGGCAGAGGGCCAAGGAAATAAAGAAACTGCATGAGCAGATTAGAGCTCATATTGAAAAGATCAATGAGGCCTACAAGGCCAAGACCAACAAAAATAGAAGAGGAGTTGAGTACCAGCTTGGAGATCTTGTTTGGCTCCAGTTTAGAAAGGAAAGGTTCCTCACGAGGAGGAAAAGCAAGCTGATGGCCCGAGGAGATGAACCTTTTGAGGTCCTAGCCAAGATGGGGCCTAATGCATACAAGTTAGAGCTACGTGGGAACATGGCTGTCTCTGCTACCTTTCATGTGGAGATCTTAGCCCATACGTGGAGGATGATATTGAGTATGGGAATTTGAGGGCAAATCCTTTAAAAGCAGGAGAGGATGAAGCAGACTAGGCCTTAATTCAAGACCCTCTATCTGACCATGAAAAGATCTTGCTCACTGATCACCCCAGTGATCCATTCTGTGAGGGAAAACAATGCAATCTTGAGGCTTGCTTAGGGAAGTCTCTACTTCGCTGGACACCCTAAGTGTTCTCACAAGCAACAAGGTTCCTTTTGGGGCTAGCTAGCAGCCCTAGTTCATTATAGTTTCAATAAAAATCAACTGCAGTTTAGTGCATTTTTGAGTGATCCCACAGTCATTGGTGAATTAATCTGAGCCAAAGGGTTTCATTCCTTCTTAGATAATATCTTAGATTATTTTTTAACACTTAATCAGCTACTAAATGATAGAGGTTGCTTGAGTTTTAGTTAAAACAATCCAGCAGTAGTAGCAGGTTAGTTCAGCAGCAGCAGTAGTAGTTCAAGGGGGTTAACTTCACCTCAACTTAGCAGCTCGTGTTAGCATATTTAATGGCTTAAAAATATGTCTAAATATTTACTAAGTAAGGCCCTGAAATTGTAGAATCATATCACCTTGCATCAGCTATTAACCAGCCCAAACATCCTGGAAATACCCTTGATCCAATGAATTTCAGGGTGCTATACTTTGCTGATTGCTGGGCTAATCACTTAATTAATGGCTAAATGTGCTCTCCCAAGGCCATCATTAATAGTACCTTGATGCTACCAAGGCTTGACACCTCAAGTAATGGAGATTAGCAATGTGTTTAGGTGTCCAGGATCAAGCTTAGCTGCTTTTTTTGTGTTTTTGCTTTCAAACTATTTTTACTATTTTAAGCCTATTCTGTTTTAGCCGTTGAATGTGTAAGTAAGGCTGAGTATATAAGCCTTATTTTCATTATAAGCCTTAGATTATTGATATATGAAAACCTCAGTTGCTGGTTTAAGCAAACACTCTCAAATCTCTCTAAACTTTAGCCTCTCTGGTGGTGTTTAGTGAGTGAATTCTTTATCGGATCTTCTGGGGCCTTTGTTTTAGGGAGATTGGTGGTGAATGCTCCAATCCTAGTTGGTGGTGACAACCTTTATTCCTAGACATATCTTCCATATTGAGTTGCTAGGTTTGGTTTATGCCAAGCTTGCAAGTTCAGCCTACATCAACTATAAACAATGAATTTTATCATATCCTATTGGGAATGACATTCCTTGATAAATTTAGCTCTTATGAAATAAATCCCTCAGATGTCACTTTAATCGACCACGACACTAAAATCATCCTTTATAGAATATAAAACATATTGAATTTCCTATTCTAACTTATATTGAAAACACTACTAAAGACTTAGATATTACTACAACAGCTTTAATAGATACAGGATCAGAAGTAACTTTCTTTCAACCACTTCTTTTACCAACATAGGAAAACCTCCCTCCAAACAAAAAAGTACAAGGTAAGGGAATGCATTCATCAATTGCTTATTTAGAATATGTTCAAACTAATGTTCCCGTTATTTTGGGAAATAAAATTCTTAGCATTCCTTTCATATGCCAATACAATTCTAGCTATGATATTTTACTGGAAAATGACCTTCTCAAATGATTTTCCAGATTTTCCCAAACTGCAGACACTGTCTATCTTACTATAAAATGTGACCATACTTTAATAATACCTACTTAAAAAAATCCTTGCGGAGTGCGTACGAAGTGTAATGGACATGGTTGTAACCAAATTTCTCTTCAAACACAAATTCAAAAACCTATCTTCACAATCAACATAATCAAAAAAGAGGATTTATTAACCAAGTTAAAACAAATCTACTCAGATAATCCTTAACAATTTTGGAAACCAGAGCATCCTAGATCCAAAATAGAATTAACCTAAGAAATCTATATTAAAGAAATACCTATGCTATACTCTAAAGAAGACATTAAAGAATTTTTAAAACAGATTAACGAATGTTTAGAAAAAAGATTCATTAGACCTTCTAAAGGAGCCTATTCTGCACCCGCATTTATGGTAATGAATGAAGCAAAACGTAGAAGAGGAAATGCTAGAATGGTAATAAATTATAAGAAACTAAATTAGCTTACCAAAACAGATAATTGTTTCCTACCAAAAAAAGAAGTTTTAATCAATTTAGCTCAAAATAAAAAGTATTTCTCAAAGTTTGACTGTAAATTAGGATTTTGGCAAATCAAAATGGAAGAAACAAGCGTCAAATATACCAATCAGTACACCTCAAGGATTCTATGAATGGATTACCTTGCCATTCGGATTAAAAAATGCACTAAAAATATTTCAAAGAAAAATGGACAATGCTTTTAAATATTTGAATAGTTTTCTTGTTGTTTATGTAGACGATATCCTAATAAGCTTAAATGCTCTCAGCGAACATGGAAAACTTCTTAATCTCTTTATGGAGATGGCTGTTAAAGAAGACATTTGCCTTAGTGAAAAGAAAGTTGTCATTGAAAAAGAAAAAATTGAGTTTTTGGGTTTTGAAGTAGGAACTAATGGAATAAGCCAACAAACGCATATCTCAAGGAAAATCAATGAACATCCTGATGAGCTTCGAATTAAAAAACAAATCTAAGGATTTTTAGGATTACTAAACTATGCCAACTCCTATATTCCTGACCTGGCAAAAAAGAAGAAAGATTTGCAAAGCTTACTTCGCAAAAATAACACCCTTGGATGGACAGATAAATATGCATAAATTATTAGATAGCAGAAAAAAGAATGCTCACAACTACCCAGTTTAAGACTCCCAGAACCAAAAGACAACTTAATTTTTCACATAGATGCGTTCGACACAACTTGGGTGGTAGTTTTGAAAACATACTTAAATGAGATATGCGGTTATCACAACGGAACGTTTTCAGAACGAGAAGAGAACTACAATACTATGGAAAAAGAGCCTTTAGCAATCATTAGAGGTATTACTAAATGGACATTCTTTTTATTACCAAAAGCATTTAAGGTTCTAATTGATAACCAAGCAACTACTACTTTTGTTAAACAAGCATTAGATAATGAGCCTCACACGTGAAAGTTATACAGATGGCAATTATTCTTATCTCAGTTTAATGCTACTTATGAGCATGTTGTATTAAAAAATAACTTTGTTGCAGATTACCTCACTCGAGAAAATGAATACATAGGATAAGGGAAAAGCACCCATGGAACTCATGGAAGAAGAGCAACTACTAAAGGAATTTGAAGACATCATGATCAACATCAATGAATATTATGAAGCTGTTGATGAAAAAATTGAAATCATTAAAGAAATAGTTGTTGATCTTCGAGCTAATCTTGGATAAGGTCAAGAGATCTCTAGTCATTTCTATTGAACTATTGAAGAACTCAAGGAAAATTTCTCCAAAAAAGGACCCTAAAAAAGTCCAAACTGAACTCTCAAAACTATCTTTTCAACCTCAAATGAGCCAGGAAATGCTTCAAAACCCCTCGCTGAAAGAGAGAAAGAGAAGCATAAACTAAAGACTAAGATATTAGCTCAAAGATGAGTTATTCAGCATACTGGCATCAGAACTATTGGCATATCTTCATATATGTTTTATAAGAACTATTACGAGGCAACTATTCTTGCCAGCCAACAAATTTTTGAACTTCCTGAACTCTATTATAATCCTAGAGATTCTTTATTTCCTATGATTATTACTTTTAATAAAGCAAGCCCCGAACTCATATATGAACTCTTTACCTATGGATATCTGAACTTTCTTTTTGAAGTTTAAGTTTAATTGAGTTACAAAAATTCTCAAAAGCTTTTAAAAAAGCAATCAAGAACTTCAGCAAAAGCTATGTCTGTCTTCGATTTTTCTCAATCTTCCCTGAGAAAGATGAAGAAACAATCTATGGAGCTATTCATCTTGTTGGAATCAACAACATCTCTCCTAAAACATCTATTCAAGATGAAAAAAACAAACACTTCAAAGTTCTCGCCTTCGACAAATCATGGATAAACTATAAAAGATCAACTTGATCATTAGTTATCAAATGCCAAAGAGAACGACTAATGAGCAAATGAGCAAGGACACTGTACTATGAAAACAACTTGATTCTTATCATTATGGAAGAAGCCACACATGTCTCTATCGATGACAATCTTTTCGACTTTAGCTATGATCTGGAGCCCAAAAACTTTCGTGGAAATCTAGTAGTTCGAGCAAAATTTGTTAGACTCTATTAGGCAGAAAAAGAAAAAGCCAAGGCACAAATCATGCCAAGGAAATAAACGATGTAGATTTTGTCGATGCAAGAAAACAAAGAAGATAAAACAACTCTGTCAAGAACAGTAAAATCTACAATGTAATCTTATCTCTTTGAAATCTTATATCTATGATACAAGTGCTGAGGTCTGAGTGCACTTCCCTTCCTCTATAAGTAGGTACTCAGCAATCAGAGAGAGATGAGTTTGGTCAATCTTATGATTGCCTTTGTAAAATATCCTTGTAAGAAAATGATCTAATTTCCTCTTTCTGGGAAAGGAGAACAATTAGCAATAGAATAAAGAAATCTTTCTCCAAACTTGTATTAACAATTTTTCATACAACTTTGATTGAAGAGAGAATATTAGCAAGAGTGAAAGAAGTCTAAAAAGTTGGTAATTCGCGCAGCAGAGGAGGAGTAAGATGCTGAAAAAAAAGTAAGATGGATAGAACTCTTGAAGGTATAATTTCTCTAGCTCGATTTTGTTTTGAAAGATATGCGGCATACTGTTTGAAATTTTATTTTACCAGTTTAGTACCTAAGTACCACCTTAAAATTTTTGCATGTCTGTATGAATTACTTTAAAAATTAAAAAATTGGTTTTACCACTTTTCCTTCTAAAAAACTAGTCATAAATCTCGCCTCTATTTTGGTATCAGAACCTACCCACGATCTAAAAATTCAACAAACTCATAAGGATAAAACTGTAAATTGTCTAAAAAAGGAAAAAAAAGTAAAATAAATTGTAGAAAAAGTTGATGGATCTTTTCAATCTGTTGATGCATCTTTGCAAAGCATATACCTAGCTATATACATGCATATGTACGATGGAATTTCTAGAGAGAGAGAGTACATAATAGACCCTAAATACAATCGCTCTGGCGAAACAATTTTTAACCAACTTTCTCTAAGACCCCCTTACGAAAAACCAAAAGAGACAACCAATAAATAAAATACCAAAGTATGTAAAAAGGAAATGCATCTAAAATTTGAATCTACTATGAAGCTTTATAGCAATAAAATCTTGACCTGCTGATTAATGCTTTCTAGATATATTAAGTCTCATATTTAATTCTATTCATCTGTTATATTGTATTATTTTTTTGTAACTCGTTTGGATGCACAAAAAAAAAAAAAAAACTGAATTTATAGATAATCATTTAATCATGGGATCCAATACATTGAAATGGTCATTTATAAATTTACATGGTTGATTTCAATATTGTATAGTCCTTTGTTATTCATAAATCAAGCCTCCTATATATAGGGCCAAATTCAAAATAAATAATTTTTTAATTGTGCTTTCTATTGAATGTAGTTAATTCCAGATGATGTCAACTGAAGTTACTATATGTTGGATCCCAGGATGTGTTTGGTTTCAAACTTTAAAGGTCGCCGAACTAACGTCGTAGGTTTTCAGTATGAAATATGGTACAAAATCGAGTTGATATAATTCAAGTGCTATATCAAATCTCATTGCAATCATTTTAGGATATTCGGTATGCACTCTAATCGAAATTGCATCCATTCCGACTCTAACTATTTTTTGGTCCTGATTTTAATGGTTTGTTTAAGCGATAAGTAAAGAGGGGTAAGGGGAACAAATAAGAGTAACTCCTCTTAACCATCTTTGGAATATATTGGTGAGATTTGATAGAGTAAATATGAGTAAGGGGCAAACCGCACCCTTTCTTATTCTTCTTTATTCCAATTTTCGTAACTCCTCGATTTGGAGGTTATTCATTTGTCAAAATAAAACTTAATATTACTTTGCGTAAATACGTTTGTAAGCCCTCTATTTTATCAAAATAGAAGGATGTATATGTGATTACCTTTTCTTATTTAACACTAATTTTCATAACAATTTAAATAAGTGTAGGCTACCTACTCGTATTTACTCTTATCTACTTTAGTTAGATTACTGATTTTTATTTACACTCGTCTCAATTAATCTAAACCTAATCAAATTGAGGGTCAGGATAGGTTGAGAGTCGGGTAATGAGGGTCGGCAAGTAGGATTTTCTTGATCCTAACCCTATCTGACCTTCATGTGGGTTGACATACCATTGACCCTAACCCTGTAGGTATCCTCAGATGAGAGCGAGGTACAGTGAGAAAAAAGCAGGTTGGTGGAAGCCAAAAAGGATAGTGCAACGATACACTGCCGCCAACACCACCACCACTGCCGTCTATTGGCTGCTGCGGTGGTGCTGCTGTGAGTTGGATCTCCAGAACGGTGGCTGCAGAACAACGCGCCACCACCGGGGGGCTGGTGTTGCGGTTGATGCCCCTGCAAATAAGGGGACTGGCAACGAATACTGACTGAAGAAAAGGAAGCTCGGGGGCGGGTATGCCAGTGAAGGTTGTTGTAATGATTGTTATTGTGAAAATTGAAAGTCAAGATTGGGAGAAGTCAGTTCAGGAAGGCTAATTACAACCTGAAATTAACCAATTTAATTTGGTTAAACTCTCAATCCCCTATTTTGTGATTTTTCTTGACCATAATATGATTTAGTCTATCAATTCATTGAGTTGATTCTTGACATCAAATTATTATTACGTACGGATCGTTATCTGATTTAGTGTTGGATGTGTGTGCATATGGCATGAGAAGGTCTTGGAGTTGACACTTGTGTTATCCAAAATTATACTCAGAACTTGTATTTTTGAAGTCATTCAGAGGAATTTTTGGGTTCTTTTTAGCAAATTAATGCGGGGTTGGATTCAAGGTGTCTGAGTGAAATGATTTCTTATTCGTTTTCAGCTATTAGCAAGAAGAAGTGAAAAGAGGATTGAATAGAAGTTTTCATTTCTAAATTGATTTGAGGTTGTCTGGTGTACTATTTAATTCTTGGCATCTTTTCCGTTAAATTTTTGAAATTGTGGAAGACATGACTTTGAGTGACAATACTTTAACTTGTTCGGGTTTATAATTTGAATGTGTTTTATGATTTATGAAGTACAATTAGCATTTTTTTCCCTGTTCCCCTAAAGTGAGACAACCAATAGTTGTTCATTTGGAAGAATATCTTAGGTGGAATTATTAATTAGGCTATGGGAAGATTCATTTTCGATGGATTTGAAATATGAAAAACTTACCGACTTCATTGAATGGGATGCATTGGATATTAATTTGAAAGGTCTTCCTTTTGATATAAAACAATCCTGAAAGTTTTACCTCTTGTTTAAGCGGAGCCTAGAAATGGTGCGGGAGAGTAATGGACTATGATAGGAATTTATTTAGTCGTAAAAATTTTAATGTAAAATCTCTCCTATTTCTTGTCAAATTGGATTCTGACTATTTAAACTCCCAAGTGTACTTGGAATTGAACTTCATTATTTGAGAGAGATGGGATTGTAATATTATTGAAGACTACTTTGCTATTAAACCAAAACCTTTTAAACATTGGTTAAGCAACCCTTTGGCAAAGAATAGTTTTCACACAAGGAAAAAAACCAAAAAAAAAATTCTTAACTGACTCCGAACGAAATCCTTTAGTGTATGGTTACTAGACGTGGGACGAAGGAGCGGGTTTATTTGACAGCTGGCATTCAACACTCGACGTCCTCTTTCTGGAATGACCTCCCCTGCAAAAAGGGCAACCCCGGGTTGTGAATTGGAAAACGCCTCTTTGACGGTCAAGTTAGTCCTTGGTTTGCAGTAGATAGGTCAAAAGAGAGAGTATAATGAGAGTTTAGTGGGTGAATCTGCCAACTCCCTTCCCGAGGAAGACATGTAGCTATTTATAGTCCTCTCAAAAAGGGTATACCAGTAATTTTACCGGGAGGGCCCGCATGGGCCGTCGGTCTCGGAGTGGAAAGGCCCAAGGGGGGCCCCTAGGGTTGTATCATGGGCCCATGAGTCCAAGCCTGGGCTTGAGGGATACTTCTTGGGCCTACTATTCCATGTATGGGCCTGGTCTATAAGTTGGACTTGTAAGAGCCCATTGAGAAGAATCGGATTTTTTCTCAATCACTAACTTATTATATACACATATATACTGGTTGTCATGTATGTATATTGATCGACACAAGTTGGTGCTTGTTCATTTAGAAATTGTATTGGAGTTAACTCAACTACTCAAGCAATGATTTCAAATGCTCGAATAATTTCAGCTTTGGCCCGGAATGGTAGTATTCAAAGTCATGCTGCGATTCTAAAATATTTTGATTATCAAAGAAAATTCTAACTGCCTTTTAAATTCAATTTTGGACTTTTACATGTAAAATATTTGAAGAACCTTATAAATGAAGACTTTATGATCTTCTTATTAACATTCCAAGAATAGACCATTGTGTTTTACTCAACTGAGTTCTAGGTTGATACCTAGATGAGATTGCTTGGTTCGTGGGACTTAGAAGGTTAAATGATTTTGATACTTACAGGTCCCACCAAGTAGGCTTAAGATGGTCATGTTGAAACTATGTTTTTAGATTTCAGTTTAAAATGTCTTTTTGATGAAAATTCTTTCCAAATTCTTTCTTAGGAAATTTATCTTGGTTGTCTAAAAGCTAAAAGCATTGTTGGTAGAAGCCTATATCTTTGTGATACAAGTTCATAATTAAGTTGGTATGTATATGCTATGTATATATGCATGTGAGAATTATACGTATGTTGAGGAGCTACCCAAAAAAACTTAAAGTTTTAGTCTGAGACCTAGGGATGGTGACTTAGTGTCCTGCTTGGTATAAATTAAGTTACAATTATATGACAAAGATAGGGGTTGATTCTCGACTGAAGCCTATATGTATATAAGTTATGTCCAAGCATTATATGATGTCTGTTCGGATAGGCAAATGTTGTTGCTCGAGTTTAGCTGACTCAAGATGGCATTAATAAAATACCTTTAAGAGTCTATGCTCCTCACGTAATTAAGTTCTTACATATGATCATAGTAATATTTGTGTTTAAAAGTCTTTTTCTCTAGGTTTTGAGCTTAAGTAAGTTGATTAGGGTGAAGTTGTCACTTCAACTTCTTTCAAAGTTTAAGTTCTTCGTTAAATTATTGTTTCCATAAGGTTTTTACTCTCCGTTGGACTATGATTTTAAATATGCTTAATTCTGTGAAAGTCCTTCAACCAAAATGAATTACGAAAAATTTTCTAAAGCTGTTATGTATATCGAGTGTCACTTTGGGGGAGAGGGTTTATTCACTGAGTGATGATTGATCGTCCCTATTATTTTTTCCTTTTTCTCCATATTAAGAGAAGTGATCTAGACTTGTGACTATTATGGAAGCTTTCAAGAACTGTGCTCTTGGATAGGGTGTCCATTCGCTTGTTTTTGGTTATGGATCGCTTATGTAACCTTGGATTATGTACGCAAGGTTACATAAATGTTTATGTTTTGTAAGACTTATGAAAACTTAGAAAAACTCTGTATACCAGTCTTGAACTGTAAAGGCCCAATTTTGTATAAGTGATATATAATATGTAAATTTCTTTCTAGTTTCAAATGCTACACTAAGTGTACGAACAGGCGAGGCGAGGTTAAGCTTTGATAGGTTACAACCCAAGCAAGCGATCCTGATTTTTATTTCTTGAAGTTTTATTTCAAACAATTTTAAACAGGTTGCTTTAACAGGGGGAAGCTGTGGTGTGTAACACGTCCGATTCTAAATGGTGTTTTAATACCTCGAACCCAAGCTATTTCACTAATTTCTAATTAATCAAAACTTAATTAAGTTGATGGCGCATATTTCAATTTAATATTTTAACATTTACATGTTGAAGGACTCGGATGATAATATTGGCCTCAAGTTATTTTTTTAATATATTGATATTGATTAAGACCATGAAAAAAAAAGAGAAAAAAGATAGAAAGGGCTGAATGCATGTGAAATTTCGAGTGAAAAAAAAGAAGACAAACACAAACAAATTAAGTTGATGCATAAATTTATACATTTATATAAAGATATATTAAAGTATACCTCATATTAAATAGATAAAAGAAAACAAAAGCCGGAAATGGATCAACTTTCCTAAATGAGTTACAATTATATATGTAAATTTACTTCTTCACACGATACAAAAACAAAAATACAAGTATACCCAAAAAAAGGGAAAATTCCCCAGAAAATCTTGAGAAAAAACTGTGAAAAGAATAAAAATAGGGGAGAGAAAATTTAAGAGATAAACCCATTCTTTTGCATCTTCATTATTTCTTTCTTCCCCAGTTCTTGCCACTATTGCTATTGTCAACCACCATTGCACCCTTCAGCGGCCAAAAATCCGGCCACCGCCATCTCCCTCCCGAAACCACCGCCCATGGCTGCCCATGCATAATCTTATTTTGCCCATTACTTGCTCTTTTCCTCAAGCTAAAACACTCAATTTCTTGTTAGTTGTTCATTGTATCATGTTCTTGTTCTTTTTGATATGATGAATACATGACGTATTGGAATTAATAAACATTTTTAGAATGGATTTAGGTTAAGTTGGGGGTAATTACAAGTATTGGGCAAGGATGGTGATGTTCGGGTTTATGTTTAGAATAAATGAAATCAAAAATTTAATTTTTGACATATATGTCTTTGAATTTGAATTTAGATAATCTTAACTTGAAGAACTATTTTTGTGGGGGAAAAAAGTATGCAAATTCTTGTATGAGACCGTTTCATAGTAAGTTATTGTGAGAAGAGGGGGCGGTTAAGGAGAGTCGTTTCACTCTCCAGCCGTTTCTAAATTAAAAACAAAAAAAGATTTGGCAAGTTGTCCTCGCTTACCAAAATTGTTCAATAAACCCTACTCACATACAATCTGCCTGGGGCTTTGACAATCCGCGTTCAATCAATATAGATTTATTCATTCTTTATGTTCAATCAATATGTACGAATTTTAAGACAATTCGTTTGATAGGATTCAGAAATTCTTCTAGTAGGATTCAAAAATTCTTTTATCAGTTTTATGTTTGTCGTTAATTTACGCGTTCAATCAATATATGCTTTGCCATTAGTTTACGTTTGTCATTGACGTATGTGCTGGTTGCTTTGCCGTTAGCATAAGTGCTACTTGCTTTGTCGCTAATCAACATATGTGCTTAGTTCTTCTCTTTTGCGTAAAACATAAACTCACACTGAGCTTTGCTTCATTTTTCATTTGTGCCTAGTTAGGGTTTTGCAATCATTTGTGCCGTTTGAACATAGTTTTTGAGTTAGGTCTTTTGTTATTCACACTTAGCGTTGTAAGTCTTTGGTTTTGGTCTTTGTATTATATATGAATCAGTTTGGTCTTTCATGGAACATTCAATCTTGTTTTATATGCATAACCTAAGGACCATTTAGCAAATATCCAAGACATTACACTTATCATTTGTAAGTCTTTTGTCTTGGTCGTGTACAATTATGGTCTTGTATTCTTGTATGATTTTTGTTTTATGGAAAATTCAATCTTAATAATATTTAAATTGGGTGACTAATAACATTTCTAATGGATGACTAATATGGTAGATTAATTACTTAATTTTTTACATTGATCTAGCAAATTGTGTATGACTAATAATATTTATATTGGGTGACTAATTTTATGAAATTATCTTGCTTCGTATGCATAACCTAAGGACCATTTAGATAAATATCCAAGAGAGGACACTAAGCTTTTGTAAGTCTTTTGTCTTGGTCTTCTCCAATTATGGTCTTGTATTCTTGTATGATTTTTTATTTTATGAAACATGCAATCTCAATAATATTTACATTGGGTGACTAGTAACATTTCTAATGGATGACTAATATAATAGATTAATTATTTAATTTTTTGGGTTGATCTGACAAATTATATATGACTCCTAATGTTTATATTGAGTGACTAATTTTATGAAAATTTCAACCTTGCTAAGGTTGTCCCATACCAACAACAATGTTAGTTTTGCAGCTAAACAGGAGGAACTTGTAAATCCTCTCAAAGATTATTCCATGCCAAGAATATCAGGGATAGATAAAGAAGAAAGAATAAATTAGAAGGGAGCAAAAGTGTGAACCTTTTAGAGGGACGACAAGATCTTGGCCACAATTAGCGACTGAGCTTTCTAGGTCTTTAATTGTGTTTTTACGAATACTTGTATTTAATTTGCATTTAACATTGTAATATATGACCACAATGATAACATAAATATGACTAATGTCGTCAATTAGTGGTTAAAATGTTTATTTTTTCCTTTATTTTTTTAAGGTAATTGGACAACTAATAACATTTGATGGATGACTAATATGTTAGATTCATTATTTAATTTTTTATGTTGATCTGGCAAATAATGTATGACTAATAATATATATTGGTTGATTAATATTATGGAATTTTCAACCTTGCTAAGATTGCTTTTATTCTTGTATGTCTAAAATTGGGTGACTAATAATATGTATTGTAAATGGGTGACTAATAATATTCATATTTTAGATGGGTGACTAATAATATTTTATATGGATGACTACTAACTAATAATATTCATATTTTATGTGGGTGACTACTAATATTGGATGATCAATAATATTCATATTGGGTGACTAATGATTCGGTTGCCAAAACTAATGCGTCATTGCTATTTCATTGTTCCATGTCAATGGTGAAACCTAATTGTAGCACGTTGCTCATTACAACTATTTCTCGGACACTTTCTTGTCTCATTGTATGTTCTTCGTTGCGTTGATTTTCTTACACTAAAACCAAAAACATGAGTATTGGCGATATAAATCAAATATATCATCATTCGTGTTCCCACGATATTCAACCAATAATCCGCTTAAGTCTTGAATTGACTGTTCGTGGCCAATCGCTAGTGGTTCATTCGACTCACAAATCTCCAACGCAAGGGGTACCATTCTATTTCATTTCGGTTGTCTACTCACTAAACATATATAATGTTAGCACAATCCCTTATTGAAAATGTTATTAGTTACCCTTCGAGATGAAATGATTAGATAAACATTACAGTCACTCATTGAAATCGATGTTAGTTACCTTTCAAAACGTTAAGATTACATCAATGTAATAGTCATCGATTGAAAATAGGTTTGGTTACCTTTCACAATTCGTAATTAACTAACCATTATAGCCAACTAATAGTCATCCATTGAAATTTGTTTTGGTTAGCTTTTCAAACGAAATAATTAAATGAATTTCTTAATCACCCATTGAATATGTTATTAGTCCTATATTATAGTGTCATTGATTATGTAATACAATGATACATGGAAATTATTTTGTTATAGTTATGCATGCAAAAATGAGATAGTGATGTATCATTACCAAATAAATGTAGTTCACACATCAGTCGTCCATTACAAACAATAATAGTCATACATTACTTGTCAGGTCATTGTACAAAATTAAGTAACTAATCGATCATATTACTCATCGATTACAAATACCATTTGTAGTCCACTTAAATAACTCATTAGTATACACGCATATGGACTATATT
Source organism: Carnegiea gigantea (assembly GCA_029747015.1). Classification (NCBI taxonomy): domain Eukaryota; kingdom Viridiplantae; phylum Streptophyta; class Magnoliopsida; order Caryophyllales; family Cactaceae; genus Carnegiea; species Carnegiea gigantea. Next base: position 788,866 of record JAKOGI010000154.1, read on the forward strand.
ATTATCCATATATATTAGATAAGTTCCTATTAAAAATGTAATTAGTCACCCATTAAAATTGTTGTTAGTCCCACGTACCTATGTTGCCCCGAAAACAAAATTACGGATACAGGCATACATGCAATAATTAAATATTCATGTTGCGATATTATTTGCAACGAAGTCCCAAATAAATATGGTACCAATTTTTTTAATTTATGCTATAGTCATCCAAGCAATAAATAAATAGTCATGTTGCAATATTTTACGCACCCAATATCACCCGCTCTCATTAATTCCAGTCAAACATACCACCAGTCACCTAGGGTTTCATATAGTTACAACCAAAATCACAATGAAAAAGGCCTTCACAAAGTCGAAATATCATTACCTTCCATTGATATGCACATCCTCTCTTGTATTTCCAATGTTTTATGTTGGACTTCCATTAATTCCACCATTTCTATAGTAAATAATACATCAAACCAAATTAAAATTTCAAATACATACACAATACTTATGAAAAACATATTTTGGAGTAGTTATGAACCACTTCATCGTACCTTCACCAACAACAATATCGAACAACGAGATATTCGCTATTGATGAAGAGAGGAGCAGAGACGATAATGATGGTCTCGATGATGCCCGGATGAATATGGTGGACAACTCCCATGATGATGAAGATGATAACAACGGGTCGACGATGAGGAACAAGGCTGGGCGAAGATAGAAAAATAACGATGGAGGGGGTTGTGAGAGAGAGAGAGAGAAAGAGAGAGGGAGAGTGACTCCAATATGTTTTATTGAAGAGAGAATTTTTTTAGGGTTTATGCATGTGTGTACCTCAAATACGGCCGACTAAAGTGAAAGTTTACTTGCACTTGATGACATGGTGAATGCATCTCACATTAGGTTTTCATGAGACAGTGTCACAGAACACCTACTGAAAAAAGAATTGGGGGATGATGTGATTTTCATATGGGTAATAGACTGATTGGAGAAGAAGAAGAAATGAGAAAGTCCTTTAATTTAATTGAGAGTTGAGAGTTTGATGTAAAAATATAATTATCTAGTATATGATAGATTAGAAAGAAAATTGAAATTATAAATATGAAAATTTGAGAGTTATTTGTGCTCGAAATATGAGTTTGGGTTGTTGGTGGTTGAGGTCGGAGACCATAGGAGCTAAGTCTTGCTTAGATATGAGGAGCTTTAAATTATCAATTGAGTGGGTCTAAGTTTAGATAGTCTATCACTTGGCTTGAAAGGGGAAAATATTGGCCAAGGTCATTGTGCTTTCCTTAGTTAAGAAAGGAAACTACTGGAAAATCAAAATGCAAAGCTTTTCACGATTTCAAATTATGATCTCGTAATGATTGACGGATCAAAAAGGAACTTAAGGGTTTGCCTCAAGCATGGATGGAATTAACGAGCAAACTTTAAAAAGCTTGAGTGCTTTTTAGCGTAAATCATTTTATAAATAAATAACCTATATATATATAGGTATGATTAATTTACAGCTCTTTAACGAGAACTCGTCTAATTTAGGCCTTAAATTTTATCAACTAAATCTAGGGATTTCATCATTCTTCATGATCAATATTCAAAAATTTGAAGGCAATAAGTAAAATTAGATAGAAAAACTCATAATTGTGCTGACATGTAAGATAAACTCCCATTAAAAAACACAAATTAGAAATTCATACCTTTAGGATTGCGATGTCAAAAATAAAGAAATAAACAGGTTGAAAAAAATGGATGTGTTAAATCACAAGCAAATAATAGAAAGTTAGAATAGAATTCTAATTGTAAATATATTTTATGTGCAATAATATCATTAAATCAATCATCATATAATATCATTACTAATATAAGACTTCATTTGAATCGGAAGCAAAAATGTTTTTGCTTGTAATTCGAGCCATTCACTAGTTATGTCGTAAATAGGGAAAGTGCTTCAAATATAAGGTATACTCACTAGTTGTACCTTTCAAAAACTCACATATTTCTTATAACATATCAAAATCTAATAGTATACAAGTATTTAATAAATTATTTTCAAGCACTGTTTTGCTACACAACTAAGTGGATCCACCAACCATAAATTATTAGGGGTTACGCCCGCCAAATTTTACGCATGCGACTTCAACTCGGGATTTTCGATTTTTTTGGGAGGTGTGCACCTTACTGAATGATCGCATTACTTAGATATGAACCCATCAATTTGGGTTCCATTTTCAGATAATAACCGGTAATAGTTTTAATATAATTCTCTTTTTCTATCATTTTGAACTAAAACGAATTGAAATATGGGTACTACTAAATATTGTTTATGATCTTTACAGTTTATGGATAAACATATTGAGCTTCGATTCGCTTTTCAAAATTTTTGTGTTTCTGATTTTAGGTAAATCTTTGGGAAGTCACCCTCAATCAACATGTAGTAGCATCATAAAATTCTGGCTAAAGTGGTTTAGAAAGCTCACAGTGATGGTCTACTGAAGTTTTGACTAGTTAAGTATCAAGTGGTTTCACTAAGTCAAATAGTAGGCATATAAACATTCATGTTTAAGGTTTGAATTAGTGTATTATTTTCAAAATACTTAGAAAATTAACCCTAAAGGGCCAGTCAAATGAGAACTTCTGAGCAACATTATCATTCTTTAGTTTCTAACACCTAGTCATGTCCGTTTCAAGATGGCGGTAACGTTCGCAAGTCTTTTGAAATAATGATTAAATAAAGGTTAGTAAGGTAAATAAGAGTTGTGCATTGTAGTGGTGATACATTTTCTATTAACAACCTTGAAAACTTTTTAAATAATGCTAGCTAACTTTTTTTTGGGGGGCAATCCAAAATATATCATTCATTCATAGCTTAAGAAATATTCACATCTTCTATAATACAATCTGATAACCAAGCTGGGGGGTCATTGCCCCAAATAAGAGTAGCCTTATTTCCAAGGCTCCATGCAGCTATTCTGTGGGCAACCATATTTCCAGTTCTATGAACACATTTTACGCTCCTCATTCTGTTGCTTCTAACTTGGTGTGTGATATTCAAATTGAAATCTAAAAGGCCCATAACCCACCTACGAGACTGTTTCATCTTTACGACTCCTTTGGAATTAATTTCCACAATGTAGTGGTCCATCCCCCTCTTCTCCGCCAGACCCACAACCATTGCCACTGCCTTCGCCTCTTCCATTTAGGGTGACCACCTAGCTCTGAACATTGCACAGGTTACCCACACCATGTTTCCATCTCCCTGTTTCACTAAGCAACCTAACCCAATCCTTCCATTTAAACCATCCACAGTAGCATCACATTTTATCTTTACACTTCCTTCCACCCCCTCCATTGTTCTTAATGATTTGGAGTCTTGTTGCCCTCCTCCTTTCACGTCTCCGCAAATTTCAAATAGCTTTTCCAATCCCTTTTAGCCATCATCTCAGGGTTAATACCAAGTTTGTTAAAAATAAATTGTTCTATAACAGAGGATTTGTATACCAAAAATATGTAGTTACTTTTGTAAACTCCAATTGTACACATCAATGCAAACATAGGACCCCGTCTCCCTAATTGAGGTGAGTCAGTTCATTCATTAATCTTCTCATGGTACCAGAGCCGCAAGAATTATAAAATAAGATAAATTATTTTTTTCTTTTTTTTTCCCTTTCCTTCTTCTAGACGTTCACCTTCTTCTCCCTCAAGCAACCCTAGCATCTCCCACCCAGCCGCCGGCAACCATGGCCAACCCGCCGCCCATGCCATCGCCGGTATGCTTCGGTCTTGTGGCCACCATGGTCTCCACCGAAGCCTGAGCCCCTTCCACTCCAGCCAGGTCGCAGCGTTTCCACGGTTTGGACCCAGTAACCCGCAGCCCAAACCCGTTCGCCGCCCCCGCTGTTGCATCTCTCTCGCCGGCCTCCTCTATCTCGACGGCGGCTGTCGTCCTTCCGGCCACCGCACAGGGTACTGACCAGCCCTCAGGCAATGCCCAACCCGCGCCGTTCCACCCCTCGGCCTGGGCTCCGCCCAATGCTCCCACCGGTCTGCCTGTCTCCAGCTTTGCACCCCGCCTTGCCGAGCCGCCTCCTACTCTTGACCATGTCCTCTCCCAGTTGCAAGCGGTTCATCTTGGCAGTCCATCGACCCCTATGCTTCCACTCTCGTCCTCCTTGCCAAGTCTCCCGTCGAACATCAATATAACAAGCCTTGTGACGGTTCCCTTGCAGTCCATTGACGATTACTTAAACTGGAGGACTCAGTTTACAGCATTCTTAATATCCTATAACTTACTTGGCCTCATTGACGGGTCCTACCCACCACCGTCCCCCAAATATGATGGAAGTGGGCGACAAGTGCTTAATCCATTATTTTCAAATTGGCTTCGGGTTGATCAAATGCTTCGGTCCCTTCTGTTTGGTACTATTTCAGGTGACATGCTTATCGAGGTTCGAGACTTGGTTCATTCCTCTCAAATTTGGGATCGCCTTCACAAATGGTTCCAAACTGGTAGCCGTGCAAAGACCATGGAGCTACATCACAAACTCACCAACATAAAGAAGCAAGCATCTCAATCCATGGATTCCTTTCTTTGGGAAATTAAAAATATAGCTGACTCCCTTGCGGCGATCAATTCCCCTTTGACTGATAAGGAACTTGTTCAGTATACTATTGATGGATTGAATGATCAGTATGAGGTTTTTGTAACCGCTGCTACTTACTTTGGAGGTCATCTCACCTTTGACGATCTTCGAACCAAGCTCATTATGTATGAGCCTCGGGTTCAAAACCTTCACGAGTCTACTTCTATGGCACACTCTTCCCATTAGGCTCTCGCCACCTCTAGTGGTTCCTTTCGCAGTGGTGTCCATAATTGAAACTCAAGCACTGGTCATTCTGCCAACACAGGTCAAGGTCGTAACAACAACTGGCGCGACAATTGTTCCAACAGAGGCCATGGTGGTGGCCACAGCAGGGGGCACAATAACACCAATGGTGGTCGTGGGGCTTAGCATCAGTCGTCACCTTCTAGTGGACAGGGTTCTTCTGCTTCTGATATATCTTCTAGCTCTAGTCATTATATTGGCCTTGATACTCCTGATACTCCAGTTACTTCAGTAACTATGTCTGCAAAAGTTCGTTCTAACGTACCCTCCTCTCCCCAAGTTGTTTATCAACTCTGTTTTTCCCCAGGTCACACAGCCCCTTACTGTCCTCGCTACTTTCCTGCTATCGCTCAAGCCCACTCCACCCCAGGCCAGAATGCTCTTGCTACTGTCTAGACTGGCGAGGCTAACAAAGCTCTCTGGTATCCTGACTCGGCTAGCTCGTCTCACATGACTCCATCGGAAGGTATTCTTTATGCTAAACTTCCTTACAAAAGATCAGATTCTGTTATTGTTGGTAATGGAACTCGTTTGCCTATTCATCATGTTGGCCAAGTGCACTTATCTACTTCTGTCTCGCCCCTTACACTTCCTAATGTTTTACATGTGCCTAAATTAAAATATAACTTGCTATTCGTCCAAAAATTATGTAAGGATAATAACTGCGAAGTTGGTTTTGATTCCTCTACTGCACATGTTAAGGACAAGGCAATGGGGACAACTCTTCTTCGGGGTACCAGTGATGGTGGCGCATATCTCCTATCTACTCTTGTGTCTCACTCAGCCTTGCTTGCTGTTTCCAACCCTAGGGATGTTTGGCATTGTAACGGCCCGACGTTAATGTTCATATTAATTACATTGAATCACCTTAATTACAAATTAATCAAGGTGGGCCCAGGCATTTCAACCCGTCATTTTCTCATTTCAATTCAGCATTTTCTTCAGATGTATTTGTACCATTGCAGGTTGAATCGGCAGAATGGCCTCGGAAATGGATTTTTGGTTACTCATAAAATAATTCATTAAAAATTCTAAAAGTCCAAAGGAATAGTTGAATGCCTGTTAAAAATGTCTCTCAACATTTTGCATCCAAAGTTTTTTTTTTAAAAAAAAAAACAACGGTCAAAGTCGATTTGACCGGTCAAACTGACTTTGACCGGTCAAAGTCGGTCAAGGCGGTCAAACCAACCCCCAAAAAAAAAGAAGAAAGAAGAAAGTTCCAGATTATTCCCCCCCCAAAAAAAGGGGTTTCCAGATTTTTCCTCCCCCAAAAAAAAGAAATAAAAAAATAAATCTAATTTTACCATTTTGCCCTTGCCCCTATGTATATATATGTGTTGGGGGGGCTCTCATCTCACACACACACGGTCAGGGGAGGGGGAAAGAAGAGAGAGAGAGGAGAAGAGAGAGAAAGGAAGAGAGAGAGAGAGGAGAGGAGAGAGAAAGGAAGCGAGAGGGAGAAAGAGGAGAGAGGAGAGAGGAGAGAGAAAGAAGAAAGGAAAAAGGAAAAAAAAGAGGAAGAGGAGATTAAAGTTTTGAGTTCTTGAGCAACTTCGAGGTGAGTAATTTTTGATTCCTCGATTTAAAAATTTGCATTTGATATTTTATGATTTAGTATATTAAGGATATTCATGTCAAGCGGTAGATGTCAATCATATAATTTCATGATTAATTGTAACGATTGAGGTATTGTGAGTTGTTAATTATAATATGAATGCATTCACTATAGTTTCAAAGTTATGAAATTGAGGGAAAATTTGCCTGATAACTTTATGCTGAAGATCAGTTAATACGTTGATTATTGGGAGCTATTGGGTTGGACAACATTGTGACAATTTGTCTGAAGAATATACATATTATTGGGACATTTGTAATAAAAAGTCGTGAATTTGGAGGTACATGTTGTAAGTCATGAATTCCAAGCATGTATTTTCGGAATTACGGATTTTGATCAGGATATTATGTTTAATGAAATGTGATTATATGGGTTCATTACGTTACGTCTTTGGGAGAAAAACTCATGTCTTGACCAAGGCTATTACAGAACATTCTAGAATTATGGTCATAGTAGTGACTGTCGTTATGTCATTTATTGCCTTCACATGGCAATGCCAGGAACCAGTAATGGCACTAAAAACATTAATAATGATTCGGGCATAAATGACCATAAGGTAATAATTTAAATTATGCAACGGCAGGCATTAATAACAAGGGCCCATACTGATAATAATTTAACAAAGTAAAGACAAGTAAGCCGTTACCCCATTACGCGTTTATCACGACAGGGATTTAAATTATCTATTAAAACAAGATATTTAAGAACAGAGATTCAAGTCAATAACCTCTTACATGCTAATAATTAGCACATGGCTCAAGGGATCATAACCTTGCACTAATCACAAGAGAATTACATATGTAAAGCAGGAAGAAGGCCACATCTGTCGGTTCAAGCTGCCAGTGCATATTTTTAATTACAAAGGAGAGAGAATCTCAAAGACCAGGTACGTACATTGCCTGTACTCTTCCAAAACTCACAGTGTTCTCACCAATGCAAAATTAATATAAGATTCATTTAATGAATCAATTTCTCAATGTTTTTGTCACATAAACAAGTGGCCCCGCCAATCATCATCAGGGCTTATGCCCATCAATTATCAAGGTTTATGCCGACCAATATACTCGCGCGCGGCGTCAACTCAGGCTTCTCGATCGGCCTGGGGGGTGAGCACCCAAAGTATGATCGTTTCAAGATGTACATCGACCAGGGGGTCCACTTTCAGATAATAACCAGCAAATCAATTCTACTTATACATTCTCTCTCTCCTGTTTGCAAAGCAAAAATGGTTTGAAATGCGGCCGGCCCAACTCATTTACCACATACTTATTTTACCGCATAGGAATGTACGTGCTGAGCTTCGGCTCATCATTCGCATGTTTCCATGTTTTCTGTTTTAGGTATGAGAAGAAGTGAACAGCAATTCTGCTAGGAAACCAGAAAGCCGCTAAAACAAGCGACATTCATTGATTGCTAGCCAGTCAGTGCTCACAGTGATGATAGGTTAGTAACTGAAAGGTTGTGTGTTGCTATTCCGTTGAAATCTGAGGACAATAATACTTCGCATTAGTACAGCAAGTTACCACATGGGGAACAGACAGTATGAAGAGATAAATACCTATTTGAGGTGATTTCAGTTGTTTACTACATTAGACAAGCCTTGTTCCATCCTGGAACGGCGGTAACGCCTCCCTTCAAAACAAAAGTCTTCCGTTGTAGATTAATAAATTCACGGTTAAGTTAAGATAAGATAAGTAGCATTAGCTTTTGGGGCGTTATAGTTATGGTATCAGAGCCCAGGTTTAGCATCACTGTGAGCTATAGGAATGCCTATGAGATAGGCTAGAGCGGTAAGATAAATATGTGACCAGGAGTTCATATGTCTAAGTGCATCATGGGGATGTTATAGGTATATCGCAAAGTTACAGAAATGAGAATGCTGAGGGCCTGGCCTATCATAGTGTCATGGATGCCTTACCATAATCAGTGAATATGAGAAGTCCCGTTGGGCAATTTAATAGCCTATGTGATGCAAACTGATCTAATATTAATGTTATGGGTCAAGATAAGATGTCACACCAAGAAGGTGTTGCTAAGGCGCCAATAAAGCATGTGAACCTATTAGGCTATCGACTACTAGGTGCGGATGAGTCATTATTCCTTACCCTAGATGCATATACGGCCGTGACCAAGACTGTCGGTAATAAATGTGTGGTGGACGTTCTGAAATTTAGATCGCTGACCTAGATCATAGACGCTCGTATGCCTCCATTTGGGCAATCCACATCAAGGCTGTGTGTGTGAGAGAATTCTATAGTGTGGTCGGGTCGATGATGACTATACCAATTAATAAAAATTTACAGGTACTTGGAGATTACCATGAATGGGTTTTAGATGGCATATATTCGAGGACACTTGAAGGCAAATAATGTTTAAAATTGTTCATGATCACGCACTTTTAGGATGTAATGCTGGATTTAGATCGTTCTAAATAAGATTTTGTGATCTTTAGCATTGGAAATGAATATCGAGAGGTCCATGTACATCCATATGAGTTAAAGAATGATTTTAGTGGGTGGTCATGTGAAGAAAATATTGCAAAAATATGGTTATTGAGCTATCAACAGCCCTGAAATAGGGATCACTTTGGGAAGGAACTGGTATCAATTGGAGCAGGAAGAATTCATGACTAGTGATAGCTGGACGAGTAGCTTCCAATAGGTTCGGGAAGTAAGCAATTTTGAGGTTTTCGGAACCTTACCATGCGAATCATGCTTTGTATCCACAACAAAAGTTTTAGTGGACATCATGATTTTTCATATTGGATTTTACATCTTTTGGGGATTAGGAATGAAAGATATGGATTTTCTAACGCAAACCATCCAGCAGCAACATTTGGAGATAGTTTTAGAAGTTTTTATGGTATTGTAAGGACATCACAAGGTATAATGAGGCAGATAAATTTGATTATGTACGGAAGCTTATTTGGGTTGACAACTGAAGTTCAACAAATATTAAAAGATTCTAAGGAGACAGTATTAACAATTTCTCTTATTTTGGGATTCGGCCATGCGTGTTAAGGGGCTCAGCAATACTCATTAGATGGAATAAAATATTTTAAGGGGGGAAGATTAGGCCTTATGGAGCATCAGGTAATTTGATAAATAAGCTTTTGGGAATAACAAGGATCAGGAAAAGACAATCATCTACAAAGGAGAAACCATCGGGAAGAGGCTTGAGGATATGCCAATGATATCAATGGGGTTGTTGTCTTTGGGAAGCATAATCATTGGACCCCATTGCCAGAATTAAATCAGATTCAGGAAAACAAGTAATCATTGGCAAAGCATATGAAATGCGATGATTATTAGGATTGAACGTTGGGGATTACTGAATATATTAGTAGGAAATTGATGAGATAAGTTACGCATGTATATACTCGTCGATTGTTGGATCCTATAAAAATATGACAAGCGAAGGTTGAGATGTCAAATGTCAAAAGAACATTTTCATAATGACAAAAAATTGAGGGGCGTTAAGATATCTGGGTATCAAACAAAGCCCCGACAACTTTCCTTTGACCTCTCCAAGTTCTCAACAACCTTATTGGTAGGAATTCCAGTATTGATCCAAATGAAAGCCCACTGATCTTTGCATACTTGATAATAGGCCCCCTATCTGTCTAAGTAGTATTGTTAACACCCTTCCTGACCTCTGGTGATACCACCTCAAACTGGCAACGCCCCGATTAAGCAATCACATACTTTAAATTGTACTTCCTTTTCATACAATTTTGCAAACTATACAATTGTTACAACAATACTTCATTACCCATCCTCTCCTCCATTGAATTGTCTCAAGACTTTAATGTTTACAAGGAAATCCTTACCATTATGATAGATCATGTCTCTCCCATGCCTCCACTGATTACCTTTGTTCTGCTCATTCACCAGGGCCATTACTTCAATGATGATGTGATCTTTTCTTTCCCCCCATAACATCCAATCATTACATGGATAACTACTCTCCTACCATTCTGGTTTTGGATTCATGCACAACGCTGTGATTCCGTATAATCAATGATTTGAATTATTTCATTCTTATCGCCCTCTATATCTAAATTGTTTACACTTATTGCTTATTTTTCACTTCATCTACATCACGGTAATAATTTTACTATCCATCGTCTTCCAAATCTATCCTCTGTGCCTTTCGATAAAAATTCCAATTTACTTTTTGCGACCATTATTTCAATAGTAATGCAATCTTTCTTACTCTTAACATCCCCTCATTCCATAGATAGCTCATTTTACTATTAAAATCATCTTATTTTTATTGCCCTCCGTTCCTAAATTGTTTACGCTTTCAATTATTTGCACTTTATCCACATCAGGGTAATGTTTTAATTACCCATCGTTTTGGCTCCTTTATGAAACTGTCACATCAGTGACCATTCCAATACTTTTAGTCGGTAATCAACTCCCCCTTAATCGTCTTGACCTCTGCATGGAGATCGTCTCATTGCTACTTTACCTCCAAGCAATTACCTACAACGATCTTAATTGGCATCTGAGACCTTGTTGATTAATCTATCTTTTGTATTACCGCTGTTATTTCTGTCATTTCCTATAATTGATAAACTTGCCTCATCGTTAACCGTTGCTTTCTTTATCATTATCTGATCCTTCTTTAAATCTAAACCTTTAGAAAGTTGATGCTTCCTTATGAGTGTTCGTACCCCTTTTCAGGATTACCCACCAAGTCGTTGAAAACTTGTTAAATATTGAATCCGTCCTTGCTCGATCTTAAGTGCTTGCCAATATTCTAATGCTTTCGACCATCATCTTCCTCTTCTTCATTTTACTAAAAGTGTATTTATGTGTCTGCATATTGTATGGTAGTAAGCCCGCACAGCTTAACTTGAGTAGAAATGCAGTTACGCTCTCAAACTAGTGCAAATAAACAGTAACTGTTGTAGCCCCACCAATTTTCTTGTTTTAAAATTCTATTCCTCAAAATATGGACTCGACTCTTCTCTATGCAGTCTCGTTATCTTACTTAAACTCGTACATATTACCTATTTTACACTCTACTCATTCCAAACTCAAATTCATCTATCGACTCTGTCAGGTTGATGGGGCTAAACGGTTGCCTTGTTGAAACTCCATGACTATTATCTTCGTTCCAACTACTTAAGCAAGAGAAGATACATAGAGCACAGACTTGGATTTGGCATATGAACCCTTACTGACTAGTTTGTCTTTGCACTGATATCATCATTTTGATCATTTCTTATATTTAATATATGTGCCACATATTCTTAACCCTTGCCTCCATATCTGGTCTCTCTTTAAATTTGGTCTCTCTTTAATCTCATACTTCTAGAAGATCGTGGCTTTGTAAGGGTGTTCATACCTATGCCTGGCATTATCTGCTATGTCCTTGAGACTTGTTGGTAACTTGTTATCAACCATTGAACCCATTCTTGCTCAATTTTAAACGATTATCGACATCCTAATGCTTATGACTTTCATTCTTCTCCTCTTCGTTCTATTAAGGACGTAATTATCCGTATTTCACCTTGTCCGGTTTATTGAGGGTGTAACTATATATACATGTTCCATAAAACCCCTCCCCCCAAAGTCCTCGCTTCCCTTCTAACACGTCGCCCCTACTACTCACTAATCAATTAAGCAGTATGCCTATTGGGGCATGGAACGCCATTCCCTTACCAAAAAATGGTAATATCCTGGCTATATCAACCCCAACACCTTCGTAAATACAGGCACCTAATGAGCTAGGTTAAGCTGGCTAAGCACGAAACACGATTACATTCATATATTTAAGTGAAGGAACATAAACATGCTTAGTCTGTCATTCAAATATGATTCCCAGAGCTGTTCATACGCATAATTCGGTCAAATAGGTAAGTATCGATTCGAATTTACATTTAAGCCTATTGATGCCATTCCCGCTTAACTATTCATACCTTTCAAGCTTAACATGAATCAAGACTCTAGTTAGACATAAACGATTCACTCCGAAGTCTACACCAATCATGGGACAAGTAAGCTTTCATATACGTTGATTTTAAGCACTCCCAAATCACTTTGACATTAATAACCAATAATTATGATACAGCCTTGGCTTTTCCCATACAATCTTGTTATCTCACTTAAGCTTGTTTCATTGTGCCTATTTCATGCTCTATCTATTCACATTCAAATTCGCCTAGTGACTTATTCAAGCTAAGGGTGGCTAAACCATCACCTTATTGGTTACTCCAATTCTTTATTAGCCCATTCCATATGTCATAAAGAACGCATCATGAGTGGCAAATTAACCTTCCAACTGCCTAATTAGACCAAGAAGGCACAATAATACTCGTATCTGCCACTTATATGACTCAGGAATCTTCTCTTATGCACATGCCCTCATTGTGCACTTTATCTCCAAATGGCCAGCAGCCATTACTTTCAAGTTCTTACTTCATATCCAAAAGCGGTTGTCAAAATCATTTAACCCGTTGTTTGATTGATTTACGTCCATTCTCTACTAACCAAGGCTATGCCTGCTGACCGCAATCAGATGTCTCAGCCTTTTTGAGCTCTTAAGTGAGGAAGAGGTCATTCAGCCCATTCATGCTCCGTACTTACTCCTCCAACGGTGCTACTGAACATCTACTGCATCCCATCTCCATTCCTTTCATCTGCGTACATATTGATTTGAGACTTTCTCACAGGAGCTCCTATAGGCCAAATCCAAGTTACAACCTTCCTTCACTTCTCATATGTCGCCTGGAATTTCACCCTAAACGAGTCATTAAATCCAATAGAACTATTAAGCCTTCCAAGTTGGATATTTTCTTGATTCTCAATTATTGCAAAAACTCACAAACAAGTGCCCACATAGTTACTTTCTCCCCAGGCTAAAAGCTCTAAAAGCTCCACAAAAGTCTGTAAATATTCATTTCCCCTCAAATAATTTGGCCCAAGATGCACAATCTGACTGCTAGATCAGTCTCACGCAATCTTCATTATTGCTCTCAGTGTGACATTTTCCTCAAATTACTTCCAAGAATCACCAAACTCAAAATGTTCCACTAAACTTCATGAGGTCTTACAACAACTTCAAAAATAATATGTACAACCTAAAGGAAGAAGTCTCAGAGGTATCCTCCAAGTGTATACTGCACAAAATGACGCCTAATTTACACCTAAACAGGTCAATTCATGAATGTATACAGAATGTTCTCACATCCCACAACTTAGGAATTCTGTTCCAAAACCATATCATGTTACTATAATGAAGCCAACACCCGTACTTAGTTGTAGTACGGTATGAGTTTCTTCCAACCGGCCAGTTTCGAGGACGAAACTTATTTTAAGGGGGGAAGGCTGTAACGGCCTGACCCTAATGTTCATATTAATTACATTGAATCACCTTAATTACAAATTAATCAAGTTGGGCATAGGCATTTTAACCCGTCATTTTCTCATTTCAATTCAACATTTTCTTTAGATGTATTTGTACCATTGCAGGTTGAATCGACAGAATGGCCTCGGAAATGGATTTTTGGTTACTCATAAAATAATTCATTAAAAATTCTAAAAGTCCAAAGGAATAGTTGAACGTCTGTTAAAAATGTCTCTCAACATTTTCCATCCAAAGTTAAAAAAAAAAAAAACAATGGTCAAAGTCGGTCAAGGCGGTCAAACCAACCCACAAAAAAAAAAGAAGAAAGAAGAAAGTTCCAGATTATTCCCCCCCAAAAAAGGGGTTTCCAGATTTTTCCCCAAAAAAATAAAAAATAAAAAGTAAATCTAATTTTACCATTTTGCCCTTGCCCCTATGTGTATATATATGTGTTAGGGAGGGGCTCTCATCTCACACACACACACACGGTCAGGGAAGGGGGAAAGAAGAGAGAGAGAGGAGAAGAGAGAGAAAGGAAGAGAGAGAGAGAGGGAAAGAAGAGAGAGACAGGAGAGGAGAGAGAAAGGAAGAGAGAGAGAGGGAGAAAGAGGAGAGAGGAGAGAGGAGAGAGAAAGAAGAAAGGAAAAGGGAAAAAAAAGGAGGAAGAGGAGATTAAAGTTTTGGGTTCTTGAGCAACTTCGAGGTGAATAATTCTTGATTCCTCGACTTAAAAATTTACATTTGATATTTTATGATTTAGTATATTAAAGATATTCATGTCAAGCGGTAGATGTCAATCATATAATTTCATGATTAATTGTAACGATTGAGGTATTGTGAGTTGTTAATTATGATATGAATACATTCACTATAGTTTCAAAGTTATGAAATTGAGGAAAAATTTGCCTGATAACTTTATACTGAAGATCAGTTAATACGTTGATTATTGGGAGCTATTGGGTTGGACAACATTGTGACAATTTGTCTGAAGAATATACATATTATTGGGACATTTGTAATAAAAAGTCGTGAATTTGGAGGTACATGTTGTAAGTCATGAATTCCAAGCATGTATTTTCGGAATTACGTATTTTGATCAGGATATTATGTTTAATGAAATGTAATTATATGGGTTCATTACGTTACGTCTTTGGGAGAAAAACTCATATCTTGACCAAGGCTATTACAGAACATTCTAGAATTATGGTCATAGTAGTGACTGTCGTTATGTCATTTATTGCCTTCACATGGCAATGCCAGGAACCAGTAATGGCACTAAAAACATTAATAATGATTCGGGCATAAATGACCATAAGGTAATAATTTAAATTATGCAACGGCAGGCATTAATAACAAGCGCCCATACTGATAATAATTTAACAAAGCAAAGACAAGTAAGCCGTTACCCCATTACGCGTTTATCACAACAGGGATTTAAATTATCTATTAAAACAAGATATTGAAGAACAGGGATTCAAGTCAATAACCTCTTACATGCTAATAATTAGCACATGGCTCAAGGGATTATAACCTTGCACTAATCACAAGAGAATTACAAATGTAAAGCAGGAAGGAGGCCACATCTGTCGGTTCAAGCTGCCAGTGCACATTTTTAATTACAAAGGAGAGAGAATCTCAAAGACCAGGTACGTACATTGCCTGTGCTCTTCCAAAACTCACAGTGTTCTCATCAATGCAAAATTAATATAAGATTCATTTAATGAATCAATTTCTCAATGTTTTTGTCACATAAACAAGTGGCCCTGCCAATCATCATCAAGGCTTATGCCCATCAATTATCAAGGCTTATGCCAACCAATATACTCGCGCGCGGCGTCAACTCAGACTTCTCGATCGGCCTGGGGGGGTGAGCACCCAAAGTATGATCGTTTCAAGATGTACATCGACCAGGGGGTCCACTTTCAGATAATAACCAGCAAATTAATTCTACTTATACATTCTCTCTCTCCTGTTTGCAAAGCAAAAATGATTTGAAATGCGGCCGGCCCAACTCATTTACCACACACTTATTTTACTGCATAGGGATGTACGTGCTGAGCTTCGGCTCATCATTCGCATGTTTCCATGTTTTCTGTTTTAGGTATGAGAAGAAGTGAACAGCAATTCTCCTAGGAAACCAGAAAGCCGCTAAAACAAGCGACATTCATTGATTGCTGGCCAGTCAGCGCTCACAGTGATGATAGGTTAACTGAAAGGTTTTGTGCTGCTATTCCGTTGAAATCTGAGGACAATAATACTTCGCATTAGTACAGCAAGTTACCACATGGGGAACAGACAGTATGAAGAGACAAATACCTATTTGAGGTGATTTCAGTTGTTTACTACATTAGACAAGCCTTGTTCCATCCTGGAACGGCGGTAACGCCTCCCTTCAAAACAAAAGTCTTCCGCTGTAGATTAATAAATTCACGGTTAAGTTAAGATAAGTAGCATTAGCTTTTGGGGACGTTACAGGCATCATCGCCTTGATCATTATGGGTCTCATGTTCTTGATACTCTTAGTCGTAAGAATTTTATTTCTCTTACTTCTAAGTTTAGCAATAATTGTGTCTCCTGTAAGTTGGGCAAAGCTCACTGTTTACCCTTTAATGATGCTGAACACTATTATAGAACTCCTTTTCATCGAGTGCATTCTGATGTTTGGCAGTGACCTGTGCTCTCTAATTTACATTATCGTTATTATGTTGTCTTTGTTGATGACTGCACACGATTCACTTGGATTTATCCTATGAAATATAAATCTGAAGTTTTTCAGCATTTTTGTGCTTTTCAAAAGCTAATTGAGACCATGTTTGACCGTAAAATTAAACTTTTTCAAAGTGATGGTGGGAAAGAATTTGACAATGATTCCTTTAAGGATCGTTTCGTTCGACATGGTATTTATTTTCAAAAATCTTGCCCTTAAACCCCTGAGCAGAATGGTGTAGCTAAATGGAAGCATCGTCATATTATAGAAATGGCATGCACCTTTTTACTTGACGCACATCTTCCTGGCCAGTTCTGGGTTGATGCTGCATATGCTGCCACTTTTATAATAAACTGACTTCCAACATCTCTTTTGGATGGCCATTCTCCTTTTAAAAAACTTTTTCATAAGATTCCGGATTATTCTTTTCTGCGGGTCTTTGGGTGTGAGTGTTTTCCCACTCTTTTTAATCACCAGCATAAGCTCGAACCACGGTCAAAACATTGTGTTTTTCTTGGCTATGCTTCTCACTATAAAGGATATCAGTGTCTTGACCCCACTACGGGGCGTGTCTATGTCAGCTGTCATGTTCTGTTTCATGAAGATGTCTTCCCCTACCCTGAGTTGCAAACTTCTGAGTCTCAATCCCACAATGTCTCTCCCCTTTGCCTGATCTCTGTTCCTAATCCCTTTTCCCTACCACTGTCCCCAAACCTCAACAAGAGTCCTTCACCCAGTGTCCCCTCTCCACCTTCATCTAGGGCGATGTCTGAGCCTATGGTCTCTTCTCAGTCTACCCCAGTCGTTCCCTCTGATGAGTCTCTGTGTCACCCTCTACCCTCTTCTAATCCTGGGCCATCCCCACCTATTGCACCTGCCCACTTGCCTACACCCTCCTCTTCGCCCCAAGACCCGTTAGTCCTGAGGGGGCATCCTATTCCTCTCATCCTATCGTCTCACCACCCCTACACCCACCTCCTCCTTTGCCACCCAGAAATTATCGTCCGATGCAAACACGTACTAAGTCGGGAGTTAGTAAGCCTCGTCAGCTTTTGTCCTTAACTGCACTTTATACAGAATCATAACCTACTTTCTTTTCCCAAGCAAACAAAGATAAAAATTAGCAGATGGTGACGGCTGAAGAATTTAATGCCCTTGTTCAAAATGATACTTGGCATCTTGCTCCTTATCAAGATAACATGAACCTGTTAAGTTGTAAGTGGGTCTATCGGATAAAATACAATCCTGATGGTTCTATTGAGAGCAGGAAGGCCCGCTTGGTTGTCAGAGGTTCTGATCAGCTAGCTGGGCTTGACTATACTAAGACATTCAGTCCTGTAGTAAAGCCCACTGCCATTCGTATTGTTCTCTCTCTTGCCATCACTCACGGTTGGGTCATTAGGCAACTTGATGTTAAAAATGCCTTCTTACATGGTGGCTTACATGAGGAAGTCTACATGACTCAACCTCAGGGGTTTGTTCACCCTGATTTCCCTTATCATGTGTGCAAGCTGAACAAGTCTCTTTATGGATTGAAACAAGCTCCTCGTGCCTGGTTTCATAAGTTCAGTAATTTCTTAACTACAGTTACGTAATGATGTAATCTTTAAGATAGTTTCATCCCTGCTCGTTTTAATATTTTGAAGCATTTTGCCTTTTTACTTATTTTTAATGACATTATGCATTGACTATGTGAATAATTCTAATCCTTTGGATGAATGTGTGCTATAAGTATTATGCTTTAATTTCTTATATTGATTAGTAGAGGTAATCAGTGATAACGGCTAGTAATTGGATGCATTTCATCCTATCACCATATCATTGCCCCTGAATATAGTACCTCGATTCCACACCAAGGAGATAGTATGGTCCCCATACTAGGGATTGACCGGGGGCCTTTTCAAAACCCTTTTGAAGTAGCTTTCCCTTATCCTTTCAGTGCCCTTTTGGTGTCCCTATCAGTATGATATGCTTTGAAAGGTGTCATGGTTTATAAGTTTTCCTAAAAACTCACTGGTAACTTTACTTAGTTAAAGACTAATTTTTTTTTACTTTTTATTCGATATCTATTCATCCTGTAGTGGTATTAAAAAAAAATGTTAAGGCCAAGATAGTGAAATATCGAGTTATTAATCTCACCCAAGAACCTACCCGGGTCTCTGGAATAGACCTAAGCCCATATTCCGAATGAGGCTGAAGAAGCTGCTAGGGCCCAACATCAGAAGAGTTAGACCTAGTTCTACCCAGGGGAACCCACCCGGGTTCTCTGGTCACACCTAAGGCCCATTCCCCAATAATTCTGTAGCCAAGCACTAACTAACCTGTAATAAAAATATAAATAAATAAATTTGTAATTTCTAAAAAGACACAAAATTACTTAGCAATGAGTCGGACCATTTGTGGAGGATTGCACCCTTAGGGAGGTGGATCTTATAGAGTGTGTTATCGTATGTTGATGATAATGGCTTTGCTGCACTTTTTAACTCCTTGTACCTTGATGATATCTTTGAAATATGCATGACCAATATACGAAGCACAATCACTCTTGCGGCAAGCATAGGCTGAGTGTTTTTGTGAATGATCTACTACTACCATAATATCATCACAACCCATTGGGTTCTATAAAGACCAAAGATGAAGTCAATACCTATATCATCTGAGCTCTTTAAGGTACAAGAAGTGAGCGATAAAGACCTTAAAGGAATGGGCTTTTAGCACGGTAATAAGTGACACACTTTTAAATGGCATCATGGATGTATCTCGTATATTTGGCCCATAAATATGCTCTTAGGATGTTAATGGTTTTACTGATGCCAATGTAAGTAGCTACAACACAACTATAAAACTCTTTGATGAAAAGCTTTCTGAATTGCTCCCACTGGAATGCACCACTGATTCCATTTGAAAAGAAATCCATTTTGAACAATATAGGGATTCTTACAAGCATTCTTTCTATCTTCAAGGTATGAAGACAAGTCTTCAACTATCTTATAGTGTTCTTTGTTGAATTAGAAGCTAAGAATTCAAGCTTCCATAAGGAAAAGAAGTCAGTGCCACATTGAAAGAGCATACATCACCATATTAGAAGTTTTTTTTCTTATATTTCACTACAAAGGAGAAAGATTTCGGAACTATACCCACTTGGCACACCTCAGATTGGACTTGTGTTAACCAATAAGATATTTCAGGGTATCATGGTCAAAGTGGAGAACAAATTTCTTTGAACTTAATTAATGGGTCAAGATCATTTACAATAATATGTAACTCTTTCATGTATGTGTTGTAATTCTTTTGACGATTAAACTTCTCACTAAAGTAAGCAACATGGTGCCAGATTGGATGAAAATTGCACTTGGATCATACTTTACTTCAAAGATTTACTCAAAGTTTGCAACCAGTAGAGCAGGGGCTTCGCAAAGTTTGGTCCTGAGTGTCTCAAGAGTGCTCCATGGGCAGCTTTGAACCATTAAAAATTACATTTCATCAAGTACTCTGCGATAAGGTAGTAAGAGTCCTAAAATGATTAATAAACCATTTGTAAAGCGAAGCCAGACTATAGAAACTCCTTACCTTACTAATGCCAGTAGGAGTTTACCAAGACTTTATAGCCTCTACTTCTAAACTAATCCACATAAATACCATCTTAAGGATGACATACCGAAGGATACAACATTAGGAGTGAAGAATTGACATCTCCCCATCTTGGTGAAGAGTTTTTTAGCTATAAGAATAAAGAATACAACGTTCGCCATGAAGAAATCACATCACTCCATCCCTTGAATAAACAATGATGTCCTCAAAGCAGACTATGACTAATTTTCCAAGGAAAGGATGGAGGACCTCGTTTAGAAGTCTTATGACTATTCTGGGGGCATTGCAAAGCCCAATAGGCATAAGTAACTATTCAAAAAGATAAATCCTTATTTAAAAGGTTGTCCTCCATTCATCTCTTTAATTTGGGCTTCGCGATAACTACTCCTCAAGTAACCTTTAAGAAGATTATAGTACCATGAAGCTCATCAAGCATATCATCAAGTTTAGGTATTAGCTACCTATACCTGATAGTGATGCTGTCTATGGCCCTAGAAGATCTAGAACCAAGCAAAGACTAATGATTTCCCTTATATAGGCTTTGTCGATCTACTCATTAATTTGATATTGACATTCTTTGGTCAGTTAGGGATTGAGTACATAGGAAGGTCCATTAGGTAATGGTGCATAAGAACAAGGTGAATTTCATGCTTATTCCCTTGAATTGTAGGCAGTTTAGGATAACAATGCTTTGGAAAATCATTCAAGGACTTCGAAATAAGGGTTAAAATTTTAGAGTGTGAGGTACACTCAAAGTCACTTTGGTTGCTCTCTACCACAAGTAGGGTATAGATTTCCTTCTCCTTATTAGGAGCTTTCTCTACCTGTGTTTTACTCATCGGAAGGTTTCTCTACTTATTTTCTACCCCCGTTGCAATTTTATAGGCATAGCTAGGGGATAAAGGGTAGGAGTTGTCTCTTCTGTTCCAAGGTAAAAGGTTTAGTTGTGCTTAAGTCTATCATGGATCATATACTTGACATCTTCATTCAACTCAAAGTTGTGACCCATTTTGAAACAACCTTCTTTAGTTCAAGTATGGTTTACCCCTTCTTCCTCAAGAGCTAAAGTTAGGTCTTTAGCTTTAAGTTGAGTTCGTAACTCCATAGGCTTATATCCTTTGTGTACAAGTGGGGCAACTTCCATTAAAGTATGACCTTTAAAAAGAATGTCAATCATATCGTGAACACTCTAGTACGAGCTCTCATCAAAGGTTCATTGGGAGTTTTCTAGATGAACCAAAAGCTATTTTAGAATCTTTCAAGAGTTTTCCTTCATCCATTCCTAGATGAATGCCTGCCTTTTCTTAGTATTGGACTATTTCTTCATTATTTAGATCTATAGCTATCAAGATTTTCTTATATCCAACTTTTACAGTTTCGGATAGTGAGCATAGCGCTTAAGAGGATACTTCTTACCCTTTTACCTTTTGAGTTAACTCCATGTTTTGATTATAGATCTACCCTTTTTTGTCTCTTACTACTGTAAGGTGTGCATACCAATAGTAGGCATCCATTTTGAGATAAAGGAGGGGTAACTCAAAGCTCTCTTTTTCTAAAAACCCATTTTTCTCTAGACATTTTCCCTTATGCATAAAACCACTGAAGTAAAGAGTTGGATTCAACTTTCCTTTGACGTATGGCAGATCCATGATCAGAGAAACTATCTGGGGTTTAAATTCCTATAACCAAATTAGATTTGGTGGATAGTCTTCTACGCAGCTGAAGGTTATTTAAGAAGCCAATTTGTCCTTTGTGTTTGAGACTTTTAGGTAGAATAGAAAAGGGTGAAACTCAAGCAATAACTTCATTTTTTTATGTTACCAAATGAAATATATCAAAGCTGGGCAGTTTCAATACTATGACTCTCGAGCGGAATTCAAAAGCCACTAGCATTGGACTCCGAATATAGCTTAAGTTAATTTTAACTCCATAAGCAAGGCACAAAGTAAGAAAGGCCATGACATGAATAAATGCAATGCTACCACCAAGGTTAGAAGACCCACCAATGAGCTGCTGAAGGACAAAGTAACCCTTAATCTATCAAAAGGTTCTACTCAATCACTAAGACTCTAAGGAGATAAGAAATCTGCTTTCATTCATTCACTTCGTCATTCGATTCTTATGCAAATATATTGCAATCCTTGTAATTTGTAGGAGAAATGGGATTAACTTCTAAATAATAAAAGGATGAAGCATAAATCTAGTACACTTCACTGGGAAAGCATCAATAAGAAAGGCTAACCCTTATTTAGTGCTAACTCAACGCCTTTGATGATTCGTTACACAACATTAACTGCTTGGTTATTCATGGGCTTCACAAGTGCAAAGGAGTTTGATTGCGTTAGATGCCTGAAACTAAAGATCAAGAATGGATCAATTTCACGCAACATTGATGGAAGAAAATAAGAGACAAGTCATGCCTTAAAGAATGCCTCTCGAACAATTTCAATGTCATTCTTAAAGGCTTAGGTAGGCTATTTTACTTCGGTCTGGGACTAGCTTTAGGCAAGCTTTCTATAGTAGACTTTGGGATATCATGAAAGGTTTTAGGACTGACTTTAAGTTGGTAATTGTTGAACTTTCACGACACAAAATAACTTTCGAGACAAGATAGAATGTGTAGCTTGCGCCTGGGTTAACCATCGAAAGGACAACTTAGACCCCTAGTGTCACACACTTCATTTTAGTTCATATGTATAGAAATTTAGACATCCACCTAGGCACCCTTGGAAGCCTTAGTATTGTTCTTTAGAGCTTATAGGATTTGCTTATTGGAAGCATAAACTTCTATATTAGTCCATGGTCGAGCCACTGCTGTGTTGTTTACTGTGATTCCAAATCTTTCATGGTAACTCTATAGCCTTTCGATTAATTAGCTTCCAATATCGACTGTGACATTGATGGAGATGTCATATCTGATCCCAATGTTTTTCTGTAGGAGGTCCTTTGCTGTTGTAATTTTCCCAAGCGTACGGTTTAACGTCATAGCACTTACGGGTGTCAATCCTCAGCGATGTATTATGGCATTAAGTTACCAAAATTCACATCAGACTGAACTCTAGATGCCAAATTAAACATAACCAAGGTCAAATTATTCTACCAAACACTTCACTAGACTAAGTAACCAAAAGAAAAGAAGAAGAATTCAAGCCTTGTGAATAGTAATCTAACTTGTAAAAAACTGCCTTACCAAAACAAGAATTTTGAACCAAAATGTAAATAATCTCGAGTCACCAACACCTAGCTTAGTTATCAACACTCAGGCTTCCATGGAAATAGAATAACAGGCATTGGAATTTTAAAGAGCATAAAGTAAATTGAAAACAATTCTTAATCATAAGCCTGAAAATGAAATTGAAGACCAAATTGAAACAAAACAACAATCCTAAAATCTACTCTCACCTAGCATAACAGACTCTTCTCTATGCTGTCTTCAACCACCATTTCAACGCTGAAAAAAAAAAAAAAACCATCCTCAAGCCTGTTGGTTGCCCGCTATTATTCCCGAATTAAACCTCCTGTTTCTTATTTGAAACCGTCAAATTGATGATGATGTTGAAAGGTAACAGCAGAATAGTATTAATATGATCAACGATGGAGGAGAGAGGAAATGTCATAGATGTTATGGGGAAAAGGAAGAGGCAGCAACTTCTTCTGTTCTGTTCGAATTTTTAGGTTAAAGGGTTTCGGTTTTCTGGGTAAACAAGAAGACAGCAGTATCGTGGATAAGAAGAAGAGTTTAGGAGGGCCTGGCCGAGATCACGTGGTAAGCGCGTGTGGGATTTAGAAAAAGAAGGCAAGCTGGAATCAATAAGGCAGACGCTGGGCTGGCCCAAGGAGGAAAAGAAAAAAAATGAAAAGAAGAGGTGGAGGCAGACTGAGCCTAGGAAAGGAAAAGAAAAAGGTTGGGCCCGGCCTGCGAAAGAGAAAGAAAGTTGAAGGGAAGAGAGAGAATAGGTCTAGGGCAGCGAAACGGGCCTGGCCAGCACGAGAGAGAGAGAGAGAGAGAGAGAAGAGGATGGGGAAGACTAGGAAAGGGAGGCTTTGCATGGTGCACCTCGGGCCTGCTCTTGCCTGGGCCTTCTTTTCTCTTCTTGTTTATTGTCCTCATTAATCTGATCCAACTAATGCACTTGTTTGAGTGAATTTATTTATTTTTTCAAAGCATTTCCAGTTCCTACAAAATAAATAAAAAAACATTATTAAAATTCTAATTAAACCACTTTATTCCGAGCAATTATTAGATAATAAAAGAGTATAAAGTGTAACAATTCTGGGCTGAACAGATACTCCCACACCTAAGTTTTGCTCGTCCTCGAGTAAAATAAGACAAGAAATCCTAGAAAAAGAAAATAAAATCGTAACTCACTTTCATAGGAATCATGGTCGCACTTAGCACGTGCAACAAGCCCTTTAAACCCCTAGGTAACCCCTAGTGGACGAAAAAGATCTCATGAGGGTTTGTAGAAGATGTACTCATAAAATCTTTAAAAGAAATAAATCGAAAAAGGAAAAGAGAGACTGAAATGAAGAAACAGTTTGGATTTACAAACACAAATATACAAGGGAGAAGCATATGCACATTCTAACTAGCCAAATTACCCATGTAGCAAAGATATTGGCATGTATAAAAATATAATGTACTCATTAAGGCTCCCTACCCATGAATGACATCAAGACACTAACCTTTCACTGCATTGTACATCAAAACTTTGAATCCATCCCAGTGCTCGTGTTCAAGTGCATCATCATCATAAGGATCAGGTTTATCAGAATCAAACTTAATCCCACTTGACTGACACAAACAACATTATTGATTTATTAACATAGCAAGTAAGATTTCCTAGTAGTAGTATTACTTCAAAGGGTAACACCCAGTAGCACATGTCTCAGAGGGTAACGCCCAGTAGCGCATGCCTCAAAGGGATACTTGTCATTCCAAATTTTATTTTTTTCTTTTTTTTCCTTTTTTTCATTTTCATTTTTTTTCTTTTGGTTTTTTTTTTGTTTTCATTTTTTCTCTCTTTCTTTTGGGAATGCAAGCAAAAACCAAAGTAATCATGCCAAAGACAAGCGGGAGAGCTAATCACAGAAGATTAAGACCTTCAGATACTGATGACGGTATAAATAGGGATTGAATTACACATCAATAATGAACAATTGGGGTTAGAATTTGGCTTAAAATGACATACCAAGGACAGAGACCCATCGTGCACATCACGCTTATATACAAGCTAAAAGTCAAAGCACAGGGGATTTTAGCTGATCAGAATAGGACAAAGCTTCCCAAAAATAAAACAAAAATCTCATTGGATTTTTTTTGGGTGAAAATTTCAAGTTTTTTTTTAATTTTTATTTTGTTTTTTGTTTCAATCTCAATTTTTTTCAATATTTTTTAAATGTGGTTTTCCCACCCCACACCTAAATCTCACTATGGCCTCATTAGGAGTGGAAAGAAATTCATATACAAAACAAAAAAGAAAACTCAAAACTAAAGACAAAGGCAATACTCTAAACTCAATAAAAAAATTAAAAATAAAATAAAGCAACAAAAATATACAAAAGAAAATAAAATTAAAAGAGGAGAGAAAGAGGAATGTTTTTATCAGGTCAGATGCAGAATTACACCTAAGCTATAGCATTCCTTATGATCAAGGAACTTATGCAGCACTAGCCACTCCATATCAAGTTGAAAATTGCTACTCAAATCAAATCCCATTAGCATATGAAGTAGCTTACCAAACAAACAAGCACAACTCTCTACAAAATAAAAACCATGAACATGAAAGAGTTGATGCTAAATACAGTACATCCGTAACATCAATGCAGCATAAGTAATGGTCCGCTTCAATTCGGCAAACTATTAGGCCCATATAGAAATCATATAGATGTACTCATAATTAGCCAGTAAATATGTCATCGGCATGATAGTAATGAATGAGCACTCTAGGCAAAATAGTAGGTGCAACTTTCGCAAGTCTATTGAGCCCAATATGCATATGAGTCTAATCTAAATCAAAATTCTCAATTATAACTTTATCAGAGTCGACAATGTTAGATTTGCAATATTCAAAAAAGGTCAGCTTGGACAGGGTCAAAAGAAAAGGATTCATATTCAGCACAGAAACCCTCATCAGAACTTTCATTGTCATCAACCACATGCAAAAGATTCATATTCCATAAGAAGAACTTCATCATCAAAGTCCAAAATAGTGGGCTCAAATACCTCATCACATGACTCTTGTAAAATAACTGCTTCTACCCCATCTTTCTCATGATGCTCAACGCCAGGTGTGATGCTCATATTTAACTCACCAACAGTGTAAAATTGTTCATCCACCTTAAGCTCATAAGAGTCAATAAAAGGGTCGGGTGGGACGGCAGAAATGAGGATATCATCAGTGACATCCTTAGGTGAGCTAGTGTGGTGTGCAAGATAAGGCGATAGAGACGTAGGGAGGTCACTCTCTTGTTCTAGACTAGGCAAAGGCATGTCTTCATTCAAGTTAGGTCTAGCAGAATAAGAGGGTTTAAAATCAATATAGAGGCTAACTTCAGGCTTAGGAGATCCTAAACTAGAGTTAGACTTACTATAATTCTCCCTACATTGATTGAAACATTGAGAATATTTAGTAATTCTCTTTTTTCATGTTATCTATCATTCTATCAGTCATGTCATTTATCTTCTGTTCAACATTTGCACACGTAGCATCCACATAATTACGATATGGGCAAGTACAAGAATCATGATTAGAAGACGCATAATAATCGTATAAAACAGGAGGTATAAAATAGTGATATGGGTCATGTGAAGCTATTAACTGATCCTATGAATAAAGATTAGCATGAAAATCATGCTCACCATAAGTTAGGTAGTTTAAGTTCTCTTTCGCTTTTTCAAACACATAGGTATCACAAACTAGTTTTTCAAAGAAATTCCAAACTTCATCTTGAACTTTAGATAATAATCCCAGTACTCCTCCAGGACAAATGGACTCAACATAATTCTAAGATACAGAATTCAAACCCATAGCGATGACCTCACAAATTTTTTATTTTTGAAAATTCTGATTCAATTGAGCACGATAATCATTAAATCGCAATAAATAACTCCAAAAAGCTTCATGCTCAAATTGTGGGAAATTGAAAACTTGCATTCTTGATATTTTTTTGATTTCAAGAATTTTTCAATTTTTTTGGGACTTTTAATTTTTTTTAAGGATTTTTTTAAAAGGAAATAAAATGCATCTAGGACGCTATTTACAAACTAATGACTAAAACCAAAAGAGGAGACCCCAATAATCAAGTGAACAAAACAAAATAAACTAATAAAAGTAAAACCATGTTGCCAAAATAAAAGAAAGACTCAAACATCAAATAGTAACCTAACACAAAAAATAGAAAATAAACACAAACACAAAAGAAGAGTATTTTTTTAATTTTTTTCATTGACACACAAAAACAGAAATAGAAAGTAAGCTAAACCTAAAACAAAAACAAAATTAGAAAACATAACATAAATTAAAACAAAATGGAAAATAAACTAAAACTTAAACGAGCCAAACCTAAAGAATAAAACTAAAACATAAAACAAAACCCCCAAAATCAGAATTAAAAAGACGACAAATTCCACACAATCACAAGGGACATAAATAAATTTTTTGTGAATTTTTTCCATCTCCAAGCAGTGCAGAAAAATCCAAACAAATTATTAGTTCTAAAATTCACGAAAAAATCCAGACAGTCCCAAAAATTCCAAAAAACTTCATACAAACTCTAAAAATTATGCTGAATGTAGAAAAAAATATCAGCATAGCAAAAATCACGCCAGAAATGCTCTAAAAAATTCAAACAGAATCTGAAACTATAGAAAAATCTGCACTGTATTATTTCTGGATCAGTTCTACCTTGGTTTTTTCACTGCACATAAACTAAACTGATTAATACTATTTTTTCAGCAACAAATAACATCGAAAAATTAAAATAAAACCAATCTCAACAACAATCAAAAATCAAAATCAAAATATTAACTTAATACAAAGTCAAAAAATAAACTCTACTACATTACGAAAACTAAATAACAACTTGACTAAAACTAAAAATCACAATTTTAAAATTAAAACAAAAATGAATCGAATGACTCTAATAACTAAACCATGACTCGACACAACCAGATTTCACAAACCATCTCCGGCAGCGATGCCAAAAATATTTTGTAATTTCTGCAAGCGAACGGTTTAACATCGTAGCACTTACGGGTATCGATCCCAAGGATGTATTGTGAAATTAAATTACCAAAATTCACATCAGAGTTAACTCTAGACGCCAAATTAAACATAACCAAGGTTAAGTTATTCTACCAAACACTTCACTAGACTATGTAACTAAAGAAAAGAAGAAGAATTCAAGCTTTCTGAACAGTAATCTAACTTGCAAAAAAACTGGTCTACCAAAACAAGAATTCTAAACCAAAATGCAAATAATCTCAAGTCACCAACACCTAGCTTAGTTACCAACACTGAGGCTTCCATTGAAATAGAATAATAGGCACAGGAATTTTGAAGAGCATAAATAAATTGAAAACAAGCCTCAATCACAAGCCTGAAAATGAAATTGAAGACCAAATTGAAAGGAAACAACAATCTTAAAATGTACTCTCACGTACCCTAATCTACTCCTCTCTATGCTGTCTTCAACCTCCATTTCAAGGCTCCCAAAAAAACTGTCCTCAACCCTGTTGGTCACCTGCCATTATTCCCAAATTAAACCTCCTATTTCTTATTTGAAACCGTCAAATTGATGATGATGTTGAAATGTAACAACATAATAGTATTAATATGATCAATGATGGAGGAGAGAGAAAACATCATGGTTGTTGTGGGAAAAGTGAAGAGGTAGCCACTTCTTCTGTTTTGTTCGAATTTCTAAGGTTTTGGTTTTCTGGGCAAACAAGAAGATAGCAATATCGTGGAGAAGAAGAAGAGTTTGGGGGGACACCTAGCCATGATCACATGATAAGCACGTGTGGGATTGAAAAAAAGAAGGCAAACTAGAATCAAGATGGCAGACGCTTGGCCGACCTAATGAGGAAAAGAAAAAAAAAATGAAAAGAAGAAGTGGAGGCAGACCGGGTCTGGGAAAGGAAAAGAAAAACGTTGGGCCTGCCCCGCGAAAGAGAAAGAAAGGGGCAGGGAAGAGAGGAACTAGTCTGGGGCAGCGAAACAGGCCTAGGCCAGTGAGAGACCGAGAGAGAAGAGGATGAGGAAGACTAGGAAAGGGGGTCTTTGCACGTTGGGCCTCGAGCTGCCCTTGCCTGGGCCTACTTTTCTTTTCTTGTTTATTGTCCTTTTTAATCTGATTTGACTATTACACTTGTTTGAGTGAATTTTGGTTTTTTTTGTTTTTATGGCATTTCCAATTCCTACAAAACAAATAAAAAGCATTATCAAAATTCTAATGTAATTAATTTATTCTGAGCAATTATTGTGCAATAAAAGGCTACAAAATGCAATAATTTTGGGTTAAACATTTGCCTTTGGTTTTGATAATGACTACAAGCCCTTAGCCGATTTGATGAAGAGTCAATTCCATAACCAAGAACTTTCTTTGACTTGCTACTGGAGGGAAAGGTCCTGAAATGTCCATGCCCTACCTTATAAATGGAATAGATTCCAAGGGTTGGTTGCTAGTACATATATCCTAAGGGCAAGACACTTTTTGCATTTTTTAACATAGGAAATTGCATTGTTCGGCATCATCACCATTATACTAGCATTCTCCCCCCCATGTAAGCTCCATAATAACCATCATAGATCTTAGATAAAATATTTTCATCATTGAGGAATATACTTTATAAGTGACATATGTTTCTTCCTTTTCTATAGTTATATTCCTTATCATTTCCTAATAGACTTTCCTCGGGGAAGTCAGGCTGTGGGAAACGTACAGACTTTCTTATTGCGTCTGCCAACTACTTTTTAGATCTTACTATGTGGGTAATTTCAAAGTGTTTCATGCTTTGTATGAATTTTTCGTATTTTGCCAAAATATCCAACTGTTCATTTTCCCTTAGCATCAAATTCACCCTTCGTCTGACTGACTACCATCTATGAGCCACTAAAAACCCTTACATTTTCAGCATCTCGGTCCTTGAACGTGCACAAGGCTGCTCAAACCTGTCTCTCTCAAGGGACATTATAATGATTCCTGCTCTTGAACCATCATGCGTGAAAGAACTATCTTGATCTTTAAGACTTGTTCTTTGTCTTTCAAGATACACTTAGTTAGGAATTCGATAGCGTTTATGTTTTGATAACAATTTTAGGCTTGTACTCTATGTCATGCTTGGACTTTTACACCACTAATAGCAACATCCGATTGACGAAGGCATATTTTTGCATCATATTCTTGAGTGGCCGTTCTATCAAGATTCTTGATCTAACTTGCTATTAGTTGCTTGAATACTGTTAAGTCATAATTTATGCATATTTTCAATCAATTTATGACTCTAGGGTACCCTGGATTTTATGGAAATAATTTTTAGGGGTCAGCATTTCTAGAATGCATTCCCATGTACATACTATTTTGGGTAAACTATTAACAGGGTTGATATTTTCAGAAATAGTTGCTAGCCGAAGTTTTTCTCTGTAACTTAGTCTCTCAACTTTCTGGATTTGCTATTTTTGCCCAAAATTAGGTTCAAGTGCAAATACTCATGTTTTTCGAACTTTTTAATGAGACTAAGCTTATATTGTTGTTTAGACTTCTTACAATGAATTTGCTAGCACTAATTATCACGATCTGCTACTTATATCATAAATATTATATTTTCTGTGATTAATGGCCCATCGTACTTAGTAAAATAATTAAAGCTTAATTAGAGAGTTTCGACGATTACTTGAACGCAGTCGGTGTTGGACTCCTACGTTCCTCTAGATTTCGATTTACAGAGATTGCTAATCTCAACCCCACCTTTCTTAGATCAGACACAGTACAGATCCATTTCATTTCCTACCTTGGGCCGTAGACTAATCAAGTTTTATATATTTTTATAGGATAGTGAGATTTTAATCAAGAAATTACAATATTTAAGACATAAGGTTCAATTGAATAACATTTCTTACTGGAAGCTTCTGTTATTGAAAATTTGAAAGTGGAAATATTACAATGGAAAGCTTAAAGAGGGATTTTAAGTTAAGATCGTTACAGATGCTTGCTCATAGAGAAATAGAGAAACCCGACTTCTCTTTTGCTCAAGATTGTTCAAATGACCGTGTCCCTTCTCAGCACTCAGCCTCTCCTTTTGGAGAGGGTTGGGGGTGCATAGGTTGCCGTAATGGCTATAGTACACACTGATTTTTTACATGAATACAGTACACACGTCGCTATAGTACACAACTTTATTTTATAGAGCCAAAACTTGTCAAAATAGTACAATAATGGAGCAACCACCTTTCAGAACTTTTAATGATGACAAGACTAGTCATCATTATTGAGATTCTACATGCTTTCATCTCTAATTATATCTCCCAGAACATCATTATCTGGATAATCATCAATATTTTCATCAAATTGAAGATGCTCTAGGTCCCATTTCTAAAATAATTCAAGGAGATATTTCTTTCCTTTTTGTGATAAGAATTTTCCAGCTCCAACGTCAAAGAGATAATGAGAGCTATCTTTTGAACCGTTCCTTCCATCTTTATGTGTTCTTTGGATTCATCGTCAAGGGTGAAAATAGTGCTTTGACAACCCATTAACATTTTTTCTTGTTCAATTAATGCCCAACTTTGATGATAAATATTATAAAAACTGATTGTTGTTGCTAAAGTATGATCAGTAACTATTTCTCATCGATCTAGAACCCATTCGCGCCATTGATCATAGGGATCATCGTAATCAACAATCTGAATAAGATAATGGGCTGGTTTGGCTTTTTTAATTTCATATTCGATTAGTGCATAATGTACCTCCACATGTAGGCAAGTTAGAATCCAATGGATCCTTCTAACCATGCGTTGTTGAAACTTGGTTAATTTTGAGAAAAATGGGTACTTTGGGTATGGGATTTCCATAAAATATAGCATCATCCTATATTCGCAGGCTCTAAATGACGGGGTCATTCGGAGAGATTGAATTTGCTGGGAAACTAACACCACCAACTCCAGACTTATTGAGAAAGTAAATCGTTATACTCCAAGACTCCCAAATATCACAGGAATAATGGTGATAATAATCAATGCAGGCTGTATACCACTCATTGAACTATTTTTCTTAAACAAGAGAACTTATTTTTTCATAGATATTATAAGGACATCTAAGGTAATTAACTTGTAACTCTAGAAGGGAAAACCTTTTGGCAATTTGGTGGGCAGAAAATAATAGACCAAAGGATGATCTACTTTTTGTAAGGAATTCCAAATTATCAACAAGGACCTTACTGGAAGGAGTAACCCGTTCTAGTAATAATGGCATCTCATTTTGGATTTCCTCCTTTTCTGGACAGAGTTCTGCTTTGACAATCACCATTGGCAAGTTCTTGAGTTAAACTATCTGCCAGAAGGTTTTTCAATCCTTGTATATGTTCAATAGAGAGGGAAAACTGGTTAAGCCATGATTGTCAATGCAGGAGTCGCCATTGCGCTTGCATATTTGATAAATTCTTTTTCATAAAACTAAGTATTCCTTGACAATTTGTTCGAATAATAGAAGGTTTTGGGGCTAAAAAGATTAAGAACTTTTCAATTCACCTTATGACCGGACGTATTTCTTTTTTTATCAGGGGACAGTTCCATTCTATCATATTAAAGCTTCCACTGTAATATTTACAGAGTTTTTCTCCTTCTTTGATTTTGAGTATCGTACGCCAGTGCTTATTGCTGGCATCTATCTCAACAACAAAATCATCTCATTCATTAGGCAAATTAAGAACATGAAGATTTTTATACATCCTGTTGAAGTTTTGAACAACCTTTGTAACATTAATGATCGATGTCCAACTTCCTTCTTTCTTGAGTTTTTGCTACAACGGCTTTCTTAGTTTAGCTTAATCTTTAATGAAATCTGAAATATAGATAAAGAATCCAAGAAACCTTTGTACTTGTTGCCTATCATCAATCTTTTCAGGGAAATTCTTTATTTTTTCTAGAATATGCTTTTGTAAGATAATTTGTCCACCCTTTATCTCTAAGCCTAGGAACTCAATTTCTTGTTTAGCATAAACGCACTTGTTCTTACCAAGTATAATTCCATTATCAATGCATCTTTGGGTGATAGCTAAGACATCATCATTGTGCTGTTCTATGGTTTCGGAAAAGACAAGAATATCATGGATGTAAACTAAACAATAGTGACTAAGATTTTTGGATATGTTATCCATTCTTCTTCAAAATATTTGAGGTGCATTTTTAAGACCAAATGGCATTACTATAGATTCATAATCTCCTTGTGGGGCATCCTTTCCTCATCAAATTTTATCTGCCAATAACCGCTTTTGCTGTCTTTTTTTGAGAACCAAGAGGTGCCTTGAATTCTATTTGAAAGGACTATTTTGTGAGGAATGTAATAACCATCACAGATCATATTATCATTAAGTTTTTTATAATTGATTACCATTCTTGCTTTTCTTCTTTTTGCTTCTGCATGATTTCTTACCATGAAAGCAGGGTTGGTGTGAGGACTCTTGCTATCCTTGATTAATCCTTTATCTAGAGTTCTTTAATTTATTTATCAAATTCTTGGATATCCTGGTGCATATACACCATTTCCTCGAACTGAATAATAGTATTGGGATTTGACAAGTAATTTTTGCAAATGTCTTGTCTTTTTTCCTGAATTTTAGCGGATTATCAGAGTAGAGTTCTTTACATAATTGCTCTTATTATTCGACAATCTACTTGTTAATAGATAATTGAAGTGGTGAGATTGTCAATGCTATCTCATATAGTACGGGCATTAACTTCTCACCACACTAACTGCGTGTAAATTCTATTTTCTAATGAGTGTAAGCCTTGCTCAATTTTTCAATGGGAACTAAGTGACTGTTAACTGTAAATATTATTTACTTAATGGTCTATGTGCATGGAGAATGTAGTCTATTAAAATTATTTTCAATAATCATGTCATGAGAGGAGTTGATCAGTAGCCCATAGAACTGGTACAATGCATTAAACTCCTGCTAATTCTATGGATAACCCTTATATGGCTTCATTGTGACTCATAATGCTATTATCAACTATCCTCACTTGTAAAGGATTTTTAGAACTTTTCCATATAAATGCTAGAAATAATGATATTTTCCCAGAGCATACAGAACAAGCACTATCTATATAGGCACACAACTCATATTTATTATATCTCTCCAAGCATACGTTTATTGGGACATAGATGCTATTAGGATTTGTGTTAGTGATTTCATAGCATATCTCCATAGGCATGTTTTTGACTAATTCATCATCATAAATTGGCTCACTAACGGTTCATATTTCATACCCAATGACCTCTCTATCTAGACTTAGACTTCGGTCTACACTGGGTCTTGCAAATTCAAAACTCATTCTACTCATTTTACTATTCATACTAACTGTATCATCTTCCATACGTTCTTCTTTAGTTGATGAAGATCCTTCTCCCCATTCTGCTCTTGTGCTTAATTACACTTCTTAATAATTAGGGTTTAATGGCTATTGTGCTATTCTCATCAATTTTTATCACATTTTTCTTGTTGATTTTTGTAGCATCAGCAAAGCTAGATATCTATGAACGATTAATTTTTATCTCATGTGGATTGGATTTAATCATCTGAATCTTTTGCATAGGGGTAGGACTTTTAAATTTTTCTGCTTCTATCATTGTCACTTTAGTCCTTGGATCTATAGTATTATTCAGTTTGTAGATAATTCAAAATATCCTTAATGGATATCCCTCTCTTTTCATGTCCATTCCGATAGTTTTTTATCTTAAGCGATAGAAAGTTTTTAGCAAACTCATCTTTTAAACTTGCAAAATATTAAGGTCGATAATTGAGTCATCTACCATCGATTGCACAAGTTGGTCTTAATCCCTATGATAATTTGATTATTAAATTTGGTATGCCTTATATTACAGAGCAAAGCATAAAGATTAAAATCTTTACCATAATATTGTAATGGAGTGATTTGCACTTAGACACTTCCAACATGGATATACCTATACTTTCTATCTTTGTTCAACTTAAGGATGTTTTCCTAATTAATGAGATTAATTTCTCCCACATCATACTCATAGTTTTTTATCTCTAAATCTCCTTCCATCATCTCACATACATGCTTACTCTTTAATGAAAAGATGGATTTTTACAGATCATATCTTTTCTGAATTATGGGAACAACCTAGTCTCCCTTAACTTCTTCGTGATCATTATCTACAACAAACTCTTTTCCTTAAAGATCACCAAGATTAAGTGAGCTACTTTCCATCATATGGCTTGTTCCTTCATTATCAATTTCTTGATATTCATTGTCCAATATAATTTCAACAATTCCTTTGTTGTTATTCAGGGCCAGGTCTAAGGCCTCATCTTCACTAAGCTTACCATAATCTAGGCTACCCAAGGTTTTAACAAGCTTGTTATTCTTTCTGTTTTTGCACTCATTAGCATAATATGCTATATCTCCACATGCCTAGCATTTGTAGTTGTTTTTTCATGTTGGATAATAAGCTGCTTTTCTAAAAAATTTGCCTTTTTTGGGACTTGATTTGTTATAATATTTTCATTCGTATTTCTCTACCCTTTACTTATCAAAGCTCTTTGTCTTATAAAAGTTTCTTTTTCGTCTCCTTTTAGGTTCTTTTCTACATTGGTGAGGTGAATCCTAGCAAGTTAGGCATTGCTTCTTAATTTTCTTTTGGTTTTGGAGATCATTAACCCATTTTCTTAGATAAGAGATTCTCAAACCAAGGGCATCAATGACATCTGCTCATTCAAGCTATGTAATGTATTTTTCATTAATTATGGAATTTATAGTATATGGCAATTGTTCATAAAACATACCAAGATTGGTTTCGTATACCTAATTTTTTAATAATATTAATTAAATTCAGCAATGTAATTTTTTAGATATCTCATATCCCATAATTTTGTATTATTAATCTCTCTCTGCCATTCTCTCGCCTTTTTTTAAGAATCAAATTTAGCTCTGATATATTCGGTTTCAATTTTCTTGCATAGATTGTTTAAATGCAGCTAACGTTTTCATCATTCTTATTATATTTTTACCATCTTCATTTAATGAATTGTACCAGTCAGCAAGAGTTTTAGAAAAACTAAGCTCGATGTAATTTAGGAAATTTATAGCAGTCCATGGAGTGTTTAGGTTTAAGACCCTATTCATGCCTCTTTTCTAATGTTCAAATATTTCTTCTCTATTATGAGTTCCATCTATATTTAAGATACATCCAGTCTGAATAATTGAGTAAGGCCAACTTCTTCAAAGGTTGTAGTTTTTCTTGGGACGAACCCGAAGAAAATATTGATTGTTTCTGCTTAAACATACCTAGATCTTATAAAATGAGTATTTCTTCTAGAAGGTTACTAAATTCTTCAGGCTTAGGAATAATATTGTTAATAAGATTGGTCTCTATCTCACTAAGTCGAGTTCTTCTCCAATTTCATTAATCTCATCCTCAATAGGTATTTTACCATATTTTTTATCTAATTTTTTTCTAATTTCTTCTAAAGGTAACACATTTAGATCCTCTAGTTTAATAAGGTTCTTCTACTGATATATTTCTTCTTCTAATGAGGTAGTATTAGTCGCTTCATTATCATCAAATAATATGTCATATTTATCACTAATTGAGCTCATGATTTTGTTTAATTCTTCTGTGTTGTGTTCATTCTCAAGCATATTCTGCAGCTCTTCAAGAGTACACTGCTCATACTCTATCTTCGTCTTTTTCTGCTTTTTCAGTCGATTTTCCAGTAGATTTTTCTCCTGCTTCTTTTTGAATTTTTATATCGTGCAAAGCAAATAAAATCTTATTTTTTGGGTTTTGAAAATGATATTTACACTGAAATGGAGTACTAATATTAGAAGTAGCTTTTTTACTATGTCTTACTTCATTAAATAGAGAAAGGTGAGTTACCGATAATTGCTCCTTAAGCTACTTGACTTCAGTCTTAATGTTCACTGATTCTACTTTTAATTTTAAAACTATATCAGTGATATAGTTTAATTGCGAACTTATTGGAGAAAGGGCTTTTGGAGAGTGAGCAACATGTGAATAACATGGTCCAGGGGCGAGTTGGTGATGATTATAGCATTAATTATAGTTAATTAGTTCAATTAATTATCAATTAGCTTAATTATCTTAATTATTTTTGGTCGCGTGGCTCTGATACTAATTCAAAAGTAAGTTTTTAAGGACTTGGGCTAAAATACAAATATGAAAAGTTTAAGAGGTAAACGGAAAATTCAAACAGTGATCGGTCCTCTTAAAAAAGTTTCCACATAATATTACTCCTTTTAAATATATTCTAATAACATGGTCCTCTAATTATAATTTCCATACAAAGTACGATATCTGACAGTGATGTCTTCTTTAATAATGCCTTAGCTTACGTTATATAGATTATTTTTTTCTAATTTACTTTAAGTCATTTGTTCTTACGTTAATAATTAATAAATCAAAGATGAGAATAAAAGACATCACAAAATGGCTTTCATATATTGAAGGATCAAAGTTAATTTATCAAGTTAAGAAATAATGACTTCTGAAAAGATTTCTTTCATGACGATTTATTTTATGGAAAGAGGTGAGGAAAAAAAATAGAGATACCAATCATACTTGGAAAGGGACGTCAAAAGCCTTAGAGGAGAAGAAACATGCTTAACCCTAATTTTATTACAACGAAAAAGGTGTTTTACACTAAGAAAAGGACAAAACGACTTTAGCCGCCCCTTGCCTTCTTCAACAGCATCCCCATGCCATCCATCCCCTCTACACACCTCTCCACCCACATTATAATCATCATCACATCCATCATCTGATCATTGTCATTATCACATCATCCAATCCTCACTACCTTACCAATCTCCCCATATGCTCATCATTATCATCATAACAACATCATCATAATCATCATCACATCATCAAAACATTAGCTGCAAGATCATTTCATGCATCACCGCTGTCAAATGCCCAATATTATAGCTTTATTTAGATTAATTAATTTAGAGTTCTTTTAAGCATGACACATTTGGATATTTTAAGTGTTTTTATTTGTAATATGAGTGAGTAGTTTATTTACATAGCATGTTCTATTTGAAATCATGCAATATTCAGTATTTTGGAAGTTTGTGCTCTATTATCTTATTGAATGACTCATGATCCATAAGGATTTGTTCATATTGTTCATGATATCTATATAGGAATAATTAGGATTCCTACTTATTTGTTTAATATAGATTCATATAATAGTTTAAAAGACTTAAGTACATAAAATTTGTAGTCTTTTAGGTATAAGTGTTACCCTAATTGATCATACATACCTCATACCTGTCTCTTTTAATTTAAAAATTGTTGTAGATATTTGTTAAATCAATTTGCTAGTAAGTTGGTTACAAGGTGCTACACGAATGTTTTGTGATTCTTACTGTTCTAATTTGGTTAAATTATTAAATGGATGGTAGGCCTCTCAAAACTAGTAGGCCTCTTATTTAGGCTTAACCTACGAAACTAAAAACTAAGGCAACATAGGGAACATTTAGTACGGGTTGTCTTGCACAGTCTAACACATGAATAAATCAATTTGTATGTTAATACTAAATAGTAATTTGCGTGCTCTATATAGATTATGACAAGTGCTTTCCTTTACTTCGCTAATTTTGATAGGTATTTGTTTGTTGTTTAATTTATTTCATTAGTTTGTCAAATTTATTTTTAAACTCTTAATCTTTATTGTCAAATTTCATTACCCCCAAATAAAGAGTAGTCTTTTTGGTGTGTCTAGGTAATGTCAGATTAGTGAGATTTTTAGTTATAGTGTGGTTTAATTGAGTAGTCTTAAATGCAAGTGCATGGTGTAATCGTCTATTGGCCAGTGAGCACTGGTCGAATCCACAAGAAAAACTAAAATTGATTAAATTACTTAATCCACGCCAAACAGATCGTAAGGTCGAGTTAAGTATAATGGATTCCATAAAAAATCTATATTATAATTCCTAAAACCAAACGATTGAAGCACTTAGGTTAGAATCAACATCACGATCATGCCAGAAAATCATGTGCGAGTCCCTATGAAGTCTATTTAAATTAACATCTTCAATGGAATAGTTAACAATTAAGGGCATCATCTCCATCTTTCAAGGATTGAAGGCTAATTCCATAGCCGCAGTCACTAATTTTATAAGACGATGAATTAAGAGATTAAAAAACAACTTCCTGTAACCAAATTGGATTAGTAGATAGTGTTCTATATAGCTAAAGGTTATTTAAGAAGCCAATTTATCCTTCATGTTTCAGACCTTTCGGCAAAATAGAAAGGGTGAAAACTCAAGCAACAACTTCATTTTGTTGTGTTACCGAATGAAATATATCAAAGATGGGCAGTTTCAATACTACGACTCTCAAACGGAATTCAAAAGCCACTAGCATTGGTCTCCAAATATAGCTTGAGTTAATTTTAACTTCCTAAGCAAAGCACAAAGTAACAAAGGGTATGACATGAATAAATGCAATCCTATCACCAAGGTTAGAAGACCCACCAATGAGTTGCTAAAGGATAAAGCAACCCTTAATCCATCAAAAGGTTCTGCTCAATCACCAACACTTTAAGGAGATAAGAAATTTGCTTTCATTCATTCACTTCAGCATTCGATTCTTATGCAAATAGATTGCAATCCTTGCAATTTGTAGGAGAAATGGGATTAACTTCTAGATAATAAAAAGATGAAGCATAAATCTAGTACACTTCACTAGGAAAGCATCAAAAAGAAAGACTAAGCTTTGTTTAGTGCTAACTGAACCCCTTTGATGATTCGTCAGGCAATATTGTGCAAAGGAGTTTGATTGCGTAAGATGATTGAAACTAAAGATCAAGAATGGATCAATTTCGTGCAACATTAATGGAAGAAAATAAGAGACAAGTCATGCCTCAAGAGTGCCCTCTCGAACAATTTCAACGTTGTTCTTAAAGACTTAGGCAGGCTGCTTTATTTTGGTTTAGGACTGGCTTTAGGCAAGTTTTCTATAATAGACTTTGGGATATTACAAAAGGTTTCAGGACTGACTTTGAGTTGATAATTGTTGAACTTTCTCGACCCAAAATAACTTTTGAGACAAGATAGAATGTGTAGCTTGCACCTGAGTTAACCATGGGGAAGGACAACATAGACCCTTAGTGTCACATACTCCATTTTAATTCCTATGCATAGAAATTTAGACATCCACCTAGGCTCCCTTAGAAGCCTTAGTACTGTTCTTTAGAGCTTATAGGATTTGCTTATTAGAGGCGTAAACTTCTATATTAGTCCATTATCCAGCCACTGCTATGTTGTTTACTATGATTCCAAATCTTTCATGGTAACTTTAAAACTGTTGGAATAATTAGCTTCTAACATCGAGTGTGACACTAATGGGGATCTCATATCTAATCACAATGTTTTTCTATAGGAGTTCCTTTGCTATTGTAATTTCCACAAGTATACAGTTTAACGTCGTAGCACTTACGGGTGTCGATCTTCCGGGATGTGTTATGAAATTAAGTTACTAAAGTTCACATCAGAGTTAACTCTAGATGCCAAATTAAACACAACCAAGGTCAAATTATCCTACAAAACACTTCACTAGACTAAGTGACTAAAAGAAAAGAAGAAGAATTCCAGGTTTGTGAACAGTAATCTAACTTGATCTGGCTTACCAAAACAAGAATTTTGAACCAAAATGCAAATAATCTCGAGTCACCAACACCTAGCTCAGTTATCAACAC
The DNA here is from genome assembly GCA_029747015.1 of Carnegiea gigantea. Classification (NCBI taxonomy): domain Eukaryota; kingdom Viridiplantae; phylum Streptophyta; class Magnoliopsida; order Caryophyllales; family Cactaceae; genus Carnegiea; species Carnegiea gigantea. The sequence goes on from JAKOGI010000154.1 coordinate 829,977, forward strand.
TCTGGCTTCCATTGAAACAGAATAACAGGCACTGGAATTTTAAAGAGCATATAGTACATTGAAAACAAGTCTCAATCACAAGCCTAAAAATGAAATTGAAGACCAAATTAAAACGAAACAACAATCCTAAAATCTGCCTTCACCTACCCTAATCTACTCTTCTCTATGCTGTCTTCAACCTCCTTTTCGAGGCTCTAAAAAAACGCGTCCTCAAGCCTGTTCGTTGCCCACCATTATTCCCAAATTAAACCTCCTATTTCTTATCTGAAACTATCAAATTGATGACAATGTTGAAAGGTAATAGTAGAATAGTATTAATATGATCAATGATGGAGGAGAGAGAAAATGTCAGGGATGTTGTCGGGCAAATGAAGAGGTAGCAACTTCTTCCGTTTTGTTCGAATTTCTCTATTACAGGGTTTCAATTTTCTGGGTAAACAAGAAGACAGCAGTATCGTGTGGAAGAAGAAGAGTTTAGGGGGGCGTGGTCGAGATCACGTGAAAAGCACATGCGGGATTTTAAAAAAAAAAGAAGGCAAGCTGGAATCACGAAGGCAAACGCTCGGCCGGCCCAAGGAGGAAACGAAAAAAATAAAAAAGAAGAGGTGGAGGTAGACCGGGTCTGGGAAAGGAAAATAAAAACGTTGGGCCTAGCCACGAAAGAGAAAGAAAGGGGAAGGGACGAGAGGGAACTGGTCTGGGGCAGCGAAACAGGCCTGGGCCAGCGCGAGAAAAAGAGAGAGAGAGAGAAGAGGATGGGGAAGACTAGGACAGGGGGCATTTGCACACTGCGCCTCGGGCCTGCTCTTGCTTGGGCTGGCTTTTCTTTTGCTGTTTATTGTCCTCATCAATCTAATCCAACTATTACACTTGTTTGAGTGCATTTATTTATTTTTTTCACGACATTTCCAGTTGTTACAAAATAAATAAAAAACACTATCAAAATTCTAATTTGACCACTTTATTCTGAGCAATTATTAGATAATAAAAAGGTATAAAATGTAATAATTTTGGGCTGAACAAATACCCCCATACCTAAGTTTTGCTTGTTCCCATGTAAAATAAAAGAAGAAATCCCGGAAAAAGAAAATAAAATCCTAACTGACTTTCGTAGAAATCACGGTTGTACTTAGCACGTGCAACAAGCCCTTCAAACCCCTAGTTTACCCCTAGTGGACGAGAAAGGTCTCATGAGGGTTTACAGAAGATGTACTCACAAAATCTTTAAAAGAATTAAATCGAAAAAGGAAAAGAGAGACAGAAATAAAGAAATAGTTTGGATTTATAAACATAAATATACGAGGAGACGCATGTGCACATTCTAACTAACCAAATCACCCATGTAGCAAAGATATTGGTCTATATATAAATATAATGTACTCATTAAGGCTCCCTATCCCATGAATGACATCAAAGCACTATCTTTTCACCTCACTGTACATCAAAACTTTGAATCCATCCCAGTGCTCGGGTGCAAGTGCATCATCATCCTAAGGCTTAGGTTTACTAGAATCAAACTCAATCCCACTTAACTGACACAAACTAGATTGTTGACTTATTAATATTGCAAGCAAGTTTTCTCAGTAGCAGTATTGTCTCAAAGGGTAACACCCAGTAGCACATGTATTAAAGGGTAATGTCTAGTAACACATGCCTCAAAGGGATACTTGTTATTCCAAATTTAATTTTTTTCCCTTTCTTTATTTTCATTTTTTTCTTTTTTTAATTTTTTAATTTCATTTTTTCTCTCTTTTTTTTTTTTGGGAATGTAAACAAAAACTAAAGTAATCGTGTCAAAGACAAGTGGGAGAGCTAATCATGAAAGACTAAGACCTTCAGATAATGATGATGGTATAAATAGGGATTCGATTACATATCGATAATGAACAATTTGGGTTAGAATTAGGGCTTAAAATGACAAACAGAGGATGGAGACCTATCGTGCACATCATGCCTATATACAAGCTGAACGTTAGAGCGCAAGGGATTTAAGCTGGTCAAAATAGTGCAAAGCTTTCCAAAAACAAAATAAAAATTGTATTGAATTTTTTTGGGGGAAAATTTGAAGTTTTTTTTTCAATTTTTATTATTTTCTTTTTCAATCTCAATATTTTTTAACATCTTTAAATGTGGTTTCTCCTCCCCCACACCTAAATCTCATAATGTCCTCCTTGTGAGTGGAAAGAAAAAGAGAACACAAAATAAAAACTAAAGAAACACAATATACAAAATGAAAAAGAAACCTCAAAACTAAAGACAAAGACAAGACTCTAAACTACAAAAAAAAAATTAAAACAAAGCAACAAGTATATACAAAAGAAAATTAAATTAAAAAAGGAGAGAAAGAGGAAAATTTCTACCAGGTCAGATATAGAATTACACCTATACTATAGCATTCCTTATCATCAAGGAACTTATGGAGCACCAGCCACTCCATACAAGTTGAAAACTGCTACTAAAATCAAATCCCATTAGCGCACGAAGTAGCTTATCAAACAAGTAAGCACAACTCTCTATAAAATAAAAACCATGAACATGAAAGAGTTTATGCTAAATAGAGTGCATCTATAACATCAATGTAGCATAAGTAAGGGCCCGCTTCAATTTATCAAATTGTTGGGCCCAATTAGAAATCATATAGATGTACTCATAATTAACCAGTAAATATGTCATCGGTCTAGAAATGGGATCGTCATGAATGAGCACTCTAGGCAAAATAGTGGGCGTAAAGTTCACAAGTCTGTTAAGTCCAATATGTATATGAGTCTTATCTAGATCAAAATTCTCAATGACAACATTATCAAATTCGATAATGTTAGATTTGCAATATTCAAAAAGAGGTCAGCTTGGATAGGGTAATAGAAAAGAATTCATATTTAGCAAAGAAACCCTCATGAAAACTTTTATTATCATCAAACCCACATAAAAATGATTCATATTCCAGAAGAGGAGTTTCATCATCAAAGTCCAAAATAGTAGGCTCAAATGCCTCATCACATGACTCCTATAAAATAACTGCTTCTGGCCCATCTATCTCATGATGCTCAATGTTAGGCAAGATGCCCATATCTAACTCACCAGTAGTGTCAAATTGTTCGCCCACCTCAAGCTCACAAGAGTCATTAGGATGGTAGAAATGAGGACATCATCAGTGATATCCTTAGATGAGCTAGTGTGGGGTGCGAGATCAGGTGATCCAGACATAGGGAGGTCACTCGCTTATTCTAGACTAGGCAAAGGCATGTCTTTATTCAAGTTAGGTCTAGCAGAATAAGAGGGTTCAAAATCATCATAGAGACTAACTTCAAGTTTTGGAGATCCTAAACTAAGGTCAGACATACTATAATTCTCCCTACTTTGATTAAAATATTGAGAATATTCCGTAATTGTCTGTTTCATTTTCTCTATCATTCTATTAGTCATGCCATTTATCTTCTTTTCAACACTTGCATATGTAGCATCCACATAATTATGATATGGGCAAGTACAAGCATCATGATTAGAAGACGCACAATAATCGCATAAAATAGGAGGCATAAAATAGTGATATGGGTCATGTGAAGCTATTAAGTGATCCTAGGAATAAGGATTAGCATGAAAATCATACTCAGCATAAGTTCGGTATTTTAAATTCTCTTTAGTTTGTTCAAACGCATAGATATCCCAAGCTAGTTTTTCTAAGAAATCCCAAACTTCATCTTGAGTTTTAGATAATAATCCCAATACTCCTCTGGGATAAATAGACTCAACATAACCCTAAGATGCAGAATTCAAACCGACAGCGATGACCCCACCAATTTTTCATTTTTAAGAATTCTGATTGAATTAAACACGATAATTACTAAGTCACGATAAATAACTCCAAAAAGGCTCATGCTCAAATTGTGGGAAATTGAAAGCTGGCATTCTTGATCATTTTTTGATTTTAAGAATTTTTTTATTTTTTGGGGTCAATTTTTATTTTTTTGAAGGCTTTTTAAGGAAAGAAAATGCATTTAGGGCACATTTACAAACTAAGGACTAAAACAAAGATCCAATAATTAAGTGAACAAAACAAAATAAACTAAGAAAAATAAAAATATGTTACCAAAATAAAAGAAACACTCAAACATCGAATAGTAACCTTACACAAAAATAAAAAATAAGCACAAACACAAAAGAAGAGCATTTTTTCTATTTTTTTTTTTGTTGACACACAAAAACAGAAATAGAAATAAACCCAAGCTAAAACAAAAACAAAAATAGAACACACAACTTAAACTAAAACAAAATAGAAAATAAACTAAATCCTAAACGAGCCAAATCTAAAGAATAAAACTAAAACAGAAAATACAACCTCCAAAATCAGAATTAAAAAGGCAAAAAATTCCACACAATCACAAGGGACATAAATAATTTTTTTGTGAATTTTTTCTATCCCCAAACAAAGCAGAAAAATCCAAACAGATTATTAGTTCCAAAATTGACAAAAAAATCCAAATAGTTCCAATTCTAGAAAACTTAACACCAGCTCCAAAAATTATGCTAAATGCAGAAAAATATCAGCACAGCAAAAATCACACCAGAAGTGCTCCACAAAATTCAAACAGAATCTGAAACTATAGAAAAATTGGCACTGCATTATTCCTGGATTAGTTCTGCCTTGTTTTTTCACTGCACATAAACTAAACTAATTTGTATTGTTTTTTCAAGGACAAATAACCTCTAAAAATTAAAATAAAACCAATCTCAACAAAAATCAAAAATCAAAATGAAAATATTAACATAATACAAAATCAAAAATAAATTAAACTAAATTACTAAAACTAATAACGACTTGACTAAAATTAAAAATCACAACTCGAAAATTTAAAAAAAAACCGAATCAAACGACTCTAATAACTAAACTACAACTCTACACAACTAGATTTTACAAACCGTTTTCGGCAACGGCGCTAAAAACTTATTGTAATTTCCGCAAGCGTACGATTTAACATCGTAGTGCTTAAGGGCGCCAATCTCAGGAATGTATTGTGAACTTAAGTTACCAAATTTCACATAAGAGTTAACTCTAGATGCCAAATTAAACATAACCAAGGTTTAATTATTCTACCAAACACTTTATTAGAATAAGTAACTAGAAGAAAAGAAGAAGAATTCAAGGTTTGTGAACAGTAATCTAACTTGCAAAAACCTGGCTTAGCAAAACAAGAATTTTGAACCAAAACGCAAATAATCTCAAGTCACCAACAACTAGCTTAGTTACCAACACTCTGGCTTCCATTGAAATAGAATAACAGGCACTGGAATTTTAAAGATCGTAAAGTAAATTGAGAACAAATCTCAATCATGAGCCTGAAAATGAAATTGAAGACCAAATTGAAAGGAAACAACAATCCTAAAATCTACTCTCACCTACCCTAATCTATTCCTCTCTATGCTGTCTTTAACCTCCATTTCTAGGCTCCAAAAAAGCCATCTTCGAGCCTATTAGTTGCCCGCCATTATTCCCAAATTAAGCCTCCCATTTCTTATTTGAAACCGTCAAATTGATGACGATGTTGAAAGGTAACAGCATAATAGTATTAATATGATCAATGATGGTGGAGAGAGAAAATGTCATGGATATTGTGGGGAAAATGAAGAGGCAGCAACTTTTCCTGTTCTGTTCGAATTTCTAGGTCGTAGGGTTTCAGGTTTCCGGCCAAACAAGAAGATAGCAATATCGTTGAGAAGAAGAAGAGTTTGGGGGGGGCCTGGCCGAGATCACATGATAAGCATGTGTGGGATTTAAAAAAAAATGAAGGCAAGTTAGAATTAAGAAGGCAGACACTAGGTTGGCTCAAGGAGGAAAAGAAAAGAAATGAAAAGAAGGGGTGGAGGCAGGCTAGGTCTGGAAAAGGAAAAGAAAAACGTTTAGCCAAACCCGCGAAAGAGAAACAACTAGTCAGGGAAAAGAGGGAACTGGTCTGGGGCAGTGAAACGGGCCTGGGCCAGCGAGAGGAGAAAGAAGAGGATGGGTAGGCCTAGGAAAGGGGGCCTGTGCATGCTGGGCCTCGGGCTGCTCTTAGCTGGGCTCACTTTTCTTTTCTTGTTTATTGTCCTCTTCAATCTGATTTGGCTATTACACTTGTTTGAGCGAATTTTGATTTCACGGCATTTCCAGTTCCTATAAAATAAATAAAAAACATTATCAAAATTCTAATTTAACTAATTTATTCCGAGCAATGATTATATAATAAAAGGGTATAAAATGTAATAATTTTGGGTTGAACATTTGCCCTTTGGTATATGATAATGACTACTAGCCCTCAGCTGATTTGGTGAAGAGTCAATTCCCACAACCAACAACTTTCTCTAACTTGCTACTAGAGGGAAAGGTCCTAAAATGTCCATGCCGTACCTTACAAATGGAATAGATTCCAATGGATGGTTGCTAGTACATATGTCCTAAGGGCAAGACACTTCTTGCAGTTTTTAACAATGGAAATTGCATTATTCGACGTAATCACCATCATACCAGCATTGTCCCCCCAATGCAAGCTCCATAATCACCATCATAGATCTTGGACAAAATATTTTCATCATTTAGGAATATACTCTATAATTGACATATGCTTCTTCCTTTTCTATAGTTATGTTTCTCATCTCTTCCTAATAGACTTTCCCCGGGGGAGTCAGGCTGTGAGGAACATACAGAATTTCTTAGTGCATCTGCCAACTACTTTTTAGATCTTACTATGTGGGTAATTCAAAATTGTTTTATGCTTTGTACAAAATTTTTGTATTTTGCTAACATACGTGACTATTCATTTTCCTTTAGCATCAAATTCACCATCCGTCTGACTGACCACCACCTATGAGTCACTAAAAACCCTTACATTTTCAGCATCTAGGTCCTTGAATGTACACAAGGTTGCTCAAAGCTGTCTCTCTCAAGGGACATTATGATGATTCCTGCTCTTGAACCATTATGTGTGTAAGAACTATCTTGATCGTTAAGACTTGTTCTTTGTCTTTCAAGATACACTTAGTTAGGAATTTGTTAGCATTTATATCTTTATAACAATAGGCTTGTACTCTATGTCATGTCTGGACTTTTACACCACCAATAGCAACATCCTATTTACGAAGTCATATTTTTGCATCATATTCTTGAGTGGTCGTTCTATCAGGATTCTTGATCTAACTTGTTGTTATTTGCTTAAATACTGTTAAGTCATAATTTATGCATATTTTCAATCAATTTATGACTCTACGGCACCCTGGATTTTATGAAAATAATTTTTAGGGGTCAACAGTTTTAGAATGTATTCCCAAGTATATACTATTTTGGGCAAACTATTAACAGGGTTGATATTTTTAGAAATAGTTACTAGCCGAAGTTTTTCTCTGTAACTTAGTCCCTTAACTTTCTGAATTTGCTATTTTTGCCAAAATTAGGTTTTAAGTGCAAATACTTACGTTTTTGGAAATTTTTAATAAAACTAAGCTTATGCTGTTGTTTAGACTTCTTACAATGAATTTGCTAGTACTAATTATCACCATCTACAACTTATATCATAAATATTATCTTTTCTGTGATTAATAGCCCACCAAGCTTACCAAAATAATTAAAGTTTAATTAGAGAGTTTCGACGATTACCTGAACATAGTCGGTGCTGGGCTCCTACATTCCTCTAGCTTTCGATTTACAGAGGTTGCTAATCTCAACCCCACCTTCCTTAGATCAGGCAAAGTGCAGATCTGTTTCGTTTCCTCCCTCAGACCGTAGTCACTAATCAAGTTTTATATATTTTTATAGGATAGTGAGATTTTAATCAAGAAATTACAATATTTAAGACACAAGGCTTAATTGAATAACGTTCCCTGCTGGAAACTTCTTTTATTGAAAACTTAAAAGTTGAAATATTACAATGGAAAGATCGAAGAGGGACTTTAAGCTAAGATTATTAGAGATGCTTGCTCATAGAGAAATGGAGAAACCCGACTTTTCTTTTGCTCAAGAATGCTCAAATGACCGTGTCCTTCCTTAACACTTAGCCTCTCCTTTGATAGAGGGTTGGGGGTATATAGGATGCCCTAATGGCTACAGTACGCACTGATTTTTCACATGGTTGCAATACCACATGGATACAGTATGTTACTTTATTTTACAGAGCCAACACTCGTCAAAATAGTGCAATAATGGATCAACCACTTTTCAGAACTTTTAATGACGACAAGACCAGTCATCATTATCTAGATTTTACATGCCTTCATCTCCAATTATATCTTCCAGATCATCATTATCTAGATAATCACCAATATTTTCATCAAAATTAAGATGCTTTGGATCCCATTTCTGAAATAATTCAAGGAGATATTTCTTTCCTTTTTGTGATAAGAATTTTTCAGCTCCAACGTCAAAGAGATAATGAAATCTATCTTCTGAACCGCTCCTTTCACCTTCATGTATTCTTTGAATTCATTATCATAGGCGAAAGGAATGTTTCCACAACCCATTAATGTTTTTCCTTTTTTAATTAATGCCCAACTTTGATGATAAATATTATAAAAACTGATGGTTGTTGCTAAAGTAGGATCAGTAACTATTTCTCATCAATCTGGAACACATTCATGCCATTGATCATAGGGATCGTCATAATTAACAACTTGAAGAAGCTAATGAGCTTGTTTTGCTTTTCCATTTTCATACTCAATTAGTGCATAATGTTCCTCCCCATGCAGGCAAGTTAGAATCCAATGGATCCTTCTGAATATGCGTCGTTGAAACTGGGTTAATTTTGAGAAAAATAGGTACTTTGGATTTGGCATTTCCATAAAATCTAGTATCATCTTGCATTCCCAGGCTTTAAATGATGGGGTCATTTGGAGACATTGAATTTGCTGGGAAACCAACACAGCCAACTCCAGACTTATCAAGAAAGTAGATCGTGTACTCTAAGACTCCCAAATATCATAGCAATAATGGTAATAATAATCAATGTAGGCTGTATACCACTCATTGAACCATTTTTCTTGAGCAAGAGAACTTTTTTTTTCTCATATATCATAAGAACATCTAAGGTAATTAACTTGTAACTCTAGAAGGAAAAATCTTTGCGCTATTTGGTAGGCAGAAGATAATAAACCAAAGGATGATCGACTTTTGTATGGAATTCCAAATTATCAATAAGGACCTCATTAGAAGGAGTAGCTCGTTCTAGTAGTAATGGCATCTCATTATGGATTTCCTCCTTTTCTGGCAGGAGTTCTGCTTTGATAATCACTACTGTCAAGGTCTTGAGTTAAACTATCCACCAGAGAGTTCTTCGAACCCTGTATATGTTCAATAGAGAAGGAAAACTAGTTAAGACACAATTACCAATACAAGAGTCGCCATTGCGCCTGTATATTTGATAAATTCCTTTTTATAAAACCAAGGATTCCTTTGCAACCTGTTCGAATATGAGAAGGTTTTGGGGCTAAAAAGATTTAAAATGTTTTAATTCACCTTATGACTGTAAGTATTTCTTTTTTCATCATACGATAGTTGCATTCTGCCTTATTAAAGCTTCCACTGTAATATTTACAGAGTTTTTCTTCTTCTTTGATTTTGAATACCGTACTCCAGTGCTTATTGCTGGCATCTGTCTCAAGAACTAAATCATCCCCTTCATTAGGCAAATTAAGGACATGAAGATTTTTATACATCCGTTTGAAGTTTTGAACAATCTTTGTTACATTAGTTGTCCATGTCCAACTTGCTTCTCTGTTGAGTTTCTACTGCAATTGCTTTCGCAGTTTAGCTAAATCTTTAATGAAATCTGAAGTATAGGTAAAGCATCCAAGAAACCTTTGTACTTGTTGCCTATCTACAATCTTTTCAAGGAAATTCTTTATTTTTTGTAGAATATGCTTTTGTTAGATGATTTTTCCAGCCTTTGTCTCTAAGCATAGGAACTCAATTTCTTGTACAGCATAAATGCACTTGTTCTTACCAAGTATAATTCCATGATCAATGCATCTTTGGGTGATAGCTAAGACATCATCATTGTGCTATTCTACGATTTTGGAAAAGACAAGGATATCAACGATGTAAACTAAACAACAATGACTAAGATCTTTAAATATGTTATCCATTCTTCTCCAAAATATTTGAGGTACATTTTTAAGACAAATGGCATTACTATACATTCATAATCTCCTTGTGGGGCACTAAACGTAGTTAAAGGAATACTTTTCTCATCCAATTTTATCTGCTAATAACCGCTTTTGTGGTCTATTTTTGAGAACCAAGAGGTGCCTTGAATTCTATTGAAAAGGACTATTGAAAAGGGCAGTATTATTATCAAGTTTTTTGTAATTGATTACCATTCTTGCTTTTCCTCTTTTTTCTTCTGCATGATTTCTTACCATAAAAGCAGGGTTAGTGTGAGGACTCCTACTATTCCTGATTAATCCTTTATCCAGAAGTTCTTACCAAAATTGAACTGAATAAAGTATAACAGGAGGGGTGGGGATGAAGCAACATTTAACCAATTCACAAACTAGAAATCAGAAATTAGAATAGCCATTGGGGGAGGGGACTCCGACGCTTCTAATAGTACTCTAACAAGAACAGAAACCAAACCCAAAGCTTGGAACCACGGAGGAGATGGAATCGAGCTCCATTACTGGTAGAGAGTATTAGCTTGAAACATGACAGCCCAGCTAGCAACATCAACCCAGAATTTTCACCAAAAATCATGGGATTTTGAAGTCAAAATCAAGCACTTGACTCACAACTACTAAGATTGAAGCTGATTATTACAACTTCCAATTAAAAATTGAATGTAGAAGTTGAAATTAGATAGAGAAATTCGAACAGCAAAAACTCAAAACCCTAAAATCGATAATCTAAACTAAGCTAAAAACTTTGAATCTAAACCCTAAATTGAACCTGAAAAACATAAACAAAAACCTAGAAAAACCTATTTACCTAGCTCTGGCGCCGATAGCTCAATTTATATACCTTCAAGCTAGTCTCCCTTGCTTTGATCTCGATCGTCGATATGGGCACGCATAGATGGTAAAGATGATGCAAGCTAGCGATGTGTGGAGGGTTGATGGTGCTGCTGGTACCCTAGTATTCGAAATGTAGAGGGAGATGGTGGTGAAGAGGAAGAAGAAGCTGAGAATGAGGGGGGTTCTATTGGGTTTGTTGAAAGCCCGAGAGGAGAGAGAAGGAGAGATTACGAGAAATAAAAGGAGGTATGTGCTGCATGCGTGACTGCGGCTTGGGTTTTAGGTTTTATTTTTATTTTTTGTGTATTTTTTTCCTTTTTTCACAAAGCTTCCCTCAATTTATTCAACACCTACAAAATAAAATAAAATCAATTAAGACCTAAGAATAACAATTATGTCGAGTATAAATTAGGTATAAAAGTATCGTACGAGTGATATATTTTTGACAAGAACAAATGCCCCCACACCAAGATTTTGTTCATCCTCGAGCTAAACGACTAAACTAACTAAAAGAAAATGAAAAATAAGAAAAAGAAAGTCCTAACTCACTGTTATAGAAATCACGGTTGCATTTAGTGTATGCGACAAGCTCTTTAAACCCCTTGGTCTCCCAAGTGGATAACTGAGGTCTGGGAAGGTTTTCAAGTGAAATACCCACGAAAATTATTTCAAAAACAAAATCTTTTTGGTTTTTTCTCAAAGCTAATATGTACAGAATTTTGGGAAAGATATATACACGTTCTAATCGACTAAATCACCTATATAGCCAAGATATCGACTGGCATATAAACAGAATATAATTCAAAGTCTTCTACCCATAAATGACATCAGAGCACTAATTTTTCATCCCATTGTATATCAAGATTCTGAATCCATTTCAGTGCTCGTGTGCAAGTGTATCATCATCTCAAGGTTTAGATTTACCAGAATTAGACTCAATCCCACTTGACTGACACAACTACATTATTAACAAATTAACATTGGAAGTAAGCTTTCCCAGTAGTAGTGTTGTCTCAAAGGGTAACGCCCAATAGCACGTGCCTTAAAAGGTAACGACCAGTAGCGCATGCCTCAAAGGGATACTTGTCATTTCAAATTTTATTTCATCTTTTTCTTTTTCTCTTCTTTGTTCATATTATTTTCATTCATCATTTTTTCTCAGAGCAATCATTTCACAAGTAGCGGGAGAATTATTCATGGAAGTTTAAGACCTAAAGATAATGATGAAGGGATAAACAAGGATTGGATTACACATCTATAACGAACAATTGGAGGTAGAATTAGGGCTTAGAATGTCACACTGAGGTCGGAGACTTATAGTGCACATCCTACTAACATATAAGCTAATAACCAAAGCACAAGGAATTTAAGCTAATCAGAAAGAGTACGAATGTCCCCAAAAATTAAAAAAATCTTCAAAATTTTTCAAACAATGGGCACCTCATCCCCACATCAAAATCTCACAATGTCCTCATTGTGGGAAGTAAGGCACTAAAAAGCAATCACATCTGTTATACAACCGCAAAACCAATACAAAACCAGAAATATATACAAACTAGGACACCAATAAAAAATCACAAATAAAACCAAAAACAAAAATAAAATCACCAAAATCAAAATCTTATAAGAAGAGAAAAAATAAAACTAACTTCAAAACAAACCAAACCACTAAATGACCAAAATCAAACCCAAACCAAAACAAAATAGGACCCAAACATAAAAAACCAAAAAGCAAAATAACTAAATAAAGAAAAACAAAAACAAAAACCTAACAAAAGAAAACAAAACCAATCAAGACCAAAGCAAACATAATCACCCGAAAATAAAAACAAAACCAAACCAAAGACTTACAAAACACCAACCTAAATCAAAAGAAACCTAAAACGAAACAAAAGAGAAAAGAAAAGAAAAACAAATGGACAACCAAAACAAAGTCACTAAAACACCCAAAAGGAAACAAAAAGAAATTACTAAACAGAAACAAAAAGAAATTACTAAGCAAAAACAAAACCAAAAGAACACCAAAACTCACCAAACTAAAGAAACAAGACACCAAACCAAGGGGACAAAACACAAATTCAAGGAAACCAAATAACGAAACTAGAACATATGCAAGGACAATCCAAGATATTCATAACTATCAAGTATTCACAAAACAATAACACAACCAAGGGTGATTATTGCCCACACGGCTTAACAAATCCCAAATTGCTCCTCAAGATTGATCACCCATCACAATTCACAGTCCAAAATGTCCACAAGTAAGTACGAAAAGAATAAGAGAGAAAAGTTAGAACGATCATACCAGGTCAGGTGCAAAAGTATACGTAAGCTATACCTCTGGAAATCCACTTAGCTAGAGGTCTTTGGAGCATCAGCTGCTCCATATTAAGCTCAAAAATGCAACTCAAATCAAAACTCGTTAATGCATATAGCAGTTTATCAAATAAAGAAGCCCAACTCTTAATCACATAGAAACAGTGAAAAGCAGTGAGTTGGAGGCAGAAAGAGTACATCCACCTAGCTAATAACGCACAATTAAGGGCCCACTTCAACTTATCAAATAGTTGATCCCGATCAGGAAGGAAATGAACATACTCAGAACGAGCCAGTATTGAGGTCATTGGCCTAGAAATTATATCGTCATGAATGAGCAATTTAGAAAAAAGAGTAGGTGCAAAGTTCACAAGCCTGTTGAGTCCAATATGCTATAAGTCTGGTCTAAAGCAAAGTTCTTATTGTCAATGATCTCAGACTCAACAAATTCAGACCTGCAATATTCAAAAAGAAAGTCAGTTTGGATGGGGTCAAAAGAGAAGGACTCAAGATCAACACAAAAACCATCAACAGAACTTCCATAGATATCAAACTCACAACAAAAAGATTCATATTTCACATACAGAAGATTATCATCTAATTTAAATAGAAGGTCAGGAATGATGGGATCAAAAGAGAATGGTTCATATTCAACATGAAAACCCACATCAAGACCTTCAGTAACATCAAACCCAAATGAAAAAGATTCATATTCTGCATAAAGAATATCATCATCAAAGCCCAAAATAGTGGGTTCAGTCATCTCATCGCATAACTCCTGTAAAATATCTTCCTGTGACTCATCTAAATCACGAGGCTCAACTTCAGGTGTGATGCTTATATCTAACTTACTAACAGTATCAGATTGTACACCCATTGCAAACTCACAAAAGTCATTTAGCGTGCTGCATGGGTCGGTAAAAACTAGGATATCGTCAGTGATGCCCTTAGGTGAGCTAGTGCAGTGTGTGAGGTTAGGTGATAAAGACATAGGGAGGTCATTCTCTTGATCTAGACTAGGCAAATAAATGTCTTCATTTAAGTCAGGCCTAGTAGAATAAGAGGATTCAAAATCATCATAGAGACTAATGTTAGGTTTAGGAGATCCTAAACTAGAATCAAGCTCACGATAAGTCTCCCTATTTTGGTTAAAACATTGAGAAGATGCAGCAATTCTTGATTTCATGGTATCTATCATTTGATCAATCATTTTATTAATCTTCTTTTCAAAAACTTGCACACGTAGCATCAACATAAGCACGAAAAGGATAAGTATGATCATCATGATTAGGAGATTCATAATAATCGCACAAAACAGTAGGCATATGAGATGAAGATGGGCCATATCAATTCATGAAGTGGTCTGGAGGGTAAGGATTAGCATGAAAATCATACTTTCCATGAGTTGGGTATCTAAAAATCTCGTTCGCTCATTGAAACGCAGGTTTCCTAAGCTAGTTTTTCAAAGAAATCCCAAGCTTTATCCTAAGTTTTAGATAGTAATTCTATTAAACCTCCAAGACAAATTGATTCAACATAATATCTCGACTCAATATTTAGAATCGCAGCAGTGACCTCACAAATTTTCCATTTTTCAAAATTATGATCAGTTGAGCACGATAATCATTAAGCCTTGAAAGATAACTCCAAAAAGGTTTATGGTCATGTTGCGGGAAATGGAAAACTTGCATTTTATTTTTGAAGTGTTTAAAGCTTTTCAATTTTTAGGGGTTTTTTGGTTTTTTTTTTTGATTTTTGACTTTTCTAAATTTTTTTTAAAATTTTTCGAAAATTTCAAGAAATGAACTAAACTAAGTCATAGTTAATAATAAAATAAAGGAAGTAAATCAGGATCTATGCTACAAACAAAAAAGTAGGCAAGAAAATGAAAACGTGACTGAATCTTATACCGATGTCCCCGGCAATGGTGCCAAAAACGTGTAAGGTAATTTTTAGTGTAAAATAAAGTACCGCAAGCATATAGTTTTTGTTGTAGTACTTGAGGGTCATCTCCACAGGGACAAGGATGAGATTAGGGTCGCTAAGTACGAAATTAAACTAATCTAATATCATTCTAAATTAATTAAAATAGTGAATAACTGAGATTAAAGCTTACAAAAAAATCAAATTCTAAATATTTCCTAAATATTTGCAAATTCTAGTGACCTTCAAACTAGATGGAGTAGCAAAACCAAGCTTGACCATGTTGAGGTAAGAAATCTAAACTGAAGTTGGTTAGCTAGCATTGACAATTATAACGAAGAAATTCAGGGAGCAACCAAAATCAACTACGAACCAAACGAATTAACTCTACTAAAATCAACCAAACTGAACTAAAATCAACTAAATCAAACGATAATCGAATTAACCACACTTCATGAAGGACAATGAAAACATAGCAGCAAAACTAAACTGAATAAAGCATAACAGCAGGGGAAGGGATGAAGCAACATTTAACCAATTCACAACCTAGAAATCATAAATCAGAATAGCCATTAGGGGAGGGGATTTAGACGTTTCCAATAATATTCAAAGAAGAGCATTATGAGAGAAGCATGAAATAAACCAAACCCAGAGTTTGCAACCATGGAGGAGATCGAATTGAGCTCCATTACCGGCAGAGAGCACTAGCTTGAAAGAGGACAGCC
This sequence comes from Carnegiea gigantea, assembly GCA_029747015.1. Classification (NCBI taxonomy): domain Eukaryota; kingdom Viridiplantae; phylum Streptophyta; class Magnoliopsida; order Caryophyllales; family Cactaceae; genus Carnegiea; species Carnegiea gigantea. The sequence continues at coordinate 845,909 of JAKOGI010000154.1, forward strand.
TAGCTAGCAACATCAACTCAGAATTTTCACCAAAAATTATGGGATTTTAAAGCCAAAATCAAGTACTTGACTCACAACTACTAAGATTGAAGCTGATTGTAACAACTCCCAATTAAAAATTGAATCTAGAAATTAAGATGAGATAGAGAAATTCGAGCAACAAAAACTTAAAACCCTAAAATCGATAATCTAAACTAAGAAACTTTGAATCTAAACCCTAAATTGAATCTACAAAACGTAAACAAAAACTAGAAAAACCTAATAACCTAGCTCTAGTGCCACTAGTGCGATTTATATACCTTCAGGCTCGTCATACTTCCTTCGATCTCGGGTCGATCTGGGCACGCGTGGATGGTGAAAATGATGCAAGCTAGCAATGTATGGAGCATTGATGGTGCTGCTGGTGCCCTGGTGTTCTAAAGAGAGTGACAGATGGTGGTGAAGGGGAAGAAGAAGCCAAGAATGAGGGGGGTCAATCGGGTTTGTTGAAAGCGCGAGAGGAGAGAGAAGGAGAGATTATGAGAAATAAAAGAGGGCACATGCTGCACATGTGACTGAGGCTTGGGTTTTAGGTTTTATTTGTATCTTTTGTGTATTTTTTTCCTTTGTTTATAAAGCTTCCCTCAATTTATTCAACACCTACAAGATAAAATAAAATCAATTAAAACCTAAAAATAATAATTACAATGAGCATAAATCAGACATAAAAGTATCGTAAAAATGACACATTTTTAACACGAAGAAATAGTTTCCACATAATATTGCCCCTTTTAAATATATTCTAATAACATGGTCCCTTAGTTATAATTTCCACACAAAGTGAGGTATCTAGCAGTAATAGTTTATTTAAGAATGGTTTAGCTTACGTTATATAGATTATTTTTCTAATTTACTTTAGGTCATCCATTTTCATGTTAATGATTAATAAAGCGAAGATGAGAAGAAAAGACATCACAAAATGGATTTCATATACTGAAGGATCAAAGTTAATTTATCAAGTTAAGAAATAATTACTTATGAAAAGATTTCTTTCATGACAATTTATTTTACGAAAATAGGTGAGGAAAAAATATAGAGATACTAATCATACTTGGAGGGGGACATTAGAAGCCTTAGAGGAGGAGCAACTTGCTTAACTCGAATTTTATTACAACGAAAAAGGTGTTTCGCCCTAAGAAAAGGACAAAACGACTTTAGCCGCCCCTTGCCTTCTTCACCTGCATCCCCATGTATGGGTGTCGAATGGGTTAGCGCTGACAAAATAATTTTGGCTTTATTTGTTGAATTTACTTTCTTGCCCTTTTTCAATTTTGTTATTTTGCCAAAGTTCTTTAAGGTGTTACTTTAAGTTATTCTTCTTCATCAGTATAGTATGTTATTTGGGAGTCGTTTATATTCAGATTTGGTTGATACCATACAGTATATTCAAATATTTTTTCTAATAGAGCAATATTATCTTTTAATAAATTTATAGTTATGGGATGAACTCGTGCAGGTATAGTTGATAAATACTTTAACCTATTTTTATAGTGGTCTAATAAGTTTTGTCTTATACTTCTGGGAGTTAAATCAAAAGATCTTAAATAGTCTCATGCTCTTTCTTGAGTATAGTATATTAGTTCAGGTAAATTAAAGCTCTGTCCTGCCATCTATCCATCTTAGAGTTCGATTGTATTTTGTTTTTAAATAATGCATTGTTTAAAAGTGTTAATATAGATGTAAATCTGTTGTTCAGGCTCTAGGCTCTGATACCATTTTATAGAGAGTCGAGTGATTTTTATGGAAAAAGCGGTAAAACCATTAGTTGAATTAGTTAGGTGATTCACACAAAGAGATCTATCAAATTTTAACAATGGTACTCGGATACTAAATTATCAAATGAAACTTTAAACTTAATATCTTATAATCCTATTAAAACAAATCTGAATCAAAGAAATTATACCTTTAGGAGTTGGATCTGTCTTACTCCTTCGAGCTCGTCTTACTCCACCATGACGCGAGACTTACCTACTCGTTCAGACCTTCTCCTTCTCCTTGATAGTACTTTCTCTTTGATCAAAGTTGTAATAATAGAATTATAGACACAAAGTTTTGGGAAAAGATTTCTCTTTTATTTCATTGATAATTGTTCTCCTTTCCCTAAAGGGAGGAAATTAGAACATTTTTTGAGAGATTTCTTACAAAGAGATTTTCTTTTTTACAAATGCCGATGCATCTACTAAAATCGGCTAGCTTATTTATAGAGGAAGAGGATGCGCCATGACATAAGCGCTTACATCATTGAAAATCCGAAAAGATAAGATTGCCTGGCTAAAAGATAAGCTTCATAGATAAGGCTCCACTGTTCTTGATAAGGCTGCTCTATGTCTTTTGTCTTGTTGTGTCAGTAGAGATAAGAGTTGATAATGTTGTGGCCCCTTGTGTCTCACATGATGACTAGGTGAGAATCTGCTTTTGTGCCTTGTCTTGTTCCACTTTATAAAGTTCAGAAAATTTTATGCGTACAACTGGACTGCTTAGAAATTTCTTGGGCTCCAGTGCATAGCTAAAGTCAAAAAATTGTTCATCGACTGAGATGTTTTCAGCTCCTTTAGTAGTGACTAGAATTAGATTTTTGTCAAAGTAAAGAGTTCTGGCTCCTTTAGTCATTAGTCGCTCGCTTTGGCATTTGATTGCAAGAGCACTTGTTGATCGTTTATAGTTGATCCATCCTTTATCAAAATGAGGAGTCTTATAGTGTTTATTTTTCTCTGCTGCAATGGTGGGGAGTTTTGTAGTTGTTCCAGCTCTGGTAACATGGGTGATTTCAACTAAATGAATGGAAGGGTAAATGGTGCCCTCATCCTTTTCAGGGGAGATGGTAAAAATACGAAGGTAAATATATTCTTATTGACCGAATTGCTTAATAGCATGTTTAGAATTAGTTAGAAAATATTGTAGTTCAATAAGACTGAGGCTTGGGTACAGATAATTTAAATATCCATACTTAAAGAGTTCAAAAACGATATCAGGGTTGGCTTTAGTGAAAGCAAGGATTATGGGAAAAAGTGAATCCCTGGGGTTGTAGTAGAGTTCAGGTATGCTAGAGATCTTTTGGTAAGCAAGCACTATTGCTTTATAATAGTTCTTGTAAAAAGAGTCCGATAGATCAAGAGTTCGAATGCCAGTATTTTGAATAACTGGTCTTGTAGCTAATAACTTAGCTTTTAGTTGTTGCTTCTCTTTCTCTTCTTTAGAGAGGAGGTTTGAAGCATTTCCCTGATTTGGTCGAAATGAAAGTTCAGAGCCGACTTTTGTAATAGCCACCTTGGAAGAGTTCAAAGAGTTCGACTTAAGCTCTTCAATAGTTCGATGGAAATATGTTGTTAGCTCTTGAGCTTTTCCAAGATTAGCTCTGAGATCAACAACAATTTCTTCAATAACTTTAATTTTCTTATTAACAGCTTCACAGTATTCATTAACATTTATAAGAATGTCTTCAAAGTTCTGGATTAGGTGGGCGCTGTCCACTTGTTCCGCTGGTGCTTTGTTCGTTGAACTCATGTTCTCTTGTTAAATAGTCTGCAATAAAGTTGTTTTTCCCTGCAACATGCTCATATACAGCATTAAATTGGGATAAGAATAGCTGCCATCAATGCAATTTATGCATGTGAGGTCCATTGTCTAAAGCTTGTTTTACAAAAATGGTTGTTGCTTGATTATCTATTAAAACTTTAAATGGCTTAGGTAACAGAAAGAGTCTCCATTTAGTAATTCCTCTAATAATTGCTAAGAGTTCTTTTTCCATCGTATTATAGTTTTCTTCACGTTCAGAAAAAGTTCCACTGTGATAACCACAAATTTCATTTAAATCTATTTTCAAAACTGCTGCCCATGTCTTATCAGATGCGTCTGTTTGAAGAATTAAGTTGCCTTCTAGTTTAAGGAGTCTAAGACTGGGAAGTTGTTGACATTCCTCTTTTAGTTTTCACACAATTTCGGCATGTTTATCTGTCCAACCAATAGTATTGTTTTTTCTAAGTAAGCTTTGTAAATCTTGTTTCTCCTTTACTAAGTCTGGTATATAAGAGCTAGCATAGTTTAATAGTCCTAAGAAACCTTGAATTTGTTCCTTTGTTCGCAATTAGTCTGGATATTCCATGATTTTTCTAGAGATGTGAGGCTGTTAGTTGATTCCGTTTGTGCCAACTTCCAATCCTAAGAATTTAATTTTTTCTTTTTCAATTATAGCTTTTTTCTCACTAAGGTAGATACCTTCCTTGATTGCTGTTTCAAGAAATGTGTTAACATGGTTTCGATGTTCTTCAAGTGTATCTGAACTTATTAAAATATCGTCTACATAAATAATAAGAAAACTATTAAGATGTTTAAAAGTATTGTCCATTCGTCTTTGAAAGATTCGTGGTGCATTTTTTAGTCCAAAAGGCATAACAATCCATTCATAAAAGCCTTGAGGTGTACTAAAACCTGTATATTTAATACTTGTTTCTTTCATTTTGATTTGCCAAAAGCCAGATTTGCAATCAAATTTTGAGAAGAACTTTTTGTTTTTTACAAGGTTGATTAATACTTCTTTGTTGGGTAGAAAATAGTTGTTTGTTTTTGTAAACACATTTAATTTTTTATAGTTAATAACCATTCTAGCCTTTCCTCTTCATCGTTCTGCTTCGTTTATTACCATAAAAGCTGGTGAAGAGTATGCTCCACTGGATGGTCTAATTAGTCCTTTTTCGAGTAATTCTTTTACTTGTATAGAGAATTCTTTAATGTCCTCTTCAGAGTATAGCATTGGTTTTTCTTTGACATAAATTTCCTGTGTCAGTTCTATCTTAGCTCGAGGATGTTCAGGTTTCCAAAATTGTAATGGATTTTTAGAACAAATTTGTTTAAGTTTTGCTAAAAGGTCATCTCTTTTAATTGTACCAACTGTAAATGTAGGTTTTTGTGTTTGTATTTGAAGTGCTATGTGTTCATATCCATGTCCACCACACTTTGCGTGTACTCTATAGGGTTGCTTTATAGTGGGAATTTTCAAAGTATGACCACATTTTGTAGTTAAATAGATAGCATAAGCGGTTTGTGTAAACTTAGCGAACTGTTTTAAGAAGTCATTTCCGAGTAGAATATCATAACCAAAATTACATTATAATACAATGGGTATAGTAAGGATTTTATTACCCAAGATAATGGAAACATTGGTTTGAACCAAGTCTAAATAGGTAGGAATAGGATGAACACCTTTGATTCGAATTTTACGATCATTTGGGAGTTTATCCCATTGTGAAAGTAAAAAGTCTTGAAAGAAAGTTACTTCAGATGCTGTATCAATTAAAGCAGTGGTAGTGATATCTAATTCTTTGATAGTTACATCTATATACGTAAGAATCGGTATTTCAAGTTGCTTCATATTCTTTCAAGAATAATGGTAGTGTGTTGATTTACAAGAGTTATATGAGTAGGACCAATTTCATAGTTTGCATATTGGTTAAGAAAATTCATGTATATGATAAAAGTCATTCTTGATTGAGTGATCAATATAGCAATCAAATTCTAATAAAGTGGCATTAGGAGTTTTCATCATTATTCTAGAGATTTGATTTAGAATCGCTCTTTGACCATTATAGGTGACAAAGTTATATTCTGATGCTGTTGAGACTGATATGGGCAAAGGTATGCAACGGCTTCGAGATGCTCCAGTATCTATCAAGATTTTATTAGAGAGCCAAGTTTGTCCATTAAAATAGTCCAATTTTACTTTATAGGTACTACTTTGAGTATTTGTTAGAAAAGGAGGCTTTGATCTAGGGATTGTACTATAGCTTCGTTTTGGAATGGGTTGATTCACTGTTTGTATTCCTTTTTCAGTATAAGAGAGTCTCGGTACTTGATAGCTAGTTGATGCTTCATCTTCTTCGACTAATTGAAAGTTTGTTAATCCAGGTATTTTAGCTTCTTGCATAAGAGGAGAGATTATGGAGCTGATGGTTGAAAAAATTGGATCGACAGTTATTTTTCCTATTTGTTTTACATCTTTGATAGGAAAGTTAGTATTGAAAAAAATGTATAAACCTCTATAATAAAAGGATAATGCATCATTTCCTGGTTGTAATCCGATATCTGTTAAAAGTTTAAATTGCAAATTTAAGGTGTCTTCTATATTTTTACTTGTAGAGTTACCGAGTAATTCGGGTAGCATTCAAAAATTAATTTTTTGTAAATTAGATTTCCTTGTAGTATTCCTAGATGACTGTTCTGAATATTTCGAAATCTTTGATCATGTAGAGATAGAATTATAGGTGAGTCGATACCTTCTTTGAAGCATTCATTTACAGCAATTTGTATTCCTTGTAAATGCACATGCTCAATTAATTTTCTGTCCTTAGAGGGAATTTCTTCTAGAAATTTATCAATTATTTCTTGAGTCATTAATCGTAATCGAATATTTCCTTGTAAATGTTGAATTTTGACTGGTTGTTCTGTAGTATACAGCTTGAAGTATTTTATCAATTTTCGTGTTAGAAAATCATCTAATTTTTTCATAACATTTCGAGGGTCTTTCAAAGATAAATCAGTTGCTATAATCTTTTCATAAAGTTTTTGGTTGAAAGTTATTATTTCAGTATAATTTTGATTGTTTTCTTGTTCTTGTTGTTGTATAAATTTTGAGTCTTCAGTACTCATCTTCTGTATCTGAATAGCTTTCTGTTTCTAAAGTACTCGTTTCAATTTCAGAGCTAACAGATTCATAACAGCTTGAGATTCCTTCAAGTGAATTAGAGTTTATCGGATAAAGTTCATCTTGAATTTCTTCAAATTCATCTGAGAAGAGTTTTACTATATTAGCTTTTCTTTTGTTACAGTCAATAGATTTGTGTCCTATTTCTCCACAATTCCAACATTGACAAGCAGTAGGTTTTTTGTTTCTTTTATAATATCTGTTTTGTGGGTTAACGTTTTCTTGGGTTAAATTTTCGTGTCGAAAATATTTGCTACTTTTTTGTGGTTTATTTACTGATTTTTCAATCTTTGCCTTTTCAGTTTTTGTTTTCTTGGATGGAAGTTTCTTTTTCTTAGAAAATTTTTTTCTTTGGAGTTTTTCTAGGAATAGTTTTCTTGGTACATTGTTTTGGAGTTCTCTTTTGTTTTGGCCGGAAATTTGGATAAATTTCACATCCATATTGGCCTGCTTCTTTTACATCTTCACAGCAAAGAGTTACTTCTCTAATACATCTTCTTCGACTTTCTTGTAAACAAAGTTCCATCAGTTCTTTGTCGATTAGAGATTGAACTGCAGCTACTGATCTAAATATAGTAGGATGTTTTGCATAAACTTCAAATTTATCTGAAAAATATTTATTCCATGAATGAGGAAATTTATTTAATAGTAGTTGAATATAGGGTTCTTGACTTTCTGTAGAATCATAAAGTTCGTAATAGTATTTGTCAAATTCACAAAAGAAACTTTTATAGTTGCATAAGTTATAAATTCTTAAATTAGTTAATTTGTACAAAGCTTCCTTTTTTCCTTCTAGTCTATTTAATTCTGGGTTTTTAATAAATTCATGACCTTGAAATTGTCCTATTAAATATTTTTCAAAGGTCCAAACACCATGCTCAATAGATATTCCCAAGTTTCGTTTTACATCTTCTTCTATTATATTTCTTATTGCTGGAGATAATCCACTATACTAATTTAGTACGATTCCTTGTAAAGAGTAAATTATTAAATTATATATCGCATTAATATCTCTATCTTCTGCAGTGTAAGTTGGTTCTTGCATTAAAGATAATGTTATTGAGGTTCTCCAAGTATCCAACGCTGCTCTTTTGTCTATTACACAATCTATATTTAGAAAATATCCTCATGCAAGTACTGGTTCCAACAGCAAAGGATTTTTTTGTTTAAATTCTTCATTAATATATCTTTTTCTTATTGGAGGTCTTCTCTTGTTTTAAAAGTTATCTGTATGTTTGTTCTCATAGATTGACTCAGTTCTAAAAGGATTAGAAGGCTCTCCAGTTTCATAATTATTTGAATTATTACTTTCTACACTTCCTGTGGGTGTTCCTGCTTACATATTAACCTGTTTAACTAGTTCAGTTAATTGTAGATTTTCAAAGTGATTTAACAATTCTTCAATAGCTTTATTGTATTCTCCCATTATTGGCTACTCTCCGCTTCTTCTTGTTTTTCTTTGGCTTTAAGTAGTCGTCTTTCTTCAATAGTCTTTTGAATAACTTCTTCTTGTTCCCTTAAAATGTTATTTTGATAACATTCAATATATTTAGAATCATCACTGTTGGGATTAACCTTATCGGGAAGTTTAATTTCTATTGGAGTATATTCTCTTTTTTGTTTTGGTTTTAACATTCCTTCAAAAGTTAAATTTATAAGTTGAATCTGTATTATTAATTGTTTAATAGAGTTATTTATTTCTCTAATTTCTTCTTTCACAGCGTTCAGTTCGTTTTCTAGTTGTGGAAAGCTCATTGCTTATTAATCTTCATCATTAAACCAAAATTCTGTATCAAATTGATCTAAGTTGTTATTATCGTTGTTGTCTGTATTTTCACAAATTTCTAGATACATTCTTCTTTCTTCTTCATAAAATAAGAGATCTAGTCTATCTTCATTTAACCAAATTATTTCTTTCGAGACATTATTTTTCTTAGTTGTTTAATTTTTTGTATATAAAAGTTTTCTTTTTGTAATATTTCTTTTTTAGAAAAATTTTTATATAAGTTGAGAATAGATTCATAATTTGTTTGAGTCATTATTTTGAGTTTGGGTATTTCGGGTTTTTCCATTTTGCTAGAAAATTTTACTCAATTAAATGGATTTTTATAAGTCGGTTGAGCATAATTATTATTTTTACTTCAAAAAATAAACAGTTATTTTTGTTTTGACATAAATATTTTAATAGTTGTAATATATCTATGTCCCTATACATTCCTTCATCTAATTCACGCTCAAATGCCTGATAATTCATCAGCACAGTGTTGTGAAAAAGACGCGTTTGTTCTTTAGCAACCCAAATTTTCCAAAATTGCTTTACAACTATTAGGGTTGCTTTCCAAAATTGTTCTGTGAAAAAGAAATTTTGGAAAATTTGGGTTGTTAAGGAACAAAAGCGGCTTTTTCATAACACTGTGCTGATGAATTATCAGGCATTTGAGCGTGAATTAGATGAAGGAATGTATGGGGACACAGATATGTTACAACTATTAAAATATTTATGACAAAACAAAAGCGGCTTTAGGCCAGGTCTTTATTGGATTGGCAGGTACACACCTATGTATAGATCATATCATTACAATGAGATTACATCCAGATAATAATGAGCAATTCAGTTTTATACCACTTCCATTTTCATTGTTATTGTGAACTAAATGAATTGCAAAAGCGGGTGCCTATCAATAGTGTTTCTACGCTCATTCTACAATACAGGCATGCATGCACTGAGTTTTAGCTCACATATTCGAATTGTTTTCATATTTTCCATTTTAGGCGAAGAAGTATCACATGTTTCTCCATTTAGTAAGCTGTTTTGGAAGTCATCAGATGCTCATGGTAGATTCAGCACACCATGAATGTTGGGATTGACCTCAAAGTCAAGTTGGGTCTATATTCAATACACTTGTGCAGTGTGGAGTGGGAGTTAGCACATGGTATGATTAAGTTAATTGTATTAAAGTTGAACTATTATGGACTTTGGTCTTGAAGTATTTCAGTTTAATAGATATTGTGACAATGAACATGAGTTCTAAGATTAAATGGTTTCAGTGAGCCTTGCTGTTATCAAGACAGGGGTGGCGACTTCCATCATTAAGTCTTCTTTTATAGTTATCTATGAATCAAGTAATTAGCAAATTGGGGGTGTTACAGATTTGGTATTAGAGCTAAGGTTTTATGGGCCGCTGTAAGCTATCAAGTGTTTATGAGTTAGTTATCAAGGTGTGTATGAATTATGTTGGACCAGTTAAATGCGCTACTGACTATGAGTTCATATGTATGGGCATATATGGAGGAACCATTTCCATTTGGGTGACTGAATCATTTGGCAATATCCTAAGATTCGAGTATTAGCGAACTGGAGTGTGCAACCATTTGGGTGACCTATTAGTGAGGCACGCTCTCATTTATCTGGGAGTTCTATTGTATGTTTCATTTCTCTTATTTCTTTGAATTTTTACAAACGTGCACTTTGGGCGTATGACCTGTTGAGTTATGAACTCCGACATGTGGCCGTTGAGCTATTGAAGTGTTTTTCTCCATTTTAGGTATCTATTGTGAGGCTCTAAGTCGGATTTTAGTCAATTTTTATACGGAACTATGTCCGTTTTGCCCCAGAATTTGAGAATTTATTAAGGTGTCTTAATATACCTAATCTTGGGTACAGTGATGGTTGAAACCCGATGTGGGGATGCCATTTGCAACTTCTTAAGGGATTAATACAGTGTCAAGTCAAATGTAAACCTCTAGATGAGGAAATTCTTTGTGGGGCAATATCTTTGAGGTGAACCAGTATTAGATGCACATGAAAATGAGTGCTTATGTCTGGTAATAATAGTTAGTAGCTTATGGTGTACTACTTGGCATTATATGGGTGGTACAAGTAAGATTAAGCTGACATTCTTGACATTAGGACCTTACATCAGCAATACTCCCATTACTTCCTATTATTAACTTATTTTTGCCCTAGTTACCTTAAATTATTTAGAGGCATCATTTATTTACACTCACACTTTCTTGATTTGTAATGGAGTCTTTATGGAAAATTTCATATGTGGTATGTGGGGAGTTTTTTAAACACATCTGAGTAACCTTTCTTATAGGCGATTCAAACCCTAGCAACCATAATCGTTTAATTCTCTGTTTCTATAATGGAGCCTATAATGACCCCGGTGTGCATTACTTTGTGATTTGTAATTCTTTTTAAGCATATTTGATCCATTCTACTTATAGTTCCATCACCACTATGTTCATATTTTATTGTCACCTACTTTAACTCCTCACTTCTATTGGGCACTATTCATTTATTGCTTACAAAGCCTTTGGTTGCTACAGACCCAGTCATTAAGCGCCTTTTCAACAATTAAATGTATCCATATTGTTGGTATTTCTATAGCACCGTAACATTATGTTGGCATACTACTCTATGGCCGTAACTGCATGTCGTTACTCAAGTTATTTTGGCAATTCTTTCTTTACTAGCATAGCCAATCCTATTAATGATAAGCAACGATTTGAGTTATTTTGATCTACCAGCAGTTTCAGAGTTTATATGCCTACCCAAGACTTCCATTTACTGCAGAGTGCATTATTGGTGAATGCCATCATGTTCAGTCATAAGACTGACTCCTTCATCTTGATGGATTGGCCTTTCAAATATCAGACGAATAAATTTCCCTTCTGGTGGTGTTGACCCTCATCTTCATCATTTTACTCACATACGGGTACTGTATAACTTTTCAAATGCCTCTTTGGTAATCTGTTAGCTTTCTTTACCTTCAGTGCTTAATACTCCCTTTCAACTTGATAACATCATTTATTTACTTTACTATCATGACCATCATGAATAAACTGCATGTGTTATATATGTTGGTCATTCATATGCCTTACCTCTTTCATTATAAATCTTCATCCTTTCATTCATTCAGCTTATATGCTGGTCCTTTATAACTGATAAATAAATATCTTTACAAGAGTTCATGGCATGGTTACATCTCTTTACATTTTAGATTATCCCCCTATCATTTAATTTTACTGAGATTAGTAGGTAGTTGAATATGTTATCTTTTGTAAATATACCTCTATTGGTATTGCTGGAACCATATTCATTGGGCATTCAATTCAGTTTGATTAGCAGACCTTGTTATCATTATGGGGATGAACTGACTGTATACTTATAGAATATGACTTGTAAAGATCATAAGGTTAGTTTGAGAAATGAAGAAAGACTACACGTGGGTTTCTATGGACCGTGGGAAGAAAAATTCTATTTTTGCCCTAATTACACTGCGCAAGCAAGTGAGTTATCATGTCAGTAATGCATTGAATATTAGTGATATATCAACCACACTCGGTATATACGTATTTATCATTACAGTTTGTGAATTTAGAGATGTTTCATCTGAGAACTTTTAGGACTATTTTCCCATAAGAAACGTTGATTTTCATATCAACCTAGTTCTAGGTGCTCAATCTATGTTCAGAGCCCCTATCATATAACCCCCAGCAGAGTTCAAAGAACTAAAGATTTACTAAAATGAGTTGTTACAAAAGGGAGTTATTTGACCAAGTGTGTCATCATGGAAAACCCTAGTTTTATATGTGTGAACAAGGAAGGCAGACCTTATAGTTGTGTGTTGCGTACAGAGAGTTGAATAAGATCACTATCAAAAACAAGTGCCCTATACCTTGAATAAATGATTCATAGGATTAACTGCTAAAGGCGAAAGCCTTTTCCTAGAATGATTTGAGGTCTAGATATTACACCTAAACCATGGAACCACAGTTTATCTTTTGTAAGAATGCCCTTTTATAGTAATTCTTATAACTATTTGCTTATCTTATCTTCAAAACTTGATATTATCCAATATTGTTTAATTTCCCTTGCATTTCAATCCGATATTTCCTATTAGTGTGATCTTCCATGCCTTTGTAAACCCTTTATTAAATATGCAATACATTTTTGTTTGATCTTATATGGATGTCGCCATTCCAGTGCTCTCGACCTTCGCCATCTTTATTTCATGATCATAAGTTATAGCTCATCCTATTGAGAGTTGATTCACACATCTACCTTACTTCTCATTTATTTATAATGCTCAGCTCGTATAACTTATTCTGAATTCATAATGTAATTCATGTTCCATTGGTGTAGGTGATTTCGAATGTCACAATCCCCTTACTCTCTTTATTTTGAACTTCAACTCCCACACATATATCTTACATTCTGGTAAATAAACTTCTGCATTCTCTATTTAATCTTATTGTTGTACTTGAATTGGCTTCACATGAGGAAAGGGATGTTCCTATTGTAGTGTTAGAATGTATAAGGTTTTGATGATAACAAATCCAAGTGTTGTAGTAGTTGTTGTTGTTCCAAACAGGCTTTACCAACAGGGTCCTACTACTGTTCTTCAATATATTAAAACTGCTTGACTAATGGTTTATCAAGAACAGGTACACAAGTCAGCAATGTAAGAACAACCATGAGGAACAGGCTCTGTAAGGTGTTTTGAAGCATATCCTGTGAAGTGTTTGAAACATAAGATATAAGTGCAGCTGTGACAAACAGGTTCTATGAAGTGTTTGCAGCAAAGTCATTCTACAAAATGACTAGTGGTTACAGCAAGATGTCTTGATCTGATTTGGTTTTATATTTTTAGACTCTTGTTAATATGCCAATTAGAAAGTTTTAATTTACCACTCACTGGAAACGGTTTTGCTTTTCAGAAAATATTTCGGATCACCCTTCAGAACAACCCTGGAAACAGGGTGATCAAGGTGTTTCCCGAATAAGCTGCAAAAAAAAAACTGCTTTGCACGATTTTTATCTTTTGGATTTTGAGCAGCTTCTTCAAAGATTTGCAAGAAAGATTTTTCTATGGAGTATCTTATTCCTTACCCTAAAAACGGTTATCAAAAATCTTAAGGGATTTGCAAAATCTTTTTGAATAAAAAGAATATCCAATTTTTGGCAAGTGGATAAGGTAGTTGAGAAAAACATGGGCTAACTGCTAAAGAACGCCACCTTATGCACGCGGTTCGAGAAGTGTTTTTCAGCTCATGTCACCTTACCCCTTATAGCTAAAGGATTCTATTTTCTCTAGGATTTTAGTTTCCAAAAATTTCAGAAATAGTTTTTCCATCCCTTGTGGGTAAAGGATTCTATATTCTTCAGATTTTTTAGTTTCCAAAAATTTGATGAATTGTTTTCCAAGCACTATAAAAGGCGGCTTCTTACAATCTTGGAGACATCGATTTTCAAAGAGAAAAAATCTGAGTTCATGAGCTAAAACGTTTGAAAAGAAAACCGAGCCTTGTGAGTGAATTAATTGAGCTTTCAAAGTTGGCATACTAGGACTTCATTGTACCCTATATTAGCTTAGTTGAGAAGCATTGTAATAGGGTGTTTTTTCTTTACATTCTTCTTTCACAAGAGTGAGTAGAGTGTGTGTCCAAATCAAGGGGATTTTGGACGTGGGGTAACTTGTCTTAGGGAAGACAGGTTACGTGTGTTACAAGTTGTAACAAGGTGTGTTACTATTGTAACGTGATTAGCCCGTTTAGTGAAGTGTTTAAATCCTACACGAGGTAGGTCGTGGTTTTTAACCTCAGTTGGGCTAGAGGTGTTTTCCACGTAAAAATCCTGTGTCCATTATTTCCGCATTCAATTTTGTTGGATTTTCGCTTCTGCTTATCTCAGAAACAACCTGTGCGAACAGGGTCTAAGACTGTTTGTCAACAACTTGTGAAAATCAGACACCACAATTCACCCCCCCTCTTGTGGTTGTGTACTCTCTAATTCAACAAGTGGTATCAGAGCAGGTTCTCCTTTGAAAAGCTAACACCTTTGAGAGATCCTTGAAGATGAGTACTGTTGAATTAGTATATTCAGTTTTGATGACAACAAACCCAAGTGTAAAATGCTCTTAAGTAATGTTGCTCTAAACAAAGTTCTCCAAACAGGCATACACTGTTATTTTCAATATGCATCTTAACTTGTTTGCTAAATGTTGAGAACAAGTCTTAAGAACAGGTCTCATACCTTGATGACTCACGCTCAAGTCAAGAACACCACCTCGATGAGTTGATTGTGTGTTAAGATCAGTTTCTGAACTCAAGCAATACAAGAACAACCTGGCAAACAGGCTAGGTGTTTCAAGGACAATCCAGCAAACAGGCCTTTCTGAACTCAAGCGATACAAGAACAACCTGGCAAACAGGCTGGTCTAGGTGGTTGGGGCAGCGTATTCGTCTTGAACAAGATGACTGGATCTACAACAAGATGTCTTGGGTAATTTAGGTTTTATTTTTTAGACTCTTGTTAATATGCCAATCTTGAAAAGTCTCTAACTAACCACTCTTAAATCGGTTGCGCTATTTGCTTCAGAACACCAAGTTTGAACAACCCTGTAAACAGGGTACCTAGGTTGTTTCTGAACTGCAACGGCCAAACCCGGTTACTTTGGAAAACTTATTTTGATTGGCCAAAAGCTCTAATATATTTTGATAAAATTCCAAAACAGCAATTTAAGCTGTAGAAAATTTTTTTGATATGAAAATCCCTTGGAAGATTTGCAAAACTGATTTTGGAAAATATTTACCAAAACTGAAAATATTTCTTTCTTATCCTTTGGGAAGTGATTAATTCAAAATTCAAAGCTGAGATTCTTTTCCATGTATCTCACGGCTACTTTTAAAGGGGAAAAGATAGACTTTTATCTTCCAAAAATCAAATCCCTACAATATTGGGAAAACTCTATCCTCATTGATCTTTTAGCCGTTGGAATTCTTTGTGCTAAGCAAAAATCTTCTTTGCTAAACATAGCTGATTTTATCACTTCTCCTTGTTTTTGACCGTTGGATTTTTTGTTTAAAAACTCAACATTTCACTCCCATTCAAAAAGAGAGAAAAAACGAGAAACATACATAACATACGCAAAAAAAGGGGAAAATTACAAAAGTGGTTTTTCTAGTGAGAAGAATTTTTCGAGCTACTCTTGAGAAAAGAAAAACCGAGACAAGTTGTGTTTAAGCTGAGCTTTCAAGATATTGGCATACTAGGACCTCATTGTACCTTACATCTGCTTAAATCAGAAGCACCCCCGTAAGGTGTTTTGTAACCCTGATCTTGGATCAGAAAAGTGAGTGAGTGGTCCTCAGTCGTGTGGACTTTGGACGTGTCCAATCTGGTGAGATTTGGACGTGGTGTAACCTTTTTTAGAAAAGAAGGTTACGTGGTTGCAAGTTGTAACAATGTGTGTTACTTTTGTAACGTGTTCAGCCCGTTAGTGAAAGTAGTTAAATCCTACACGAGGTAGGTCATGGTTTTTCACACCTCAGTTGGGCTAGAGGTGTTTTCCACGGAAAAATTGTGTGTGCTTTATTTCCACATTTATCTTGTTGATTTTCGCCTTTGAGCAAATTGAAAACATCTGGTGCAAACAAGTCAGAAGGTTGTTTGTAATTCGAGAACAACCTCTGCAATCAAGAGGGTGTTTGCCAGTAAGTACGCGAAAATCGAACACCACAATTCACCCCCCCTCTTGTGGGTAAGTACTCCTAAATACAACAAGTGGTATCACAGTAGGTTCTCACACAAAAGGGCTAACACCTTGAGAGATTCTGAAGATGAGTACACCACAAGAAATTCTTGAAGGGCAATCCATTACTCTGCCACCCTATTTCAACGGCCAACATTATAGTTGGTGGAAGAATAGGATGGAGAACTATATTCAGGCAGAAGATTATGAGTTATGGATGCTCATCAAGAACGGGCCCCTTGTTCCCACCAAGGTGCTTGAAGATGGTAAGAAGGTTCCCAAGGAACCCATAGAGTTTGATGCTGAAGACTATAAGAAAATGGAAAAGAATGCCAAGGCCAAGAAGCTATTATATTTTGGCCTAGGTCCATATGAATATACACGTATCTCGGAGTGTGAGTCAGCCCAGGAGATATGGAATGCCCTCCAAGTAGCTCAAGAAGGGACAAGTCAAGTCAAACAGTCACGTATTGAGCTACTTATGAGGCAATATAAGTTGTTTGATATGGGTGATCGTGAGAACGTGATGGATATGTACACACGCTTCACCCACATAACAAACGAGCTAAAATCCCTGGGAAAATCCTTCACCACAGAAGAGCTGGTGAGGAAGATTCTAAGGATTTTGCCTCGGTCTTGGGAAGCGAAGGTGACAGCCATCCAAGAAGCTAAAGACATGAACAAGATCACCCTCGACGAGTTGATTGGCAATCTTTAAACCTATGAACTCAGAAAGAACTCACAACAAAAGGAGGAGCAGAAGAAGGATCGTGGGCTTGCCTTGAAAGCACAAGAGGATGATGACTCTGGCCTTGAGGATGAAGAGATGGCCTTAATGACACGAAAGTTCAAGAAATTCTTCAAAAAGGTCAAAGAAAACAGCAAAAGAAAGGACTTCAGTAAATCCAGAAACACCCCCCGAGAACAGTTCACAGGGTGTTTTAAATGTGGCAAACCAGATCACCTTGTGAAAAACTGCCCTCTACTTCGAGAAGAGCAAGGAGTTCGAACAACCCAGAAAACAGGTTCGAAAACAACCTGTGAACACCTCAGGCAAAAGATTCTCGAAGGCTATGCTTGCTGCCTGGGGAGACTCTTCTAAGGATGAAGGTGAATCTGAAAGTGAAGGAGATGTTGTAGCTCTCATGGCACAAAGTGACTCAGACTCAGATGATGAATCCACAAACAGCTTGACTGATCTCAAGAACAAGGTACGTGGTCTCAATAAAGCAACTCTCGAAGAACTTTTGTATACCTTGATGGATACTTGTGCTGAATTGAAACGAGATGTCCGAGACCTAGAACTTGAAAATGAAACCCTTAAAAATGAAAAACTGGGCTTATATGAAAATATTAACATGCTCAAGGAAAACCTCTTTATAAAAGAGGGAGATTATTCTCGAGTGGAGGAAAAACTCCTTGAGGTGGAAGGAATGGTTGAGTCTTTGCTCGAAGAGAACAAGAGCTTGCATACTAATATAGAAAACCTGGAAACCAAGCTTGTCACAACTAAGCGTTGGAACAAGTCCTCAAGAGCATTGAATTGGTTAAACACTCACCACAGTCGAAATAAAAAGGGACTTGGATATAAGCCTAAACGAACCATTTACCCAATCCATCAAAAGTATGTGGGATTACCTGAAAACATTGTTTGCTTTCATTGTGGTAAAACTGGCCACTATCAATATTCATGTCCTTCAAGAAGGTATGCCATTGAAAAGAATGAAAGGTATGTGAAACAAATCTAGATTAAGAAAGATGAGCTTTATTTGTCTAAAAGAATGGGACCCAAGTGGATCTGGATTCCCAAAACTAACCCTTGATTTGTTTTGCAGGCTGAAGTGAGAGAGAACAACCCCGCAAACAACCCAGCAAACAGGGTAAGAAACACCTTGGCAAATAGCTCAGAAAATAACCTTGAAAACAGGCAGCTGTGGTATGTTGATAGTGGGTGTTCGCGGCATATGACCGGAGAAAAATGAAACTTTCTCTCACTTACAGCTTCAACCGGTGGGAGCGTGGCTTTTGGAAACAGCAAGTCTGGGACAATTGTCGATATAGGTAGCATTTGGTAAAACTCTCTCCCACTCAATTGATAATGTGCACTTAATTGATGGTTTAAAGTATAATTTACTAAGTGTGTCCCAACTGTGTGACAAGAACAATCTAGTGGTGTTCTCACGAACACATTGCTTGGTTGTCAATGCCAACACAGGAGACGTTGTATTGAAGGGGAAGCGTCACAAAAATGTTTACAAAGTATGTATTTCCACACTTCTCCAAAACAACCTGACTTGTTTGAGCGCTTTAAATGATGATATAATGCTCTGGCACAAGAGACTAGGTCATACAAGTCTCACTCTTTTGAACAAACTTGTTTCCAAAGACCTAGTTGTTGGACTATCTTCCATCAAATTCAATGATGACACGGTTTGTGAAGCTTATGCAAAAGGAAAACAAGTCAGATTGTCTTTTAAATCAAAAAGGTGTGTTAGCACTACCCGACCTCTTGAATTACAACACATTGATCTATGTGGTCCTATGAGGATAACAAGTAGAGGTGGGAAGAGGTATGTGCTTGTCATAGTGGATGAGTACTCTCGATTTACTTGGACCCTGTTCTTGGCCTCTAAGGATGAAACTTTTGAGAATTTTACTGCCTTTCTCAAAAAGGTTGAAAAGAGAGTAGGACACTCATTGGTTAGCTTGAGGTCTGATCATGGTACTGAATTTGAAAATGCAAGTTTTACAGAATTTTGTAATACGCATGGTGTTGATCATAACTTCTCGGCCCCAAGAACACCCCAACAGAATGGGGTGGTTGAGCGCAAAAACCGCACCCTAGAAGACATGACTAGGACAATGCTTATTGCTAATGGTCTCCCTAGGAACTTTTGGGCAGAAGCTTTGAACACATCATGTTACATTATGAATAGATGTATGATTAGACCTATTTTGAACAAAACTCCCTACGAACTCTTCAAAGGCAGAAAGCCCAACATTATATATTTAAGAACATTCGGTTGTAGGTGTTTTGTGCATAATAATGGGAAGGATGCTCTAGGAAAGTTTGATCCCAGGAGTAATGAGGCAATATTTCTCGGTTATTCCTCTCACAGCAAGGCATACAAAGTTTTTAACAAAAGAACCTTGTGCGTTGAGGAAAGTGTGCATGTGCTTTTTGACGAATCTAACTCGTTGAGTGAGAATAATGCACAGGAGGAAGAATTTGAATTAGGTCTTGTTCGAAAAGAAGTGTTGCTCCATGAGAGACAAGGTAAGAACACCATGGAGACAACAGGCCCAAAAGTTGTTCCTCAAAACGGCAGGCAAGGTGAACACCAAACAGGGGGAAACACCGTTGAACCTTGTTCGGGACCATGTTCTTCAAGAACAGGCTTACAAACAGGTGCAAAAATAGGCTCAGGAGGTGTTCGTGAGCTTGATTCTCCAAATATTCCGACTAGAGTAGAGCATGTGTCTGTGGATCCACTTACTCCACGACCATGGAAGCACCATAGTTCATACCCCCTTGATCAAATTCTATCTGATATTAATAGTGGAGTGCAAACTAGGTCTAAGCTTAAGAATTTTTGTGCTTTCTATGCTTTTCTCTCTAACATTGAGCCAAAGAATGTGAATGAAGCTCTTGCAGATTCAGATTGGGTCACGGCAATGCAAGAAGAGCTCCATCAATTTGAAAGAAACAGAGTATGGCACCTGGTACCTAAACCTGCAGAGAGAACAATCATTGGAACCAAGTGGGTGTTCCGAAACAAACTGGATGAGTCAGGAACAGTCACTAGGAACAAGGCACGGCTGGTTGTTCAAGGGTATAACCAAGAAGAAGGGATCGATTATGAAGAAACCTTTGCACCAGTTGCTAGAATTGAGGCTATTCGAATCCTAATAGCCTTTGCAGCTCATATGGAAATCAAGCTATATCAAATGGACGTGAAAAGTGCATTCCTAAACGGATACCTTAAAGAAGAGGTGTATGTCAAACAACCCCCTGGTTTTGAAAACAGTGAATTTCCTAACCATGTTTTCAAACTTGACAAAGCTCTTTATGGTTTAAAACAAGCTCCTAGAGCTTGGTATGAACGTTTGTCAAGTTTTTTACTTGAAAATAATTTTAGAAGAGGCAAGGTAGACAATACCTTGTTTCTAAAATCTAAGGGGGAACATTTATTGATTGTCCAAATATATGTTGATGACATTATATTTGGTGCAACTCATCATGATTTATGCAATGAATTTTCAAATATGATGAGGAGTGAGTTTGAGATGAGCATGATGGGTGAGCTTAACTTTTTCTTAGGCTTACAAATCAAGCAAACTCCAAACGGCACCATGATCCATCAACAAAAGTATATTAAGGAACTACTTAAGCGTTTTGGGATGGAGTCGGCCAAGCCTATTGATACTCCCATTTCTCCTTCTACTAAGATGGTAATGGATGATGGGAGTCCCTCAATTGAGGAGAAACTCTATAGGGGCATGATAGGGTCACTCTTATACCTTATTGGCTAGTAGGCCCGACATTGTTTTTAGTGTTGGTTTATATGCCCGTTTTCAGTCTTGCCCTAAAGAGACTCATCTTAAAGCTGTTAAACGGATACTAAGATATTTGAAACATACACCCAATTTAGCTTTATGGTATCCTGGAGGTTGCAATTTTGATCTTGTTGGATATGCTGACGCTGACTACGCTGGATTCCTAGTTGATAGAAAGAGTACCTCAGGTATGGCTCACTTTCTTGGACCTTGTTTGGTATCTTGGGCTACCAAGAAGCAACATTCAGTTGCCATGTCCACAGCAGAAGCTGAATATGTTGCAGCAGCTTCATGTTGTGCTCAACTGTTGTGGATAAGACAACAGCTTAAGGACTTTTGTGTTGACACTGGATGCATTCCTATTTTTTGTGATAACACAAGTGCAATTAACATTGCCAAAAATCCATGTCAACATAAAAGAACAAAGCATATTGACATTCGACATCATTTCTTGAGAGATAATGTTGAAAAGGGTTTAATTTCTATGAGTTTTTGCACAACGGAAAATCAAATTGCTGATATATTCACTAAGGCACTAGCTAGAGATCAATTTGAAAGAAATAGACTGGAACTAGGGTTGGTAAGAACACCCTGAGATACTTGTTTCCAAGACATGAACTAGGTTTGGTAAAAACAACCTCTACACCTTGTTCTCTCCCCTTGTTTGCAAATCTCATTAGCAACTGATGTGATTTATGTACAATGAGTGCATACACTCGAATTGCGTGTTTTTTTAAAAGAGTGCAGCATAAGGGGATGTACTAAGGGTCACTCGAGCAACTCTGCCACCCCCAGTTCAATTGAGTCAAAATCAAACGGCAAAGAACAGGCAGGTATCTTGATCGAGCGGAAAGAACAGGTACGTCCCTTGGTTGTTCAATGCGTATGGGAATGTGTTCTCTTTAAACCTCCCTCCTTCCCAAGGCACACGCTTTTAATGTTCTCACCCGTTGCAAATCAAGAGATCTTTAAAAGTTTTTGGGGTGCCCTCTCTCTCGCTTTAAATGCCCTGTTCTCAGTTCTTCTTTTCAGAAACAAACCCCACAAACAGCCTAAAACCATAATCTCTCTCCTCTAGCAACAATGGCTTCCAACCACACCTCCAACTCAAAAACCCTGGTTTGTGCATCCTCAATCCCTGCTCCCCCGCCCCCAATCCTGTACAAGCCTTTCAGATTTCTGAAAAGCTTGTCCCTAAAATCAGTAGGGATAGGGATGGACGATATTCCCTTCAATTGTGGAAGGGAATTGGTGTTTCTTGTGGGGTCAATTGTATGTCCCCTTAAAGTAGAGTCGGAGGGTGCACCATCGAGACCTCAAGACAAAATCTTGGAAACCCCTGAAGGGTTTAGTGATAATTTCAAACCCTGTTCTTTTGGGCTGTTTCCTGAAACAGTGCCAGAAACAGGGAAAGACTCTTTTGACGCCGTGTGTGTGGAGGATTTGAATGTCGATTTACGAGGGAATTCAAATGAGACATCAGAGGAGAGTCAGGAGAAGGATTCTCTCCCTGAGGCTGAACTCACTACTCCGGTTGCTCAAACCGGAGAGAAAAGGAAAAGGGTAAAAATAGTGGCCAGGCACAGCAGAATGCCAAGAACAAGGCCACAATCAGGATCTCAGCCCTCTCAAACTCCCTCTTCTCCCAAATCCTCCAAGCCTTCCCGCAAATCTGCCAGAATTGCTTTTCAATCCGCTCCCCGTATCTCCAAACCCTCTGCTCCAATTATCGAGGAGATTTCCTCTTCTTCTACCGAGGAGTTCTCGAGTTCTGACTCTGAGAGCACCTCTTTCAAACAGGGGACACCGGTGTTCTCCGAGTCCTCTGAAGATCAAGCTCCTCCAAAATCCACCTCTAAACCTGCTATCCCTCTCCTGCAACCTCACCCCTCAAAAGAAAGCCCAGAACAGCTCCCCTACCAGACGCTAGCACCTCTGTTCCTCCTCTCCAACGCCCAAAGAAGTCCACTCCCTCTCCTATGTCTGACAAACATGCACAATTGCTTAAGCGCAATGTCGTCAGGGGGAAGGTAGTGAATATACGTTTTTTTGAGGAACATGGTCTGGGGGTGTTCCTGAGCAAGTTGCGAGCCCAAGGCTGGCTCGACTTGTTTGCAAACACCCAGTTGGGGTGTTCTGTGCCTGAGTTGGCTGAGTTTTACACCAACTGCAGTGTCACCAAAGGGGTGGTGACAAGTTTGGTAAATGGGCAAGGCATTAAGGTTGATGCGCCCACACTTGGGAAAATATTGGGTATGCCCTCATAAGGCTTTGCTGTGTATGTGAGGGAAGACAAAACTGCCCTGGCAACATCCAGGCTCCTTGAGGTGTCCCAACGCCTCAGTCAGAAACAGGGCCTTTGAACACCCCTCTCGGTTAAGAAGGGTGAAATGACCTCCCTGCACCAACTACTGTTTATGTTCACCATCAAGAACATAATTCCGTGAGGTCAAGGGTGAAACTCAGCAGATGCCCTCGATCAATGTCTGGTGGACCTACTGGATCGGGAGGAACCAATCAACCTCCCTGCAATTATGATTCGCCACATAGGGCGAATTGCGAACACCACCCGGGCACATGATCTTGGCTATGGGTTTCTGCTGACAAGGGTGTTTGAGCACTTTGGGATATTGCTCACACGGAGAGTGGCGGCCCAAATCATTGATGAGATTGGGATTGACACCCTGCTAGGGTGTGGCTATGAGATTGGCGAAAGGTCAGTCTCCAAACAGGGCCGTCGACCACCTCGACCACCTGTTTCTGGGCAACCTTCCATCAAGGTTGAGGTTGTTCTTGAGGACAATGCTCGCCTCAAGGATGAGCTCTCAGCCGTCAAGGCTGCTCTTGCTGAGGAATAAGCCCTCTCCGCCAAACGCCATAAAGATTTGCTTGCCTTCTCTCCACCCTTGCCCCCAGCATTCCTCCTCTGCAAACTAAACCACCCCCTGGTCCCTGATTGTCAATATCTATTTTTTGTTGGTTTGGCATTGTACTGTTTTTTTTGCAATGAAATATCTATTTGCAATGCTTTATATGCTTTTCTTGCAACCGTCCTGTTGTTCTTGTTTTTTTAATGATGCCAAAAGGGGGAAGAATAGTGTAACCTATTGACAAAGTGTGACGAATGAACCTGACCCTGACTAACTCCTTGTACCTATGTGGATCTCTATCAGCATTAAATATTTTTTTTTTTGGTCAATATGGACACTTGGCTTGTCGTCATCAAAAAGGGGGAAATTGTTGAATTAGTATATTTAGTTTTGATGACAACAAACCCAAGTGTAAAATGCTCTTAAGTAATGTTGCTCCAAACAAAGTTCTCCAAACAGGCATACACTGTTATTTTCAATATGCATCTTAACTTGTTTGCTGAATGTTGAGAACAAGTCTTAAGAACAGGTCTCATACCTTGACGACTCACGCTCAAGTCAAGAACACCACCTCGATGAGTTGATTGTGTGTTAAGATCAGTTTCTGAACTCAAGCAATACAAGAACAACCTGGCAAACAGGCTAGGTGTTTCAAGGACAATCCAGCAAACAGGCCTTTCTGAACTCAAGCGATACAAGAACAACCTGGCAAACAGGTTGGTCTAGGTGGTTAGGGCAGCGTATTCATCTTGAACAAGATGACTGGATCTACAACAAAATGTCTTGGGTAATTTAGGTTTTATTTTTTAGACTCTTGCTAATATGCCAATCTTGAAAAGTCTCTAACTAACCACTCTTGAATCGGTTGCGCTATTTGCTTCAGAACACCAAGTTTGAACAACCCCATAAACAGGGTACCTAGGGTGTTTCTGAACTGCAACGGCCAAACCCGGTTACTTTGGAAAACTTATTTTGGCTGGCCAAAAGCTCTAATATATTTTGATAAAATTCCAAGACAGCAATTTAAGCTGTAGAAAATCTTTTTGATATGAAAATCCC
Source organism: Carnegiea gigantea (assembly GCA_029747015.1). Classification (NCBI taxonomy): domain Eukaryota; kingdom Viridiplantae; phylum Streptophyta; class Magnoliopsida; order Caryophyllales; family Cactaceae; genus Carnegiea; species Carnegiea gigantea. Next base: position 870,670 of record JAKOGI010000154.1, read on the forward strand.
TTGGGAGATTTGCAAAACTGATTTTGGAAAATATTTACCAAAACCGAAAATATTTCTTTCTTATCCTTTGGGAAGTGATTAATTCAAAATTCAAAGCTGAGATTCTTTCCCATGTATCTCACGGCTATTTTTAAAGGGGAAAAGATAGACTTTTATCTTCCAAAAATCAAATCCCTACAATATTGAGAAAACTCTATCCTCATTGATCTTTTAGCCGTTGGAATTCTTTGTGCTAAGCAAAAATCTTTCTTTGCTAAACATAGCTGATTTTATCACTTCTCCTTGTTTTTGACCGTTGGATTTTTTGTTTAAAATCTCAACATTTCACTCCCATTCATAAAAAGAGAAAAAACGAGAAACATACATAACATATGCAAAAAAGGGGAAAATTACAAAAGTGGTTTTTCTAGTGAGAAGAATTTTTCGAGCTACTCTTGAGAAAAGAAAAACTGAGACAAGTTGTATTTAAGCTGAGCTTTCAAGATATTGGCATACTAGGACCTCATTGTACCTTACATCTGCTTAAATCAGAAGCACCCCCGTAAGGTGTTTTGTAACCCTGATCTTGGATCAGAAGAGTGAGTGAGTGGTCCTCAGTTGTGTGGACTTTGGACGTGTCCAATCTAGTGAGATTTGGATGTGGTGTAACCTTTCTTAGAAAAGAAGGTTACGTGGTTGCAAGTTGTAACAAGGTGTGTTACTTTTGTAACGTGTTCAGCCCGTTAGTAAAAGTGGTTAAATCCTACACGAGGTAGGTCGTGGTTTCTCACACCTCAGTTGGGCTAGAGGTGTTTTCCACGGAAAAATTGTGTGTGCTTTATTTCCGCATTTATCTTGTTGATTTTCGCCTTTGAGCAAATTGAAAACATTTGGTGCAAACAAGTCAGAAGGTTGTTTGTAATTCGATAACAACCTCTGCAATCAAGAGGGTGTTTGCCAGTAAGTACGCGAAAATCGAACACCACAATTCACCCCCCTCTTGTGGGTAAGTACTCCTAAATACAACAAGTACTCCACAAGGCATGCTTGAAGGTCAATCCATAACTCATCCACCATACTTTAATGGCCAACACTATAGTTGGTGGAAGAATAGGATGGAAAACTACATCCAAGCCGAGGACTATGAGTTGTGGATGCTCATCAAGCATGGACCACTCATCCCTAAGAAAACAACTGAAGATGGAAAGTCAATCCCCAAGGAGCCTAAGGAGTTCAATGCTGAAGATTACAAGATGATGGAGAAGAATGCCAAGGCCAAGAAACTCCTATATTTTGGCCTAGGTCCTGATGAATATACTCGCATATCTGAATGTGAGTCAGCCAAAAAAATCTGGGATGCTTTGCAAGTAGCTCACGAAGGGACCAATCAAGTAAAGCAATCCCGGATTGAATTGCTTATGAGAAAGTATGAGCTGTTCGAGATGGGTGATCAGGAAAGTGTGATGGACATGTACACTCGCTTCACTCACATAACGAATGAGTTGAAATCCTTGGGAAAATCCTTCACCACCGAAGAATTGGTAAGGAAGATCCTAAAAATTTTACCTCATTCTTGGGAAGTGAAAGTAACGGCCATCCAAGAAGCTAAGGACATGAACAAGATCACCTTAGATGAGCTGATTGGCAACCTCCAAACATATGAACTTAGGAAATATTCTCAACAGAAAGATGAGACAAAGAGAGAACGAGGTCTTGCACTAAAGGCCTTAGAAGATGATTCTGATTCTGAGGAGGAGGAGATTGCCATGATGACTCAAAAATTTAAGAAGTTCTTCAAGAAAGTCAAAGAAAACATCAAAAGGAAGGACTTCGGCAAAGCCAGGAACACCCCTCGGGAACAGTTCACTGGGTGTTTCAAGTGTGGTAAGCTGGACCACATTGTGAGAAACTGCCCACTGCACAAGGAGGAACAAGAACCTGAACACCCCAGAAAACAGGGGAGGAATCAGGGTGTAAGCAGCTTAATGAAAAGGTTCTCAAAAGCTATACTCGTTGCCTGGGGAGATTCAAGTGAGGATGAGGAAGGGTCTGAAGCTGGGGAAGCTGATGTAGCACTCATGGCAAGGAGTGACACTGATTCAGATGATGGGTCAACGGATAGTCTGACTCAACTCAAGAACAAGGTACGTGGTCTAAATAAATCAACTCTTGAGAAATTAGTGTACAATATAATGGATATATGTGCTGAATTAAAAGGGGATGTTCGAGATTTAGAACTTGAAAATGAAACCCTTAAATTAGAAAAGCTTGAAGTTGACAAAGAGACTCTTGCCTTGCATGAAAACATTAATGTGCTTAAAGAAACTCTACTCATGAAAGAAGAGACTTGTTCCACTAAACTGACTGAGCTAGAAAAAGAATCTCTTGACTTAAAAGGTAAGGTCGAGTCTTTGCTGGAAGAAAACAGAAACTTGCTTGAAAAAATAAAGCACTTAGAATCAGACCTTGCCACAAACAAGCTCTGGAACAGGTCCTCAAGGGCGTTGGAATGGTTAAACACTCATCATAGTCAAAATAGAAGAGGACTAGGTTTTGTGCCTAAGATGACCTACCCAGTGAATAACAAATATGTGGGATTACCTGAAAATATTGTTTGTTTTCATTGTGGTAAAACGGGGCATTATCGATATGCTTGTCCTATAAGAAAGTATGCCATTAAAAAGAACTCAGTGCATGTAAAACAAATGTGGGTTAGGAAAGATGAGATTTACACGTCTAAAGGAATGGGACCCAAGTGGATCTGGGTTCCCAAAACTAACCCTTAATTTGTTTTGCAGGGTGAAGTGAGAGAGAACAACCCAGCAAACAGTGCAGGAAACAGTCTAGGGAACAGGCAGCTGTGGTATGTTGACAGTGGGCGTTCGAGGCATATGACTGGTGAAAAATTCAATTTTCTCTCACTTACAGCATCAGAAGGAGGGAGTGTGGCATTTGAAAACGGCAAATCTGGGACAACTGTCGGTATAGGTAAGGTAGGTGAGTCACTCTCCCATTCAATTGACGATGTTTATTTTGTGGATGGTTTAAAACACAACTTGCTAAGTGTGTCCCAACTGTGTGACAAAGACAACCTAGTAGTGTTCTCTCCAACACGTTGCTTGGTTGTAAACATGAACACAGGAGATGTTGTGTTGAGGGGGAAGCGACACAAAAATGTTTATAAAGTGTGTATTTCTACTCTTCCCCAAAATAATTTGACTTGTTTGAGTGCCTTAAAAGATGATGTTATGCTTTGGCACAAAAGACTAGGTCATGCAAGCCACTCTCTTTTGAACAAACTTGTAACCAAAGATTTAGTAGTTGGCTTACCTTCCATCAAATTCAATGATGACAAGGTATGTGATGCATGTGCCAAAGGCAAACAAGTCAAAAATTCATTTAAGTCTAAAAAGTGTATAAGCACTACTCGACCCCTTGAATTAATACATATGGATCTATGTGGTCCAATGAGGATCATGAGCCGAGGTGGCAAGAGTTATGTGCTTGTGATAGTGGATGACTACTCTCGTTTCACTTGGACTTTGTTTTTGGCTTCTAAAGATGAAACTTTTGAAAAATTTCTTGCTTTCATTAAAAAGACTGAAAAGAGGGTAGGACACTCTTTGGTATGCATAAGGTCTGACCATGGTACAGAATTTGAAAATTCGAGCTTTATTGACTATTGTAATGAGCATGGTGTTGATCACAATTTTTCAGCTCCAAGAACACCCCAACAGAACGGGGTGGTAGAGCGCAAAAATCATACTCTAGAGGACATGACTAGAACAATGCTTGTTGCTAGTGGTCTTCCTAGAAATTTTTAGGCTGAAGCTTTAAACACATCATGTTACATTATAAATAGATGCATGATTAGACCTGTTCTTAACAAAACTCCTTATGAGATCCTCAAAGGAAGAAAACCAAATATTTTGCATTTGAGAGTTTTTGGGTGTAAATGTTTTGTGCATAATAATGGAAAGGATGCCTTAGGGAAATTTGATCCAAGGAGTGACGAGGCAATATTCCTCGGTTACTCCTCATATAGTAAGGCATACAAAGTGTTTAATAAGAGAACCTTGTCTGTTGAAGAAAGTGTGCATGTGCTTTTTGATGAAATTAACTCTCTAAGTGAGAATGATGCACAGGAGGAAGACCTCGAACTAGGTCTTGTTAAAAAAGACATGCTGCTTCAAGATGAACCAGGTAAGGATCAACCTGAGAGATCAAGGCCTGAAGCTGTTCTTCAGGAAGGTAGGCAGGGTGTGAACCAAACAGGGGGAAACAGGGTGGAACCCTGTTCGGGACAACATCAGCCGAACCCTTCTGAGATAATTTCAGGAACAGGCTCCCAAACAGGCTTGGGAACAGGTTCTGAACTTGTTTCGCCAAGTATTCCAGCTAGGATGGAGAGCATATCTGTAAACCCACTTTCACCACGATCATGGAAATACCAAAATTCACATCCTCTTGATCAAATTTTGTCTGATATTAATGCAGGAGTTCAAACTAGATCTAGGCTTAAAAATTTCTGTGCTTTCTATGCTTTTCTCTCAAAAATTGAGCCTAAGAATATTAATGAAGCTCTTGCCGATTCAGATTAGGTCACAGCCATGCAAGAAGAACTCCATCAGTTCGAAAGAAACAAGGTATGGCACCTTGTGGCACGGCCAGAGGATAGAACAATCATTGGAACCAAGTGGATGATCCGTAACAAGCTAGATGAGTGCAGAACAGTCACTAGAAACAAGGCCCAGCTGGTAGTTCAAGGCTACAACCAAGAAGAGGGAATTGATTATGAAGAGACTTCTGCACCTGTTGCAAGGATGGAAGCCATTCGAATCTTGATAGCTTTTGCAGCCCACATGGAGATCAAGTTATATCAAATGGATGTTAAAAGTGCGTTTCTAAATGGGTACCTTAAAGAGGAAGTGTATGTCAAACAACCCCCCGGTTTTGAAAGTGATGAATTTCCTAACCATGTTTTCAAACTTGGGAAGGCACTTTATGGTTTAAAACAAGCTCCTAGAGCTTGGTATGAGCGGTTGTCAAGCTTTTTATTGGAAAATAATTTTGCAAGAGGCAAGGTAGACAATACCCTGTTTCTAAAATCTAAGGGGGAACATTTGTTGATTGTCCAAGTTTATGTCGATGACATCATATTTGGTGCAACTCATCATGAATTGTGCAATGAATTTTCAAAAATGATGAGGAGTGAGTTTGAAATGAGCATGATGGGTGAGCTTAATTTCTTTTTAGGCTTGCAAATCAAGCAAACTTCAAACGGCACCATGATCCATCAACAAAAGTATATTAAGGAATTACTTAAGCGTTTTGGGATAGAGTCAGCCAAGCCCATTGATACTCCCATCTCTCCTTCAACTAGGTTGGTAACGGATGATGGTAGTCCCTCAGTCGAGGAGAAATCCTATAGGGGCATGATAGGGTCACTCTTATATCTAACTGCTAGTAGACCTGACATTGTTTTTGGTGTTGGTTTGTGTGCACGTTTTCAGTCAAACCCTAAAGAAACTCATCTAAAGGCTGTTAAAAGGATTTTTAGGTACTTAAGACATACACCTGATCTACCCTTATGGTATCCTAAAGGTTGCAACTTTGATCTTGTTGGGTATGCTGATGCTGATTATGCGGGTTTCTTGGTTGATAGGAAAAGCACCTCAGGTATGGCTCACTTTCTTGGACCTTGTTTGGTATCTTGGGCAACCAAGAAACAACTCTCTATTGCCTTGTCCACAGCGGAAGCTGAGTATGTGGCAGCTGCATCTTGTTGTGCTCAATTATTATGGATAAGACAACAACTCAAGGACTTTTGTGTTGACATAGGATGCATTCCTATTTATTGTGACAATACAAGTGCAATTAACATTGCCAAAAATCCATGTCAACACAAAAGAACAAAACATATTGACATTCGTCATCATTTTCTAAGAGACAATGTTGAAAAAGGAGTAATCTCAATGAATTTTTGTGCCACTGAAAATCAAATTGCTGATATATTCACAAAGGCATTGAGTAGAGAACAATTTGAAAGGAATAGACTTGAACTAGGCTTAATTAGAACAACCTGACCAACCTGTTCTCTCTCCCTGTTTGCAAAATTTAAAAGTGACGGGTACAACATGTTAAATTTTTGTTTGCAATCAACTTGTGTGCTATGTTTAGCATATGTGAGGTTTACAACTTGCTGACACTCGTTGAGGTCTAATGAGATTGCCCTTATTGTCCAATGTTACCGAGCAAGTAACCTCAAGAACAAGCATCAGGAACAGGTACGCCTCTTGTTTGTCAAATGTGTGCAACAAATTGAAAACTGCTAATCTCTTCCCGAGGCGTGCGCAATAAATGCTAAAGTCTGTTGCAAAAACAGGCAAAATCTTTTAAAGATTTCGCACGTCTCTCTCTCCCTTTAAAGCTCTTACTCAATCTCTCACCTCCACCGAAACTCTCTTGCTTTGAAACTCTGTTCAAGAAACCCTAATCTCTCTCCTTCCTCTGAAAAATGGCGTTCCCCATTAGCTTCGAGAGCTCCTCGACCTTGACCCAGGGCAACCAGACACAGGGCACAGCCTTGCAAACAGCCACAGCCCTGTTTGCACCTACACAATTTCTGACGGCCCTCATGGAAGGTAAAAATACTGAACCTCCTCGACCCATTGCCTATAAACCTTTTGGGTTTTTGAAAAGTATCGACCTTAGAACAGTGAATTTGAAATTGGAAGACATCCCGTACAAATTTGGGTGGGAATTGATTTTGTTTGGTGAAACGGGCGCATGTCAACCCCAAGAACTTGTTGGGGCATCTGAAAGAGAAATTGGGGCTTTAGATGAACTTTTTCTGTTGGACCATGGGTTAGATGACATCAATTCGTTTGGGCTGTTTCCTGAGCAGGAAACAGGGTCAGAAACAGGGCCTGAAGTTTTTAAGGAGAACCTAGGGGAGGATTTATCAAGAGAAGAAGGGGGAAGTAGTGGTCAACTGGAGGAGACCCCTGCCAAAACTGAACAAGCCATACCGGTACCACCAACCGGTGAGAAACGCAAACGGTACAAAATTGTGGCTAGGCGTACTAGAATGCCAAGAACACGACCATCATCAAGGCCTAAAAGCGGCCAGACTGAAGAGCCCTCAAAAAGTGAACCCCTTGTCAAACCAAAACCACAAATCCCCTCTTGGGCCAAACCCACAAACAGACCCACAAGAAAATCAGCCCAAATAGCTTTTCACTCCACTCCTCGTCCTGCCAAACAGTCAGCCCCTGTTGTTGAGGAGATTGATTCCTCCTTTGAGCCTTCATCAGATAGCGACACTGAGAATACTGCCTTCAAACAGGGCACGCCCGCGTTCTCAGAGTCCTCAGAGGATAAGCCTCTTCCTATATCAAAACCATCACCCCTCAAAACTCCCAAGAGAAAAGCCTCCCTCAAACATGCCTCCACCCAAGACCCTCCTACTGAACCCCAACCTAAATGAGCCAAGAAATCTACCCCGTCTGCAATCTCAGCCAAACTGACCTAATTGATTCAGAGACGGGTTGTCAGGGGCAAAATTATAAAGGTCAAATATTTTGAGGAACAGGGTCTGGGGGTGTTTCTGCACAAGCTGCGTGCACAGGAGTGGTATGAGTTGTTTACAAACACCCAGCTGGGGTGTTCTGTACATAAGTTGGCAGAGTTCTATGCCAACTACACTGTCACTGAAGGAGTGGTGGCAAGTATTGTTAATGGGAAGCAGCTTCGCTTTGATGCGAAGATATTAGGGGACATTCTGGGGATTCCCTCCACAGGCTTTGATATATATGTGAGGGTAGACAAGACTATTCTAGGGACAGCCAGGCTGCTGGAACTCGCCCAGAAATTTAGCCAGCAACTAAGCTTGTAAACACCCAAGTCTGTGAAGAAAGGGGACATGACATCGCTCCATCAATTGCTATTTTGGTTTATCATCAAGAATGTCATCCCCGGAGGCCAGGGTCGCAATCTTGCTGATGCCATGGATCAGTGTTTGATGGATCTGATGGACAAGGAAGTGCAAATTAACCTTCCTGTCATCATGATTCGACATATTGCAAGAATTGTAAACACCTCTAGGGAACATAAGCTGGGATACGGCTTCTTTCTGACTAGTGTGTTTGAGCACTTTGGGGTGACACTGCAGAAGAAGGTGGGCGCTCAGTTCATTGATGAGATCGGGAGTAACACCCTTATGGGGTGTGGGTATGCTTTGATTGAGGGGTCTGCCTCAGAACAGGGGACCAGAACACCCCGTCCTCCTGTTCCTGGCAGTTCCTCAACCAAGCTTGAGGCTGCTTTGGAAGAAAACTCTCGCCTCAGTACTGAGCTTAACGCTGTAAAGGCTGCCCTGGACGAGGAAAAAGCTCTAAATGCAAAACGCCATGCAGATCTCCTCGCCCTTCTCTCTTCACTTTCAGCAAAATTTTCTCCTTCTGCTCCTTGAACACCCCTCATGAGCTGTTCCCATCTGTTGTCCTCATAGCCTGTTCTCACTTCTCACTTCTCTTGCTAGTTTGTACCTTCTGTTGCACTCGTTTAGTGAATGACAGGTTATCTTGTTTTTTGATTGGCTTTGCCTTGCTTGCTTTTTGTTGTGAATTGCTTGTGTGTGACTAGGATGGCCAATCTCATTACCGTACCAACACACTTGAGTGTATCGCCTGTTGCCTTTCCTCCATTACCCAAGTGGTGGTGATAGCAAACACCCTCTGTTTGACTGTTCGCCCCTACTTTTTAATGATGCCAAAAGGGGGAAGATAGGATGACCAATATTGTTTTAGTTTTGCCATGGACGAGTTAAATTTCTTACACTCTTTCGATACTGACTGCTTCATATGAATTGTCGGTCCTATAAATAATTGGCACTAATCACTTCAATTGTCCTTGAAAGTTAATATGGTCACTTGGTTTGTCATCATCAAAAAGGGGGAATTTGTTAGAATGTATAAGGTTTTGATGATAACAAATCCAAGTGTTGTAGTTGTTATTGTTGTTCCAAACAGGCTTTACCAACAGGGTCTTACTGCTGTTCTTCAATATATTAAAACTGCTTGACTAATGGTTTATCAAGAACAGGTACTCAAGTCAGCAATGTAAGAACAACCATGAGGAACAGGCTCTATAAGGTGTTTTGAAGCATATCCTGTGAAGTGTTTGAAACATAAGATGTAGGTGTAGCTGTGACAAACAGGTTCTGTGAAGTGTTTGCAGCAAAGTCGTTCTACAAGATGACTAGTGGTTACAACAAGATGTCTTGATCTGATTTGGTTTTATATTTTTAGACTCTTGTTAATATGCCAATTAGAAAGTTTTAATTTACCACTCACTGGAAACGGTTTTGCTTTTCGGAAAATATTTCGGATCACCCTTCAGAACAACCCTGGAAACAGGGTGATCAGGGTGTTTCCCGAATAAGCTGCAAAAAAAAACTGCTTCGCATGATTTTTATCTTTTGGATTTTGAGCAGCTTCTTCCAAGATTTGCAAGAAAGATTTTTCTATGGAGTATCTTATTCCTTACCCTAAAAACGGTTATCAAAAATCTTAAGGGATTTGCAAAATCTTTTTGAATAAAAAGAATATCCAATTTTTGGCAAGTGGATAAGGTAGTTGAGAAAAGCATGGGCTAGCTGCTAAAGAACACCGCCTTATGCTCGCGGTTCAGGAAGTGTTTTTCAGCTCATGTCACGTTACCCCTTATAGCTAAAGGATTCTATTTTCTCTACGATTTTAGTTTCCAAAAATTTCAGAAATAGTTTTTCCATCCCTTGTGGGTAAAGGATTCTATATTCTTCAGATTTTTTAGTTTCCAAAAATTTGATGAATTGTTTTCCAAGCACTATAAAAGGCGGCTTCTTACAATCTTGGAGACATCGGTTTTCAAAGAGAAAAAATCTGAGTTCATGAGCTAAAACGTTTGAAAAGAAAACCGAGCCTTGTGAGTGAATTAATTGAGCTTTCAAAGTTGGCATACTAGGACTTCATTGTACCCCATATTAGCTTAGTTGAGAAGCATTGTAATAGGGTGTTTTTTTCTTTACATTCTTCTTTCACAAGAGTGAGTAGAGTGTGTGTCCAAATCAAGGGGATTTTGGACGTGGGGTAACTTGTCTTAGGGAAGACAGGTTACGTGTGTTACAAGTTGTAACAAGGTGTGTTACTATTGTAACGTGATTAGCCCGTTTAGTGAAGTGTTTAAATCCTACACGAGGTAGGTCGTGGTTTTTAACCTCAGTTGGGCTAGAGGTGTTTTCCACGTAAAAATCCTGTGTCCATTATTTCCGCATTCAATTTTGTTGGATTTTCGCTTCTGCTTATCTCAGAAACAACCTGTGCGAACAGGTCTAAGACTGTTTGTCAGCAACTTACGAAAATCGGACACCACAATTCACCCCCCTCTTGTGGTTGTGTACTCTCTAATTCAACATGTAGCTTGCTCAATCTATTTATCTATCCATTATACTTTGCTTGTCCAATCTATTTGTGTATCTATTGCACTTTGCTTATCCAATTTATCTATCTATTTATTGCACATTGCTTGTCCCATCTATCTATTGCACTTATCATGTTGCTTGTGGCTATAAAGTCACCTAGTTGAAGCTCAGTTGCTTGTCATCTTGTTTCCAATTCATCAATTAAACCCGAATATGACTGGGCCATCTTTCTCCTTGGCTGATTATTTATTGGACCCTTTATGATCCATATTTATAAACTACAATTCTTGTGGCATTGTATTTCACAATTCATGGTACACTTATGGTTATCTTTATTCTAGCCACCCCATGTTAATCCCTCCTTTATAAATTTTTCTAGTCTCATTGTTTATTTCTTTTGTTCCTAATGATTTAGTTGACTACCATTTCCATCATTTACACCTCTCACCATGTGTATTCTAGCGTCTAATTCGGACTTAGAGCATATCTTAGCCTAGTCTGATGAGGGAAGATCATGTGATGCATTAAGAACATCAGATGAGGGCATTTTGATAAGGGCATAATCTCAAACAATGTCTAGCGGTATTAGAGTAAGTTAGAAGAAGCATCAAGAATAATGAGACGGTTCAAGTACATGCTAAGATGACACAAGGACTACACAAGATTCATATGGTCATATTGACCAAAGAAGGAGACAATCAAAGTTTAGATGAGATGTAGTTTATTCCAAAGGACTTATCTAGTTAAGGGTATCAGGAGACCGGATATCAGAGATAATTGAGTTCTCATTACATTAGGCTTTATGAGTCAATATCAGAGTAGTTATTAGGAAATGCAATGATTTCCATATTTATTAGTGGTCAAGACAGAGAACTAGTAAAGTAGAATACCTTCTTTGCAGTAACAAGTTTTTCTTTTGAAGATAATATCAATTTTGAACCAAAGTAATCGAGCTATTGTAGTCACTAAGGATCTAGATACTCGATTGTACGATTAAGAAACTGTGTTTTGGCTAATCATACCTTTCTGGAGGGAAGCAGTGAAAATCAACTATCCATACTTGAGGTGGCATAGCATACATGGTCAAAAATCATAAGTTTCAAACACGAAACTCTTTAGGGGGGGAGTCTGTAATAACCCAACCTTAATCCATATTTATTTATTTAAATCATATTTATTTATTTAATTAATCATGTTTATTCATTTAATTAATCATATTTATTGATTTAATCACTCATGGTTATTGGTTTAACCAAATCATGTTTATTAATTCAATTACACGTAGTTGATATATTTACCGAAATACCTTATGTCATCTAAATTTTCTACTTTCATTTATCGTATTTAATCATCCCGGTTGGGGATATTTCATTTGGGTTTCACTTTGCAATTCAAGTTTAATTGAATGTTAATTCAGGTTTCGTTGGCTGATTAAATATCAGGTGAATCAATATTAGGCCTCGGTAAGTCTAATTTAGTGACTAAATATTTTCTTAGCTTCGCTAAACTTAATCCCGAGCAATACAAAATTTTTCCAACACTTCGAATAATTTTTTTTTTCCCTAAGCCCAAACTTAGCTTGTTGGGCCCAAAACGAAAGACCAAAACTTTGTCAACTTTGTTATTTCACTAGTTGCTCATTTTAGCACCTAATTTTAATTAGCAAAAAGCTACTTTTTGGGTTGGAAATTGTCAGCCACATCTAGCTGATAATTGACAATTTTTATACACGAAAATTCAGCAAAAATAACAAAAACCCAACTCTCCCTTTTTCTCTCTCTATGTCGCGCCCAATTGCAGAAAACAGGGGCAGCAGCTGCGGCCCCTTGTGCTGCCACTTCTGGTGGGTTCCGGCCACCTCCTAGCTTCCTCGACTTTCCCTCGCTGCCAGCTATCATGCCCAACCACCAAAATCACTGAAGACAGCCCCCTCCTCCCTCTAATTCAAGCCTAAAGCAAAGTATATCCAAAACCCTAACGTGTTCTATTCTAAGTTTTTGGGGTTGTTTTAGTCATGATTATTATTGATATAATCAATTGATAATTATTATGCAATTTTTATTAAGTTTGGAGATGTTTGGAGTTATGGGTGTTTGATCAAGAATATGATCAAGTGACTTGAAATTAAGCAACTATGAGTTTGAGCTTTTTTTTACTTGCTTGTTGTGATCTTTGATACAAAAGATGGATTTAATGTTGTGGATGATGATTTTTGAATTCATTATGGAGGTTTGAATAAAGATTGGAATTGGGCATAACCTAGGATTGGCTTGTTGAATTGTCCACTGTCGAAAATTCAGGGAATTATTGGGTTCTACAAAAATTTCATGAATTTTGGAGGTGTAATCAGTGAGTTATGGAATTCTTGAAAAAAACTGCCTTGTTTTGGATACGAATTATGTAATTATGTATAAATGAAGTTGTTTGGAGTTTGGATACATTAATGGCTTCAAAAATGGATGTTATACAAATTTTTGGCTAAATTAATGAAACATGGAAAGTTCCATTTGTAATAAAGAGAGGTTGGTTGGACTAATTATTTAAGTAAATGAGTTTATTAGCAGATTGTAGATATTGATATAAAGAAATGTATTGATTATTGAGTAAAATTTATCATGGAGTAATTTGGAGTACTATGGGCCAAAATAAGATCACTTAAGGGGGAAATGAATATTCATGGACTTTCATGGAGCTTTTAGCTTGATTAATGAGAAAGAAGAAGACCAGTATACAATTTTGGAGCTTGTTTATGAGCTTCGAATTAATTATGGATTTTACAAAGAAAATGCCCAGTTTAGTGAGCTTAATAGCTTCGATTGAGTTCAATGACTCATTGAGGTGGAATTCTATATCTAATGAATTTATGAATGAAATATGAGAAGTGGAGAGAATTATGACTTGGAAACCATAATTATCAGACTAAGTTATTACAGTTTATGCTATTTTGAACCAAGATATATCTTTCTTGCCCGCAAAGCTTTATTACTTACTCAATTCAAAATGTTTTAAATGTATTTATCAAGCCAATCTAGTACACTCGCTGTTATCTTGAGCCAAACAATACCTCAATGAGCCTTAAATCATTATCAGTAACCTATCTCAGAAAAGGCCAAAATCATTTTTCCATTGGTCACCATTAAGGCCTTTTCCTTTTTAATCTCATCTATCTTATTGAGGTTTATTTTACTTTCATTTAACTTTATATTAGATTGATTATTTATTATCCAGTTTTAGAGTTATCTTAGCATAACCTATCTTGCAAGTTATGTGACTGACTTACTGAATTTCTATCAAAGTTATAAATTATATGAGTATCATTTACTGACGACACATATCTACAATGGCTTTTATGAAACACAGTCGAGGCCTAGTTATCGTTCCCCATTATATATAAGTGTTATCAAGTCAAAACATATTTATCAAGTCAGATAACATTTTTAAAGACTCAAGGTACATTCATTCCCTGTATCTTCAGAAAGCAGAACATGTTTATCAAGTTACAACTCTTAATGAGTTTATCAATGAATCAGTTTACATAGTGATTTGCTATTTAACTTGTGACCCCGTTAGCTATCATCTATAGGACATTAGCCTATCATTTACCTGCGCAGTTTCAAGCCAAGTCTTGATCGAATTAGCAGGTGTACACCTATGTATATATCATATCACTGTAATGAGTTCACATCCAAATAATAATGAGTAATTCATTTTTATATTACTTTCAGTTTTATTATTATTGTGAACTAAATGAATTGCAAAGACGGGTACCCATCAATAGTATTTCTATGCTCATTTTACAATACATAAATGCATGTATTGAGTCTTAGCTCACATTTTCAAATTGTTTTCATGTTTTTCATTTTAGGCGATGAAGTATCACATGTTTCTTCATCTAACAAGCCCTGTTGGAAGTCATCAGATGCTCACAGTGGATTCAGCATACCATGAATGTTGGGATCGACCTCAAGGTCAAGTTGGGTCTATATTCAATGCACTTGTGTAGTGTGGAATGCGAGTTAGCACATGGTATGATTAAGTCGATTGTATTGAAGTTGAACTATTGTGGATTTTGGTCTTAAAGTGCTTTAGTTTAATAGATATTGTGCCTGTGAACATGAGTTATAAGATTAAATGGTTTCAGTAAGCCTTATCCTTATCAGGACGGCAGTAGCGCGTTCCATCATTAATTCTTCTGTTTACAGTTATCTATGAATGAAGTAATTGGCAAATTGGGGGCGTTGCATAAGGCAATGCTTCTGGTGAGATAACATGAAGAGGAAAATTATAGAGTATGTGCATAAATGCCTAACTTATCAAAAGGTGAAGGCTGAACAAAAATGCTATGCAGCTGAATTGAGACCTTTGGAAATTCCCATATGGAAGTGGGATTCAATCTCAATTGATTTTGTCACAGGGCTACCCCTTTCAGCTTAGAAAAATAATGTCACTTGGGTTATTGTTGATAGACTCACTAAATCTTCCCATCCAAGTCATGACAGTTGGGGTGCAGAGTGACTAGCATAATTGTTTGTCAAAGAAATTGTCTGATTACATGGCATACCAAAAGACATAGTGTCTGCCAGAGACCAAAGATTCCATGCTTGATTATGACAAGCCTTACAAAAAGCTTTGGAGATAAATTAAATTTTAGTAGTTGATACCACCCCAACACCAATGGATAGACTGAAATGGTCAATCAAATCTTGGAGGATACACTGAAAGCATATGTGTTTAGTTTCCAAGGAAAATCGAAGGATGATTTACCGTTGCTGTAATTTTCTTACAGTAGTAATTATTAGTATATAATTAAAATAAATCCTTTATGGGCGCTATACAGGGAAAAATATAGAACACCCCTATGTTGGAGTGAGCTATATGAAGCATTAATTATGAGGTCTGAGTGGATTCAAGAAACCACTAAGAAGGTAAGGAGGATTCAAAAACATAGTAGAGATGCTCAAAGCTGACAGAAGAGTTATGCTGAAGAAAGAAGGAGACCATTAGAAGTTCAAGTAGGAGATAAAGTTTTCCTAAAAGTACAACCCGTCAAGGGCACAAGGAGCTTCAATGTTAGGGGAAAGTTGAGCCCTAGGTATATCGGGTCTTATGAGATTATTGAAAAGTTAGACCACATGGCTTATACATTGGATTTACCAGCAATGCCTGAACATATGCACAATGTTCTCCGTATTTCACAGCTCAAAAAGTTTGTTGAAGATCCAACTCATGCCAATGTGATAGAGCCTATAAAGTTTCTTGAGAATCTAGTCTACGAAGGGCATCCTATGCAAATACTAGATTATAGGGTTAAACTACTTCACAACGAAAGCATCCCTCTAATACCCATACTTGTTTAAGGTAAATCTATGGTTTCTTTAAAATATGCGAGCTTAAAGGATGAAACTTATTTTAAGAAGGAAAATTTTTTTGGGGCTAATCTCCATTTAAATTAATCAAATTGGGCAATTGCATTTCAACTTAGCCTTTATATAGCTTATGTAAATTCAGGTTGGGATAATGAAGCAGCCTCCAAAGGAAATTTAACCATGTTCCAGATTAACTCATCTGGAAGGTATAAATGAATACAAGAACGAAACAAATTTGCCCATTCGTAAAGTGGTAGTCAAATAGTATATTGTTAGACCTTGATTCACCTATATTGCATAAAGAAATTGTAGTAATTAATCATGAAATAAAATAAATAAATGTAAGGAATTAATTAATTAAGATAGGTAAAGTTTATATTTTTTAGATATAACATGAAAGTCCTATTACTAGCCTAAAAAATTAGCCTAAAAATTCTGGCGCAAATATTTAATAGGCCTAAAGAAAAAAAGAAAAGAAAAGAGTTATAAGGAAAGCCAAAAAACTAGAAAAATTTAGAACCAAAAATTATGACAATTTAGAAGATTTATAAAAGTAAAACCTTATGAAAAACTAGAACAAAACCCCTCCCCCTTCTTGCTTCCCCGACCTTGTTAGAGCCCCTACTCCCCTACCTTGACAGCTCATCCCCTACTCCTTCTCTCCGCCGAGTGCCAGACACTAGCCACCTGTCACCGGTCGTTATAGCCGTCAGCTGCCAATTGGTCCATTGTCAGAGCCTCTGCCCTCATTCTCTTTGACTTGTTCCATTGGGTTGAGAAAGTGAACTCGAAATTCCCCAATAATCACTTCTACCATTTTTGTTGTTAAATTTGTTAGTAAATATTTTGTTTAGAATAGATGAATGTTTATTTACAGTTATTTAGAGTTTTGATGATGAGCTTAAGCTTCGAGATCCTTGGGAGTTTATGGCTGGATATGGTGAATTGGGGTTTGGTAGTTGGATGTGATAATGTGTTTTGCTTCATTGAATTTATATAATTTTGATGAATACATGTTGTTGTTGTGTTGTGTGACATTGTCATGAAGGTCGATGCTTGAGCTTGAGGATAAAGATAGGAGTAAGGGAGGGAAATGGACCAATTTTGGGGATTTTGAAGTTCATTTGATTATGATTTTGTTTCTTAGCTTGAAGAAGTGGAATTGCATTTAGTGAGAATTTTAACTGATGGAAATGAGTTAGAGAGCTATATAGCTTAAAGTTAAAGAAGTGGATGACTGAGGGAAATGTAACTTTGGAAGGTTTTGAGATAAATATTGTTAATATGAACCTTGGAGTTACTTTGAGGGATTGTGATTATTTGAGTATGTAACCTTGGCTATTAGTTGTAGTGTAGTTGAGGTAATTATAAAGATTGATCCTTGCATCTTAATAAAGTAATGGGTTTGATGGATTGGGGATGATTTAAGTATGTTAATTTAAGTGCTTGCGGGGCTCACAAAGATGAATAAAATGATGAATATGCTTCGACTTGGACCAAAAACCATCTACTTAATGTTGGGAATGAGTTTAAAACAGCATCCAGCTTACCAAAAAATTGAATGGGTATCCGGCTAATGATAATGATGATAACGAAAATGAAGTTAATAACAATAGTAAGAACCTTAAGGATGGTACCATCGATATTAAATAATAATGAAGTGAAATACATTATATAACACCTATAACATTAATACTGTTAATAATGAAGATAACGACAATTTGAATGGGGGGAATGGTACAAAAAGGAGGGGAATTAGATCAATTGGCATGCTTAAATAATTAGTGATTAGATATGGATGATTAATAGAAGAATCAAAGCAATTCTGATTTATTTACTATGCTTTTAATTAATAAAAACTATCTAAAACCTTACTAACCAGAGAAAAGTACACTTGGAGAAAAAACGAGACCATTTCTATCATTTCAAGCTGTGAGTGAACGTTTTACAAAAAGCGTTGAAGGTTCAAAAAACTCCGTTATGTTTATTGCCTGTACTCTTCGAAAATTCACATATTTCTCAAATGATATAAGTTTCAGGCAACATTCATGAAATAAATTAGCGTGAAATAATATTTTGTCATCTAATTAAGTGGCCCCCATCAATTATCAAGTGATATATGCCAATCGGGTTTTCACTTCTAGATAATAACTGCCAAAACAGTTTTACTCATATTCCATTCTCACTCTCATGTTTTCGAACTAAAACAAATTAAAATGTTGGTGTCTAGCTTATTTGAATACAAAATTTATTTTACAGCTTAGGGATATATGTACTGGGTTTCGGCTCACTTTTCAAAATATTTTTTGCGTTTTCTATTTTAGGTAAGGGATCAGTGAATAACCCTTCTCCTAGAACGTCAGAGAGTAGCATGAAGTAGAAGAGAGCCATAGTACTTTTTCTAAAGGCTGGCTACATAGATGATCACAATGGCTTTTAGAATAGCCTAAGGCCTAGAAGTTATTAAGAAGACATGCCCCTTATCTGATCGTTTAGACAGGTTGCTCAATGTGGGGTTCTGAGAACCCCTAGCTAAGTTGTAAGTTATATTATGAACTAAATAGTATTATGAATGTACTTCTTTATTTCAAAGTTTCGTAAACTTAGTGAATGTGAGAGTAATTTAGAGCATAAGTGTGGTTTGGAGGAGGCCTTATCCGTTTCGGTACAATGGTAATGTCTCTAGTTAGAAGACGTCTACTGAAATATACAAACAATAAACTATTAGATGAAGATAATTAGGTAGTTAGAAATTGAGAGCATTACAGTTCCCCTAAACCCTAATAAATGAACATGAATACTCTCTTAAGCCATTCATCACACATGCAGTGCTCTTAACAAAATTAGAGTGATGCAAGTGTATAGTGAATAAGTTTGGGGCTTATTCATCATTATCTAAGCTAATCCACATAAATGCCAACCACAGTTAGGAAATTTAGCAACTAATCTTGGTAATAATCACCGTCCTAATTATAAATTTCCAAAACCTAAACATGATAATGGATGAATCAAAAAAAATTAGAAATAACAAGAGGGACATTAAAGAAAAAACTTGGAAATTGATTGATTAGTAGTGCAATGATTCTCAAACTAGAATAAGAATCTTCAACTCTAACAACTAATCCCAAAAGCAATAATCTCAGAAAACTATATATTGAAAAGCCAAGAAGCTGTTCCTTAGCCAAAATATCTCGCTTTGCTAATCTCTAAGCCATTGATTGCAAATACCCTTAACGTAGGGATAGAATACCTACAGAAGGGAAATTAATTCAAATAAGTTTATTATGAACAAAGAGGAGTAAATACGATTAAACTCCTTAATGAATATAGGAAATCTGTAAAGAACAGTGGTGAAATTGAGGGCTAAAATAGCAAAATTAGAGGTTTATCTCCTTCCCTATGCTTATCACTTGCTTTTCTCTAAGCAAGACCAAAAACATGTTCGAACTATAGAGAGAGCAAAACCTCTATCTGCTAACTTCTTAGGCAAGCAAATGATAGTTCATCAATTGAGCACAGACAAATATAATATCGGGACTATTTCAGGTGTAAAGATATACTTTGAAACACGCAAAGTTATTTTAAGATCATGAAGCCTGATTATAACGCTTATCCAACTCTGATCAAAACTTACACCAATCAATAACTTGTGTAACAAGTTGTGAATTAGCTAGCCTAGTAGAACGTCTCACATAGGAAAGCAGGAGCAGTCCTCCTATGTCTTTGAAATGACAATGACTCTCTCAATCACCCTCCCAATCTGGCAACCTTACCATAGGCTCAGTTGTATTCTTAATCCTTCACTACTAGAATGTACGATGCAAAAGACAACCTAGAGGGATTGTTATAGGGTGCAATGGGGTTTTAAGTCAGGGGTAAAAGAGGGATAAATAGATTTGGGAAATGTGGCGTTAAAGCCAAGAAACTAATGGGCATGAAAAACACTTCCACAAAAATAAACGTCACTGTATCACACCACACTAATAGCTTGAGGACAAACCTTAAGATGGCCATAGGAAAACAAGTTGGGAGAGTCAATAACACATCATATTCACTCACCATGCCAATATTTTTGTTGGAATCTTATTCCCCCAGGCCTTTTTTCTCTCTCTATTTTTTTTTAAAGTAATAATGGCATGGGGGAACATTTACTGGCAACACTCAAAGTCATTTCATAGCACATTCTCATCCCATCATACTCAAAAGAGGAGAACACCAATGATTAAGCCAATTATAATATCCTTATCACAAAGTAGCCAAACATAACAACTAAGATAGATGAATAAACACCCTACATTACCTATCAACAGACATCAAAGCAAAGTTGTATTTACTCTTGGCATAAGGATAAGAAAGTGTACTAGGCCAAGGACTAAGTAAGAATGTTTGCAACAAAAGAAATCAACAGAAGGTACAAAGGGTTAGCAAAGGGTAGAAGGTTAATCACAGGAGGGCTATTTGGCGATGTGGCTATCAATAAATACAGAAATGCCACTGTCATGTTATCAAGTGCACATGTTATGGGAAGTTTTAGAGAGAATCAAACCAAGTTCTAGAAGATATAACATGTGAGATCCACACAAAAATTAGAAGAGACTATGAGTGTAAATAGTCTAAATAGGCCAAAAAATCTCACAGGACTGCTACTGAGAGAAATGCAACTAGTTTTAGGGATGTCCCACATGAAAGGATAAACCAATCATGGTAGGAAACTCTCTTGGGTGGCTAGTGTTTAGACCAAAGCAACGTAATCAAAACCATTTTCCAAAATATGTGTTCAGAAAGGATCCCAAGAGAGTCTTCACCATTGCGCATAATCACACAAGATCAGATGACTGTCATACCTTGAACCATCTTTATAGAAGGAGGTTTTCAAAAATCACTTTATTTTTGATTTTTCATTTAGCTTTTAAATTATATTATTTTTTTCTAAAAGCAATGAATCCACCTAGGCTAATCAACAAGTAGGTTATTAAAAAGAAGAGTTAGAATAATTATCGGGAGGTCTTACAAACACCCCACTTAACGCATCTCTACTCAAGATTAATGGTTCGATAAAGAATGCATACAATGCAACATTAGCCTATATGCTCTATCTTACATGCTCTAATAAATAAAATATACTCTATCTTACATGCTCTAATAAATAAAATATATAATTTAAGCTAAATGTGCACCTAAAACTAACATAAGTTCTAAGATTTAAATGCAAGTATGGTAATTGCAATAATGAACATGTACACTACTACTACCTACTACAACAATATCAATCATCACATGACCACCAATCACTATGCACAACATTCCAAGAAACACCTTAAGGCATCGACATCACCATATCACGAAAGGGCCTAAAGGATCTTATAAGCTCAACCCCCATGCTTAAATTGTTCATGGTCTCGAATGAAACAAATAGGCATGCAAAATAAAGGGAGAGGGGGTATACTTATAATGTGTCAGTAACGATCAAGAGGGCCACTGGGCCTCTAATCAGTGAGCAAGTATGGCGACTCGTTGTTTTTGTAAGCAACATAAACATGATTCTTCATGTTCCGCTGGTGCCGGTCGAACTCATCTTCCCTACGAAAGAGCTCGGTATAATCCTAGGAGCATTGCTCATCCATATAATTGAGCTGTAGGTGGACGTAAGAAAACTCATCAATGAGGAAATGTTAGAGAGAAACCAGCTAAGATCTAGACGGTCTAGGTTTGACATCCCAATCACAACCCCGTCACCCTTTTGGGTGCTCCTCATTGCATCCGCAGGGGTAGGCTAAGCATCATCATCACTACCACCACCACCCTCATCATCTATATCATCATTGTAAGTCCAATTGGATTAATGGCAGATTATTATCTTGGTGGCGTTAGCCAAAGGAAATAAGGCATGACCACAATGGTTCACTAACCCTTAACCACCCGTCATTGACAATATCTCCATACTTACGCAAGAACACAACATAAGGCATCCACCTTCATGGAGAACGGGCATAAGTGGAAAAAGATTCCGTAGGCCCCAACTACTAGCTAGAATAGTGATAATGCGGCCAATAACGATCACAGTAGTGTTACTCTTAGCTTGCTTCTCAAGGTGAGAAAGAATATGAAAACCTATATTGAGGCAAACCCCATTCCATGTTGTAATAGGATAAATAACTCCCGTCTCTCTAGCACTCCTTGGTTATTAGATTTGTTAAGGACATTATTTGTTGTGAGACATTGGAGATATTTGCAAAAAGGATTGCAAATATGTGTTGCCTTGCTGCAGTAAAGGACATAAGGCGAGGCATCACAAGTAACCTTTTTTTCAAAGTCACTCCGACTGTAACTTTTAGGAAAGAATTCGACCTCCCCTCCAATGGGAAGTTGAAGCAATTTGCTAAAACGAGTCATATTCATCTCAAATGTTTTTCCACCTAATCCAAAGTGTATGTAATATAATCCATTATTGAAACTCCCCTTCTCATCCATTACAAAGGACCTAAAGAATTCCCAAACCAACTATTCATGAATAGTGAATACAAATTCCTAAAGGCTTACTAGCGTAACATATCAAGGAAAGCATTCATTGTCCCATAAGTGCAAAGATTTCAATAATCCAACATGAGCTTATTTTGGATTAGAAATTTTTTGCAAAACCAAAGCATCAGGACATTGACATTGATCTTCATTGAGAAATATGATTCCTTGCTTATTGATAACATGAGGAGGTTGAGATTGGGCATGGTTGCCTTGAGATCGTGGCACAGGGTGGCTTGCGGATGTGGTGGCTGACCTTGAGGGCTTCTTAGGAGTGGATGATGATAAAGAAGCCATGTCCTCGTGTGCGATGACAATGGTTGAGGAGCTTTAACTCAATTCAACCTAAAACACATAAACCCACAATGAGAAAACCTAAAGCACACATACACCAAACATGCAATTTAACTCAATAATGCAGCAAATTGACCTAACTGGAGGCACTAAAAGAGGTGGTGGTATCAGATTAGTAGCTGGAATAGCAACGAGCGAAATTAGGGGGTCAAATTTTAGGATTTTGGAGGGGGTGGAGAAATTGAGGGGAAAAAGGGAAGAATAGGAGTGGGAGAAAGAGTTTAGAGCAAGAGGAATCAAAATCTAGCGAGGCAGCAGCGTAACAATTGGCGTAGGTGGGTGTCGATGCTAGGAGTGAAGGTGGATGCTTTTTTCAAGTGTGATGGGGTGAAGGAAGGAGAAAATTAAAGCATAATGGTAATTGGGGCTAGGCTTGTTTTAAACCTAGACACATGATAGAACATGCAAAAATGCACAGCAGGCCGTGCATCGTTGGTGTGGCCTGCACAACCGTGCAAAACTGCATGGCTAACTGTGTATCTCTCTGAAAAGTTACTATCTTACATGCACGGCTGGTCGTGCATACTGGTAGACCACAATTTTTCCTTTTTTTAAAAGTAATATTGCTTAGGTTTCCTACTAATAATTGCTCATATATGGTTTTGAGCTTGACCATTACCTTTATAACTATGTAATCAAAACATTGGGAAAGGTACCAGTGACTTGCCCCTAAATCAGCTTTCCAGCAATGTAATGTTTTAATCACCGACCACTCACCTTGGCACCAGTGAACTCACTCCATACATCAACGGCCCCATAGGAAAACACCTTGCTCACTTTGAACTACCCCGACCACCTTAAGCGGAGACACAGTGTCATTCTATAACTAAGTAGGGGTACCAACTCACCTTCCTGAAGTTCCATCCTATGGATGAACTTGTTATACCATTTTTTCATTTGCTCTTTGTAGATCTAAGCATTCTCATTAGCATGCATGTGGATTTCCTTAAGTTCATTGTGTTGGAAAAGACTTTTCTTGCCCATAGCTTTGAGATCAAAGTTCAGATGCTTAATGGCCCCAAAGGCCTTAAGCTCCAACCCCACGCGTATGTGACATAGCTTAGTACAAAAATGGTTACTTCTCTCCATATTTAATTTTGCTAATAACCACACTTATGAGTGTTAAAATAGCAATTACCCACACTTAGACTAAATGTGAGGAGGTTAAGTGTGTGGAAGTGTTTTCCACACTTAATGGAAATGCTGGTAGACCTATATTTCCCACACCTATAAATGCAGAGTAAGTACTAATTGCCGACAATTTATGTGTGGCCATTTTATGCTATGCCCACTCTCGAATATGCAAGAAGTCATAATTTTCTCCGCACTTAAAAGTGTTACAAGTCTTATTTTAGTTTTTTTTAAAAAATAATGCTGGTAATTAATACAAAACTTGTTAAGTTAAAAATAGAACAAGTGCATACAATTGTTCTTTTTTTAATTAAGAAGTTTTATACTAATTACCAACGCGCATCACCCTACATAAATGAATAAAATTAATAAACCAACAAATTAAAGTATATTAAACATCAATTAAATAAATTACACATTAGTGCCTTCAAAAATTAATTGTAGACATATCAATAAAGACTAAGGTAATCAACTAAATATTCTAAGACTAAGGTAATCAACTAAATATTCTTACATTGTTTAGAATCCATCGGGCTAATTTTTTTATTCTAGGTAGCTGATTGAATATTTTATACTACCTAAAACTACACTTTGAAAACATGCCTAACGTCCAAGTAGAATATATAAAAAAATTTCAATCTTCATTTTCTTCACTAAGAAATCTTAGCTCTAGAAATGCAACCTGTTAGACAATTGAAACACACAAAAAAAATGAATTCTTAGAAAAGATAACCAAACAGATTAGCTAAGACTTACGCTCGGCAGAATCAAGTTTAAAGACACATAATAAAGTCTAACTAACTACGGAACCGCAATAGAGTTGAACCTGTAAGAATAAAATCACGATCGAGTTCAACTAACAATATATAGGACCTAGGTGAGTTCAGAATTAACCACAATCGAGTTGAACCAATAATACAACCACAACCAAGTTCAACCAATAATAGAAATGCAACGAAGTAAGTTCAACTAATAATATAATCCAAACAAGTTCAACCAATAATAGAACCCAAGTGAGTTACACCAACAATAAAACCCAACTGAGTTCAACAAATAATAAAACGACTTGTTCAACCAACAGCAGAGCTCAATTGAATTCAACCAATAATAGAACTAACTGAGCGCAACTGATAATAAAATCCAACCGAGTTCAACCAACAATAAAACCCAAGTGAATTAAACAAACAATAGAACCCAACTGAGTTCAACCAACAATAAAACCATTAGTTCAACCAACAACTAAACTCAATTGAATTCAACCAACACTAGAACCAATTGAGTTCAGCTGATAATAGAATCCAACTGAGTTTAACCAAGAATAGAACCACAGCTGAGTTTAACTAATAATAAAACCCTAAATGAAAACGAATAGCATACTCTTACTAGATTACTGAAGAGTAGCGGATAACTTATTATAAAGAAGCTTGCTCAGTATAGGCCTATAATAAATGATGTTTTATTTTTAAACTTAGTTAATCCAAGGTAAATGACAAATCAAACCTTTAATGTAAGAATATACAAGCATATTTATACCATGCCTCCTAGAAAACAATGAGCAAACTCTCTTCTCTTTGGATTCTTGAAACTTCTTACATTATCCGGATTTTCCTCCATCACCTTATCAACTAACTTTTCTATCTCAGCATGACCACATTTAAGATTCATTCAAATGAAATCATTTGGCGAGGATACTTGAAGTAAGAAAAACATAGAAAACCAGGTGCATACACGAGCAAAAATACACTGGAAGTATAGAGTCCATAATATCTTTCAACAATTATTTAACTGATTGTATAGTGTCTTATTCAATTGCTTTTTAAGCAAATTGATCCTTGGCTGAAAACTAAAAGTATCTACTTCCTTCCTCTTTTGCCCATCGATTGTTTTTTTGTGCTTGTTGATTTTATGCAGTTCCTATAAGTCTCCGACAACCATCTCTAGAAATCTCATCATTTAGGGTGAAACCATCATTACAAGTCCCAAATTCAATTAGAATGCTCTTCAAATTTGTAAGGCTACGAGGCAAATGATTCATCTCCAAAGATGATGAGTGATTGCACTGAGCAAAGTTGTCTTTCAAATAATAAGAACAGCCACATTAATTGAATAATCTATTCTAATTTAACAAATATCCTATTAGGAAAAAAAACTACTCTTTTTCCCGGCTTGGTAGCTTCACTGAAGGATCCAAAAGGTCAAGATCCACTATGAGATCTTCTTCCAGAGAAGCCTGTCATCGACATATGACGGCCCAACAGGTTCCCTTTCTTTCCGAATACACATATTCATTGTTGCATATGGATTAATTACCTGGGAGCACATAAGTTCTCTTAAAATTGGTGAAGGCTTAGAGGTTAAGCGAAGACCCTTATTAAGTCCCTGGATGTGTTTTACCTGAATGAAAACAATAGTCAAATAATCACCAAATTATATAAATTGCTCAAATAATACACGCTAGAAGTATTTCATTTCCAAGTATGCTCTTTAAATTGCTCAAATGAAAATCACTTAATGTCTTACCTGCTCTCTTTGGTCAAAATTTAGCTTTCGAGCGATGTTCGATTAATTTAAGGAACAAGAAGTATTTGCATTTTCCCTCATAGATGTGTTTTGAACATCCGACTACATAAAATTACAAACTAAAAAGAAACTTCAATAACGAAAAGTTAACTGTGTAAGGTTCTTACATTATACTATATTGTTATGTTTATCTGCAGAAAATCAGGACTTACGTGATTTACAAGATTATAGGGTCGTGACATGCCAATATGTTTCTTGCCAACTTGAGTTATACAGGACTTATTAACTCCTTGAAGTGAATTTGCCTAAATAAAACTAGTACTTAGATAACGATATGATTGTGTAAGATGAAATAGCTAATAAGAATATAATTGTAACTGTCATGGTTGTAAATGTCATCTTTACCCAAGTAGCACAACATGAAGCTAAATACAAGAAAATGAAAAGGGAATGGTTGTTTTGTTTTATTTGCACCTATATGTTCTCTTTACCTCTAATACTTTGCCTTTGCTGACTCACCTGCAATCAACCAAAATCAAGTTTGATAGTGTTTAAAAAAATTACCAAACACAAGATGTTTTGTGAGAAGACCACATTTTTGCGCATACAGAATGTGGACTCACTTGGTTTAGAGCATAAGGTGGCCTAGATGTATGAGCAGCTCCACCTTTACCCCTTAGTATGGCGGTATTTTTAATTTGACCTACATCCTTAACATACACCTCATTATTCTTAGCTAATGTAGGCATACTTGTCAAAGTATCTCTTATAGGTTCACCAGCTAAGGGTGTGGTATTCCTTTGATTCTCTTCAACATCATCACCCTAATCACAAACCAAGCGAAGAAATTAACGTCGATCTTATCCATAGTGTACATGTATTCATTATCTGTTTTGTTAATTATGGCAACTCAATAAGAAGTAATAAA
Source organism: Carnegiea gigantea (assembly GCA_029747015.1). Taxonomy (NCBI): domain Eukaryota; kingdom Viridiplantae; phylum Streptophyta; class Magnoliopsida; order Caryophyllales; family Cactaceae; genus Carnegiea; species Carnegiea gigantea. The sequence goes on from JAKOGI010000154.1 coordinate 897,929, forward strand.
ACCATTGTTTAGAAATGACGTGAGATAGAATATGCACATCACCTATTCATTAAGACTTCAAGTAAGTGACCTCTTGGTGTAAGGAATGAGAGAGAAATAGTGTAACACCTTAATTGGCAATTTCTTTTCACTATTCTTCCATAATGAAGAACCACGCTTGTCACATGATTCTTACCGGTCCTTTGCACCCCAATACAATATGTATCATTAGGACAGGCATGTATTTTGTCATATTCAAGGCATAAGTCCTTAAATAATTGCTTATAATTACTCCAAGATGATGGGATGGGGTCTGTATGGGGAAAACAATACTCAAAGCTAGAGCAGCATATTAAATGATTTAATAGACCCACCATACTTGCATTTCAAGTGGAGTAAGTGTAACAGAAAAGAGCGTTTTGAAAATTTTGAACCCTAATATAGCTCCTGTTCAACTTGTTCTAGGAGCCTTTCATATCCATCATCTTTGTCTACCATAGAAGTATCACCCTCATACGCCTCATTCCCTATCTCACCATTGTCTTCTTCATCCATATGACCCTCTTGATGAAACATGTCATTCCCATGATTTTCGTGCATCCTAAAAGTATCATTAAGTATTATCATAGTATCAATGTCACCAAAACCACTTTCTGAATGGGTATTAGTAGTATTGTGGCCTTTGTCACAAAAAAGTGAAGAAAGTTTAGAAATTTCGTCCCCATGATGCACACGCTCTTTATAGTATCGCCAATAACCATTAAACATGAGATGGTGTGCCATTTCTTCTTTTGTGAAGAAACAATTGTGTCTAACTTTGCATTTATTACAAGGGCATACGATGAGTTTACTACCCCCAGTATTGCAAAAGCAAATTCCAAAAATGACTCAACCCTATTCCTATATTCAAGAGAAGTTCTATGCATAAGAATCCAACTTTTATCCATTATAATTTCTAGCAATCCACCTAAAATGTCATCACATAAGTCCATATAAGCATTATCACTAAGCATTGGCAATCATTATAGGAAGAGGGGAAAAGAATCATAAGGGTCACACCAACAGATCAAAATCATGTGCTTAGAGCATACTACGTCATCAGAACTAAGCGAATTTAAACCACTAGCTACAAATTCAATCATATTAACAAGCCAAAGATGAAAATATTCTTTAACTTAGCAATGTGCTTGCATTTAAACATTGTTCAAGGCATAAAAATCATTGAGTAAATAGAAAAAAAGGAAAATTTGATAACACATTTTACACGTAAACAAGCAAAGGAAATTCTTTTTTAAGGAATGAAAAGCTAAGGAAGGCAAATAATTGTTTTGCAAAAAAATTCTTCCCATAAGAATTTGTTGTGCTTAACCATAAATACACTTTTGGTGGTATTAAATAATTTATATTTTGATCAATTGAGTTATGTGCAATAATTTTTAGAACCTACAAAAATTGAAATTATTTAGTGATTTATCAACATTTGAACAAATAGATGTACATGAATTTTGCGTTTTATTTTTCCTTAAAATAACGATAATAGTAGTAGCAACAACAATATTATTATTACTATTACTACTAGAAAATAGAAATAAAAGGGGCAATGCTGTTATTTTACAACCTATAGACCTATTTGTTGAAATGCTTATCGATGTTTAAATTATTTTCAATCTTCACATGCCCCAAAAATCATTTTGCAGGCTGCAGATGTAATTTTTTGATTATTTGATGCAGAAATAGTACAGCAAAATCAATGAACATATTTCTGACTAAGCAGTTCAGAAAAGAAGAAACTAAAATGTGAACTCTAGTCTTTTCAATTCGTTGGCATTGAATTCAATGCGGGGGAATGTCCATCCTTCATTACTATTGCTAAATAGCAAGTGCTTACGCCTAAATAAATCGAAATCGAGTAAGAAAGATAAACTGTGGGTGCAAATTATTGTCATAATTTTTAAATCAAACGGTTGCCAATTATTTTTGATTGGGAAAGTTTTTAAAGACTAGTATTATAGGATATAAGTTTTCAGATTACCAATCTTAATTTGTATCTCTTTTCACTTCAAAAGGCAAGAAGACAGTAGTGAAACTTTTAGTAGTGAATTAATTTGAGGTCAGATATAAACTAGGTTCTATGTATGTTCTTGATCTTTGCTTGAGTACTCTTTTCCAATGCCTTTAAGTGCAATGCCCATATGAATTACAGTCAAATTAAATGACTAGACCAAGCACAAATATGTGATCATAAAACCCATAAGCTAAAATAGATCACACATTTTTATTGCATGGGAAGGGTTTACATTAGCATGAAAGGTGGCCAGCTTCTTTGTGTGAACACATATTCCATTAGTACTACACCTAATACACTTTCACTAATAAATCTCAGTACATAGCTAATCACAATAATATAATTAATGCATGTATGCAAATTAAGCTCTATAACTTTGATCACCACCATCATCATCAGGAGAAACATGCTGCAGTGAACTAGACTTGACCACAATAGAGGGGTTATAAGAGTACCAATCAGCTCAGAACAAGCAGTTGTGGCCTATCTTTGCACGAGCTGAGGGACCTATCTCTAACACATTTGACAGCTTGAATCCAAGTGAGATTTGCCTAGATTAAGTTTTGTGTAGTTGTGGTCTACATGAGCATGATCAAATGAGATAAATAATGAATTATAGAGTTCAAGTACTATTACTTGACTCGGGCATTAAGGTCAACTTTGCTAGAACTGCAAAATTTATCCAGGTTTATGGAAACTAATTGAAGCTTAGCATTTATCGAAGCATGTCAAACTCACATCAAAGATACATAACAAAGCATGTGTATTAAACCCATACAAAGAATATCGTGTATAATTGCTCTTGGCATCTTCAGCCATAATCAATGTCATCTTGTACATGATTAATACATAAGCAATTACATGGATCATCGATAATTAGGAATGCAGATCACAAGGGATTTGAGTGTCTCTACTAATTGTGGTCTATGTGCAATCTTCAATGCAGATGGTTCTTTTGAACAAAAATGACTAAATCAATCGCTTGTACATGCATTAGTATGGCCTTTATTCCATGAATGCATAACTCAATCTAACTATAAGACGTGTTCACTGACCTTGTTACTCAGGGAAATAGATCAAACTTGGAACACTAAATTAATTCATAACCACTTCTGATTGGCATAAAACAAAACGTATTAATCCACACTTTTTGTCCTTAAATGACACAAATTAGGAACAAAAGGTTACATAGTTCAGTTAAACCCAACTGCGATCTAGTTCTAACATGCGCCCCTAGATTCTTTATTTTTCTTGGTATATGCAGTTTGCGAACCAACTCTTAGCTCTAGAATTCAAAAGGTTATTTGGAGGAAGAGAAATAGGTTTGGTGTTTGTTGGTATAAGCCGTAAAAGCAACAAAAGTTTATGTTAACCAGAAGGCTTCCAAAAATGGGTTCATCAAAACCAAATCTCAATCCAATAGTTCATCTCTACTTCAATAAAATAACTCCTCACTAATCTCAATTTCTCTAAAAATAATTTACTAAAAACCAAATCTTAACAACACAATAGTATTGAACAACACAATAGTATTTAACAACATCCCCTTCAAACTAAATGGAACATGCTAGCACAGCACCCCTCATCCCTAACTCAATAAATTACATTGACGAAGTTCTACATTACTATAATCAAAATCAGACATAAAACTTTAGCAATAGCTCTAGCAAAGTTCACATAGACATTAAGATTTTCCATGTTAAGCATAGATCAATGAATTTACAAACAAATGGAATTGCCCAAGAAAATCAATATAAAAAATAGACTGTCAGATTCAGCCCACACAATAATTTAATCAACGACTAAGACTAACTGATTAGAGGTACGCATGCAACTATCTGCAATCAAGTTGTTGTATTGGAATCTGATTAAGAATTTCAGAGCAAATTTAAATCCCCGAATATAAGTGTGTGATAGAGTTCGATACATTTGACTATTCAAGACCTGAGTGATGTTAGCTAACTAACCGATCAAAACATTTCCACTTAACATTCTTATCACATGTATCTGGAAACTCATTCTAAAGACTAAGATCAACACCAAAGTTCACTAAAAAAATTAAATCAAAACAAAAATTGAACCAAATACCATAACACAGAATTGCATTCACAAATCAGAAACTACCTTTGCGAAATAATAATTAAAGAAACATATAAAATTTGATTTACTAAGTCTAGTCTTTACCAAAATTTTATGGTGCATAAGTATCCAACCTATGTGAAGACTGTCTAGATTTCACTAACATATTACACAAATGTCAAAAACTGCCTCTGCTAAACCAAAGTTGCTTATTGGCATGAAACACATTTCACGAACATATTGCAGAAATCATAAGGTGGATTTATTGCTTATTGGCATTAAATTGAATTAAACTACACAAATAAGCATTAAAGTCACCAATCACCGATTTCTATGAGATATCAATAGACATAGGCACCTGGATTGAGATGGAGATGTGCTCACTTCAGATTGAAATGCCAATTCACATTCAAATTGGGAATTGAGACTTGGCTCACTATATTATGATGTATAAGAATAAAAAATTGTGAGGCTTCTTTAAGTGGCTACCCAGATGTTCGATTGAATGCTTCTTCATGGGAAATCATGAGGCTTCTTTAAGTCATTGCTCAGAATTAAAAATCGTGAGGCCAGATTCAAGATGAATTCACCCGCCAAACGCACACCCAGATGATGGAACAAGGCATGGAAGGGTATGACTAAGGAGTTCAAACTCTGAAGAAGTTTGTGTCTCATAGAATTCACAACCTAGATAAAAAAGGAATTAAGGAGTTTGCATTCTAGGGATTCAGCTGTGCTGGAGCCATTTTGCTTTATTAGGGAGGCATTAGACGACGGTGCCTCCAATATTAAGTACTTGCTAATCTTTCCTTTATTAATATGTCTAATTATAATTTGACTTTGTTAGATATTTTGTGTATTTTTTTAATGTTTGTTTTATTCCTTTGGCTAGTATATTTAGATAAAAGTATTAAAATATTTTATGTAAATTACCTCATTAATATAATAAAAAGTACTTATAAAAGCTCTTTTGAGTTCCCCACATTTAAAAACTATAGGAATAGGTTCACAATTTACCCACACTTGTTAAATGAGGAATCGAGGAAGCTAGCTAATCTTATCATTTTTCTCCCCATACTATAATCAAGTGTGATGATACAAATACGGAATGATACATTATTTTTTGTAGTGTCACCTAACACCAATATGAAAGGAGTAGGTCTAATTCGTGTCTCGAAGCCATTCAATAAGCTTATAAGGCATCGTCCAGCTTTTTAGCTGAACATTCCTTAATCTGGAAACCATCTTCCCTAAAAAAAACTCGACCTCACGGTTGAAAATTTTGACTTAGCCACCATTTTTGAAATGCTAGCTGAAACCAGCCTTATGATGCATCCCAGACTTCTTAAGCAGTGTCTCTAACTTCTTTTCGATAAACTAAGTGCCCCCATCACCCATCAACAAAAAGGGCACTCTATATCGAGAAAAGATCACCTTTTTTATGAACTTGGCACCAATTTATCATCATTGGTGGGGCTAGCAAGTGCCTTTATAGACTTAGAAACATAGTCTACAGCCATAAGGATCTACTTGTTGCCACAAAAAGGGGAAATAGCCACATGAAATCAACGCCCCAAACATCGAAATCTTCTACTTTAAGAATTTCATTCTTTCTTGAGATGTTTCCTTCTGTTGGCATCTATCACATTCTTGAACATATTTGTTGATGTCTTCCAGCAATGTAGGACGAAGAATCCCCGCTTGAGGTACCTTGGCCATAGTCTTGGATTGCTAGTGTACCCTCTAGAAGGAGAATCACAAAAATGAAAGATCACACATTCGGCTTCAACCCCAGGAAGATAACATAGATCAACCCCATCGTTACAATGCTTAAAAAGAAAAGGTTCCTCCCAAAAATAAGACTTGAAGTCATAGAAGACTTTCTTCTTTTGGTGCTACGTCGCATAGCATCATAAAACTCCATAAGCAAAGTAATTGGCAATATCAACAAACTACTTGGTCACGCTGCAAAGGACTGCTATGAGATGCTTACCACGAAAATCATTATTGATGGGGTGATTACCTACCACATTTTCAGCTTCTACCTTATCCTTGACCTCAATGGCAAACTCTTGTAGTGGAACAATCCACATGATGTGCCAAGGCCCAGCAGCCTTCTTATCTAGGAGATGCTTGAGTACGGAGTGGTCAGTTTACATAACATTGGAGCATATCAAGTATGGACGGAACTCTTGGAGAAAATAAACCATCCTAAGCAACACCTTCTTAGTCATGGTATAATTTTGGTAGAAACCATCAAGTGTCTTATTAGCATAGTAGATAATGTAGGTTTCTTAACCTCTGTTGCCCCAACACCACTCAAACCACATGGTCACTAGCATCATACATTATCTTAAATAATAAAGTCTAATTTAGAAGTTGGATGATGAGGGGAGAAATGAGAGCCTACATAATCCAGCAAATAACCTCAAGACACTTATCAATAAACATAAACGGGGTGTCTTTGGTGAAAAGTTGAGTTAGAGGCTTAACAATCTTAGAGAACTCCTTAACAAACTAGTGATAGAATCCCACATGACCGAGGAAACTCCTTATTCCCTTAATAGATATAGGAGGTCAAAACTAGTTAATAACCTTGATATTAGCTTTATCCACCTCGATGCCCTATGAGAGATAACATATAATGCTCATATAATGCCCTGACCGTCTCTTGGGTCATAGACAATTGCCAATAATGGCTTAAAGGATCATTGACTAGCCACACAAGTCACCATAAGTCTTTTTAGCATACTTCGTGCTTGCTCACAGGCTGCCTGAGAAGCTTCCCAAGAGATTATCATCCCAAGATTGCTCCCCAGCAAGCACGCTTAAGAGGGGAGTTCTTAAGAGTGGGTTTCTCGAAAAGAAATGTGCACCTTCGGTGACATAAGTAGTCACTTCTATCCTTCTAAGCCATACTCAAGGTGTTACAATCATCCCCACTTGAAGCGCACAACGTCCCTGTTGTGCCTTACAAACCGACAGAGTTATAAGTCTTCTTGATCGGTGCTAGGTGACTGCCCATGGGCTCTCCATTCACTGGTGCAGGTCACGGTCGCGAGTTAGCTCTAATACCATCTATAATGCCCCCTAGGCCGTGGACAGTTACCAGGAATCACTTTAAGGATCATCAATTAGCCCCACAAATGACCACAAGTCTTTCCAGTGTGCTTCACCCTCGCTCACACGCTGCCTGAGAAACTTCTCAGGCGGTCACCCATCCCAAGATTGCTCCCCAGTAAGCATGCTTAACTATAGAGTTCTTAGAAGTGGGCTTTCCGAAAAGAAACGTGCATCTTTGATGATATAAGTAGTCACTTTAATTCTTTTAAGCCACACTCGGGGTGTTACACAACATGTCCCAAAATGCCCCCTCTTTTACTATGATGTGATGTTTTTCCTAACTCAACATCAAGTTGACTTCCTCATATTTATGGAGTACTGCTGTTAAATTTTCTAAATACAAATCGAAGGTACCACTATGGACTGACAATTCATCTATGAACACTTCCATGATTCGATATAGTTGGACAAAATAGCATGAAATATTGAAAAATGACAGGAGCATCACATAACCGAGAAAGCATTTTGTGATGAGCAAAGGTACCTGAAGGACATGAAGGGTCATCCTCTCTTGATCAGTTACAGGGATAGGAATTTGGAAGGAACATGAATAGCCATCCAAGTAATATAAGAAAGAACGCCTGGCCAACATGTCCAATATATGATCAATTAAGGGGAGAAGAAAATGGTGCTTTCAGGTGCTTTTACTTTGTTTTCTATAATAATACACAGGCATGACCTAGTGACAGTACTAGTAGAAATGATTTCATCGCACTCATTCTTAATAGCGAGCATCCCACCCTTTTTGGAAACTACTTGAACTGGACTCACCCATTTAATATATGAGATAGGATAGATAATTTCAATATCAATTAGTTTGACAGCCTTCTTTTTCACGACTTCTTACATATTAGGATTCAAAGATCTTTGAGGTTGTCTAGAGGGTTTATAACCTTCATCAAGAAAAATCCCATGAACGCTAACCAAGGGGCAAATTCTCTTGATATCATCAATGCTATAACGTACGACACCACCTCTGCTTTCTGAGCGCATTGAGCAATTTTTCAAGTTGGGGGCCATCGAGTTCAACACTGAAAATAATAGCGAATGTATGATTACAACCAAGAAACCTATGCCTGAGGTTAGGGGTGGCAATGGGGCGGGTACAGGATGGGTTTAGTTGAACCCTCACCCATACCCATTTTCAAAATTAATAACCATATCCATACCCTTACCCATCAAATGTTGTGAAGCTATACCCATACCCATATCCACTTGGTATAGTGGGTGTGCGGGTTTTATTCTGGTGTATATAGACACAAAAAAATTAAACCTATTTTATACCTATATTCAACATCAAATAGCCAATATATCACATTAACACCAAACTTTTAACAACATATCATTTGACATCAAAACGTGTCATTTTTATGGTACTTTTACACCTATTTGATGCTCATTATAATTATTATTTTCAGGTTTTTATTTGATTTTATTTTGTTTTGTAGGTTTTGAACAAAATGACAATAATTACACAAAAATGCAAAAAATGCAAGAAAAATACAGAAAATGAAGAACAGGGCCGACTTGACTCAAGCTGATTCGAATCGCTAGGCCTATTTGCTGTTTCAGCCCATGGAAAAAAGAAGGAAAAAAAGGAAAATAGAATTAGAAAAATCCCCCGCCTCCATGTGCGCCTCGCGTGACCTGTTACCCCCTCTTTTAATCTTCCTTTCTCTTTCCTTTTCCCAGCTTCAACTCTGAAATCCCGACATCCATCCCCCTGCTCCACCATTGCTCCATCTCCGTCCTCATCCCTCTCTCTTTCTCTTTGATCCTATATGTTATTTCAAGCAAGCTAGCACACCACCCCATCCTCATCCACCCCACATTCCAAGCAATGAACGCCAGCGAAGCCCTGTATCCTGTGCCCACACGTCTGGAAGATAAACGATGAAGATTGAAGGAAGCACTGGCATAAATCGCAAAAGCGAGTTCCAGAAGAGAGGTTAGGCAATCTTAAGGTTTAGTTAGTTTAATTTTGGCAATCATATTCTCGAAATTCAGACGCATTTTCGTTTCAATATCTATGGTTAGGGTTTCTTGTTAGTTAGTCATGGGTTTCGAATTTGATGCAATTAAGTGCTGATTTTATCAAATTACAGTTGATATTTATGAATTAAGTTGTTATTGTAATGATCTTGGCCAAGGTTAGTCAAATTTCTCAGTTTTCCCCCATCCCCTATTCAATTTTTGGATCATGATGGCCTAGGCGTTATCATCATTAACGGTGATGGATGAGCTTTGTCTTGAACTAGTTGGTAGTAATTTTCACTCTTTATCTTCCCCTGTGCTAAGTTCTGGGTGTATTCGTTCTCTGTTTTGGTTCGCTCTATGCTCTTCTAGCATCACTTTTAATTGCTCCAAAGCATTGCTGAAAATCGAGTAGTTTATTCTGGGCCTGGTGATAATAATAAACATAGTTAATATGCTTTACTTTATTGAATGATATAGTTGATCGATGATGATTCTGATTCTAATTTTGTGGGTTAGCTTTGTTGATGTTAAATGATGATGATGATACAGTTTGTTTACCATTTAGTTGATTGATGATAATGATTCTAGTTCGATGATTCAAATATGGAGATTCCTCTTTTGAGGAGTTGATTGTTGGTGATGATGTGCTAATTGTGCCTGAGTTGGTTAAGTTGCTAAGTTGATAGTTGATTATTGTGTTCTATTTTCAACTTCCCTCCCCTTTCCCAGTAGCTAATTTTTGTCTGTGATGCTAGTGGTTGTTGGTTGTGATTTGCTCCCGGTTTCCCCTCCCCCATTTTCGTCTTTGTTGAAGTTCAATGGTGTTTTGTTGTTTTGTTGTTTGATTTGGTGCTCATATAATACTCCCTTTAAGTCTAGTTTAATTGTTTTCCTGGATTATGTTAGTCGTGATTATGAGTGAGTATTAGGTTTATTCCTTTCAAGTGGTTGAGTTTGGTTTTGATGCTTCATGTAGGTTAAAGAATATTAGAATTTGCAAATATCTAGGGAATATTTAGAATTTAATTTGTTTGTAAGCTTTAACCTCAGTTATTCACTGTTTTAATTAATTTAGAAAGATGTTAGATTAGTTTAATTTCGTGTTTAGTGACCGTAATCTTAACCTCGTCCCCAAGGACACAACCCTCACAGCGAAAACCGTACACTTGCGGCACTTTTTCTTATCACTTAAAATTACCTAACAAGTTTTTGGCACCGTTACCGGGGACGACAGCATGAGATTAGGTCATATTTTCATTTTCTTAGCTCCTTTCTTATTCGTTGCTTTGGTTTGCTTTATTTATTTCATCCTTAGTTGTTTTGTTTATTAGTTGTGATTTGTTTAGGCGATTTGTTTTGCTCATTTTGTGACTTTATTATTATTTTACATGGATCTCATTTTACTTTCTTTATTTTCGTATCGATTGTCACTTATCTTAGTTATTTCTTGATATTCAAAAATCTAAAAAAAGTAGAAAAGCTAAAATCTCCCAAAAAAAGAAACAGAAAAACCATAAAATCACTAAAAATTAGAAAAGCTTAAATATTGAAAAAAAAAATTTGAAAAATTTGAAAGCCACCAAAAAAAGGTTATGTGGCAGTTTTGAGTTTGGTTTTTAAGGGACTATTTTATTTGTGTTTACAAATTGACAAAGCTTTTGGCGTAGTTACTTTTTGTGTGTAATAGTCTTTAGGGTTGAGTTACTTTTTCATTTGATTTTGTGTTTGCCATAGGAAAAAGAAGGGAAAAAAAAAAAGAAAATCTAAAAATCTAAAAAAAAAAGAAAAAGAAAAGACAAAAAATAGGATTTCTTTTGGTGAAGGTGTGAGGTTTATATAACTAGTTGGGTTAGAGACCCTGAAGATCAAAGACTCGTTAGGAGTAAACCTGATCCTAACTTGGAACCTGAACCTGAACTTAAGCTTGAATTAGAGACCATGGCACAAGAAAGGACTTTGAGTGATATTTCTATCCTCCTAGGACTGCTTTGCCATCATGATTTGTTATGCCTATTCTTGCACTAAATGTGACCTTTGAATTGAAACCCCATTATACTCAAATGCTCCCTAAATTCATGGGTTTAGAGGATGCTTATTTGCTTTTAAGGGAATTCGAAGAAGTTTTTTCCATGATGCATTTCCCTAACATTCCCGTTGATGTTGTGGGAATGAAATTGATTCCGTTTGCTTTGAAAGATTTTGCTAAATGATGGATGTATGGCTTGGCCACTAATTCTGTTACTTCTTGGAATGATTTTGTAAGATTGTTCTTAAGAGAATATTTCCCTAATGCCAAGACCGTTAAGCTGAGGAATGAAATCAATCAATTTGTATAACTTGATAGGGAATCTTTTTAGAAATATTTTGATAGGCTCATAACTTCGTTTGCCCAATGTCCCCATCATGGGTTAGACCAAGCATGTTTGTGTCAGATTGTATATGAAGGACTTGACTAGCAGACTAGGACTATAGTAGAGCCCATGTGTCAAGGTGGCTTTCATTCTAAGAGCCCCACAGCTGCTTGGGAGTTTTTAGAGGACTTGGATGAGAAAACCATGCAGCAGAAAACTGCTCGTGATGATAGCCTGAGTTCTAGGTTTGCAAAGGATGGTTTGCATTCTATCTCTGATGCTGGCCACTTAGAGTCTAAGATTGTTGTTTTAGAAAACATATTGAAGGGAATATCTCCCCATATGTCTCAACTACCTCAGATTTCTATAGTGTCTTGTTCTCATTGTCAGGCTCTAGATCATTCAATGAGTGTTTGTCCTCATTTGCCCATCAGTTAGCAACTGCATAGGAGCAAGCAAGTATGGCTTTTCAAAGGCCTAAGAGTGACCCTATCTCCCCTTATTACAACCTAGGGTGGATAAATCACCCTAACTTTCATAAAATAATGGACCAAATGCTGTGGTTCCTAATTCTCAATCTAGGATGTTTCCTGGAAACAACTCCCAGCCCATCTCTCATCCTTCACACTCCTTTCAGAGACCTGCTTTCTCAGGTGTGCCTAATGCACCTAGACCTCCATCTCCCATAGCTTAAGTTCAACCTTCTTCTGATTGTACTCATATTGATAAATGGGAAAGGAGAATCAATAACAATGTGGAGAGAATGATTAATGCTAATATGGAAATAATGATGAGAATGATGACTGAATAGTTTTTTCAGTTAGCATCATCTTCTAGTGAACCAGGTACTTTCCCGAGTCAACCTGAAGTGAACCCTAAGGGTCATGCCTCCTCTTCTTCTGGAAACCCTGATAAGCCTGTGAGGAAAGTAAATGCGGTTATATCTCTCCGTTTTGGTCAAGAGGTTGATAACCAAGTGAGAAATCCTAATGAACCTTACAGATTTCCTCATCAATTCTTCCAGAATTCTTCCCCCTCTTCCACTCCAGAGACTGGTCCATCCAGTTAGTCAGGGGATATTCTTTATGGTGTCCCTAATGCTTCAGATAATCCTCCCTCTCCTAAGTCACCTTCTAAGGAAAAGGAGCCTCAAGAAAAAGGCTCCTCTGGGTCAACGAGTTCTTCACCTTCTAAGAGTTCTTCTCCCCCTTCTTCTGAGAGAATCCAGATATCTTTGCCTCCTTTCCCCTATAGGCTAAAGAAGAAACATCAAGATCATATTGAGAAGATGAGAGAGACCTTCTCCTAAGTCAACATCAACATTCCCTTACTTGATGCTATTCAATAGATGTCTCCTTATGCTAGATTTTTAAAGGACCTATGCACTGCAAAGAAAGCAACTGGTGTACCTAAGAAGGCCTTCTTAACTTCTTGTGCTAATTCTATCCTTTCTCAGATTCCAGTGAAGTATAAGGACCGCAGTTGCCCTACTGTGTCTATAGTCATAGGGGACCAACTCATTCACAGAGCATTGCTTGACTTAGGGCTAGTGTTAACTTGATACCCTTTGCTGAGTATGACAGGCTAGAGTAAGGTGAGCTGAAACCTACCAGGCTTGTCATTCAATTGGCTGATAAATCGACTAGAGTGCCCCGCGGGATAGTTGAGAATGTGCTTATTAGAGTGTGTGAATTTATTTACCTGGTGGACTTTGTTGTGATTGAAACCAAGAAGGTGTCCAACTCAGCTAGCTAGCTTCCTGTGATTCTAGGGTGTCCTTTCTTGGCCATTGCTAATGCCCTTATCAACTGTAGGAATGGTATGAAGAGACTGTCTTTTGCCAACATGACTATGGAATTAAATATCTTTGACATGCAAAGATAGCCTTCTGGTTTTGATGATATAAAATTTTCTACTCTTAACTGGGTAGGGGATTTTATATTTGATGATGCTTTTGAAGGTGTATTTGCCACTGAGTACGAATCATTTCTTATAGATGATGAGCCTGAATATGATGTGTTTGAGTTTGATAACTTGTGCTCTATTGCTGATTATTTACTCACTGCTATGTCTGAATCTGTTGCTGAATATGTTTCCCCTATTGCTCTTAAATTGAAACCCCTTCCTGATTCTCTTAAGTATGCATTCCTAAGAGCCGATAAATCCTTACCTGTCATTATTGGTTCCAATTTGGATCGGGACCAAGAGGACAAATTGATTTCTTTGCTTAGAGAGAACAAGGAAGCTCTAAGATGGACTTTAGGGGATATTAAGGGTATTAACCCTTCTATTATGCAACATTGAATTCATTTAGAGGACCATGTTAAGCCATACCATGGCCGTCAAAGGCATTTGAATCCCACTTTATAGGAAGCAGTTAAGAAGGAAGTGTTGAAATGGTTAGGCCATGGGATCATTTATCCTATTTCTGATAGTGAGTGAGTTAGCCCTGTTCAAGTTATTCCTAAGAAGACCAGTATTACCGTGATTAGGAATGATAAGAACGAGTTAATCCCTACTCGAGTTCAATCTGGGTGGCGTGTGTGTGTAGATTATAGAAAATTGAATGTTGCCACTTGAAAAGACCATTTTCCCCTTCCCTTCTTGGATCAAATGCTAGAGAGGTTAGTTGGATATTCCTTCTATTGCTTTTTAGCTGGATATTCCAGTTATACCCAGATCACTATTATTCCTGAGGATCAGGAGAAGACTACTTTCACTTATCTATTTAGAACATATGCCTTTAGAAGAACACCCTTTGGACTATGTAACGCCCCTACTACCTTTCAAAGATGCATGATTTCTATTTTCTCAGATTTAATTGAGCAATGTACGGGAATTTTTATGGATGACTTTTCTGTATTTGGATCTTCTTTTGATGATTGCTTGTCTAATCTGAGAAAAGTGTTGGAAAGGTGTTGGGAGAAAATTTTAACTTTGAACTGGGAGAAATGTCACTCCATGGTTAAAAAGAGTATAGTCTTAGGACATATTATTTCCCAAGATGGAATTAAGGCAGACAACGCTAAAACTGACCTGATCATTTATCTTCCCCCTCTTACTTGTGAAAGAGGTGCGGTCTTTCCTTAGGCATGCTGGTTTTTATCGTAGTTTCATTAAGGATTTCAGTAAAACTACAAAGCCTTTGTCCAATCTATTAGCTAAGGATGTGCCATTTCATTTTTGGGAAGAGTGTCATGAGGTATTTTCTAAGCTTAAGAAGGCCTTAACCTCTGCTTTTATTCGTCATCCTCCCATTTGGGGAGAACCATTTGAATTGATGTGTGACGCATCTAATTATGCTATTGGGGTTATGTTAGGACAGCATATTGATAAGAAACCCCATGTTATTTACTATGCTAGTCACGCATTGAATGATGCCCAGCTGAATTACGCTGTTACTGAGAAAGAATTTTTGGCTGTGGTCTTTGGTTTTAAAAAGTTTAGATCCTGCTGATTGGGTCATATGTGATTGTTTATACTGACCACTCTGCCCTTAAACTCCTTCTTTCTAACAAGGATGCTAAGCCTAGACTTGCGAGATGGATTCTGGTTTTATAAGAATTTAATTATGAAATCAAGGATAAGAAAGGTTCTGAAAACCTTATAGCTGACCATCTGTTTAGGATCATCTGTGATAGAAAGAGTAAGTCCAGTATTTCTGAGTGCTTCCCTGATGAGTAATTGTATGCTGTTCACCCTGATCCTTGGTATGCTGATATTGTGAATTACTTAGCTGCTGGTAGGATACCTGAGGGTTAGACTAAGAATGACAAAGATAGATTCTTCCACCTTATGAAGTTCTTTGCTTGGGATGACCCATATCTGTTTAAGTACTGTTCTAACCAAGTCTTTAGGAGGTGCATGCCCGACCATGAGATGAGAAGTGTCCTTTCTTTTTGTCATGACCAGGCAGTGGGGGGCATTTTAGTGGTAGGAAAACAGCAGCCAAGATTCTTCAATGTGATCTTCACTAGCCGACTTTATTCAAAAATGCATTTGAATATTACAAGAGTTGCCCTAGATGCCAGCAGTTGGGTAGGATAACCAGGAAAGATATGATGCCACTGAACCCCATCATTATGGTGGTGGTTTTTGATGTGTGGGGTATTAATTTTATGGGGCCATTTCCATTATCTTTTGGGAATGAGTACATTTTGTTAGCCATGGATTATGTTTCTAAATGGGTTGAGGCCATCCCTTCCAGGATCAATTAACCAAAAGTGGTTGTGAAATTTCTTAGGGAGAATATCTTTGCTCGATTTGGTACCCCCCGAGCTATCATTAGTGATCAGAGCACCCATTTTAATAATAGATCTTTTGATGCCTTGTTAAAGAGGTATTCCATAGTCCACAGGCTTGCTACTCCCTACCATCCCCAAACCAGTGTCCAAGTTGAAGTGTCCAATCAGCTGATTAAGCAGATTTTGAAAAAGACATTGAGTAGGCATAGGAAAGACTGGGCTAATAAGCTAGTAGATGCTCTTTGGGCATATAAGACGGCTTTTAAAACTCCCTTAGGTATGTCACCTTATACGGTAGTTTATGGTAAGCCTTGCCATTTCCCTGTGAAGATAGAGCATAAAACTTGGTAGGCCATTAGGAAGCTTAACTATGACTTGACTGAGGCAGGTGAAGAGAGACGACTGTAGCTGAGTGAGATTGATGAGATTAGAGCTGAGGCTTATGAGAGTGCTCGATCGTATAAAGAGAGGGCAAAGTTGTTTCATGATCGACATAATTTCAGAAAGAAATTTGCCCCGAGAATGCGAGTACTCTTATATGACTCTAGGCTCTATTTGTTTCCAGGAAAATTGAGGTCCCGATGGACGGACCCTTATGTTGTCTCACATGTTTTTCGCTATGGTACAGTTGAAATTCAGGATTCTCAGATTGGTGCCACCTTCAAAGTAAATGGCCAGTGTTTGAAACCATTTCTAGAGCTGCCGAGCCAAGAAGATGTGGAGTGTCTGATACTCCATGAACTTAGCCATGATCAGTGATTGAGATCTGAAGTAGCTTGGGTCTACTTAGCACCCGACTTGGTTTGCTAGAAACTTCTTATCTTCTCTCTCCTTCTTTCTCTCTTTCCTTCCTTCTTTGTTTTATTCCACCTTTTTTTTGTACAGTTGACTGTTTTTCTTCCCTATAATTCGTTGTTTTCTTTTTAAGTCTAGTTTTTGAACATATGTCTGCTTTTTAGGTTTTTCTTTTGGTCTTTAAGTGTCTATTCCACTCCTAATGAAGACGTTGTCAAGTTTTAGTGTGGGGGCAGGGCACCCATGTGTACATATTTTTCTTTGAAAAAAATTTTTGAAAAAGCCAAAAAGATTTTCGTTTTGTTTTTGGGACGTTTGTGCTGTGTTTAATTAACTTAAATTCCTTGTGCTTTGGGTATTAGCTTGTATATAAATAGGATGTGCATGAGAAATCTCCAACCCTAATGTGACATTCTAAGCCCTAGTTCTAGCCCTAATGTTCATTATAGATATATAATCCAATCCTTTTTTATCCTTACATCATGATTTTTTGGTCTTAGGCTTCCGTGGATGATTCTCCCACTTGCTTGGGACACGATTACTCGAGAAAATAATGAATGAATGTTATCAATAAAGAGAGGAAAATGAGAAACGAATAAGAGATGGAATAAAATTTGGAGTGACAAGTATCCCTTTAAGGCATGCACTACTGGGCGTTACCCTTTGAGGCACGTATTAATGGGTGTTACCTTTGAGGCAATATTGCTACTAGAAAAGCTTGCTTCCAATGTTAGTATGATAATAATGTAGTTGTATCAGTCAAGTGGGATTGAGTCTAATTCTAGTAAAGCTAAGTCCTGGGATGATGATATACTTGCGCACAAGCACTGGGATGGATTCAGAATCTTGATGTTCAATCGGGTGAAAAATTAGTGTTTCGATATCATTTATGAGGTAGAGGGCTTTGAAGTGCATTCTGTGTATATGCAGGTCAATAACTTGGTTACATGGGTGATTTAGTTGATTAGAACGTGTGCATATGTTTTCCTAATTTTGCACATATTAGTTTTGAGAAAAAAACCAAAAATATTTTTCTTTATTTTTGAAATAATTTTTATGGGTAGTTCACTTAAAAACCCTCACGAGATCTAACTCATCCACTTAGGAGACCAAGAGGTTTAAAAGGCTTGTTGTATATGCTAAATGAAACCGTGATTCCTAAAACAGTGTGTTAGGATTTTCTTTTTCTTATTTTTCATTTTCTTTTAGTTAGTTTAGTTTATTTTACTCGAGGACAAGCAAAATCTTGGTGTGAGGGTATTTGTTCGTGCTAAAAATGTGTCATTTTTACGGTACTTTTACACTGATTTTATGCTCGTTATAATTATTATTTTCAGGTTTTTATTTGATTTTATTTTGTTTCGTAGGTTTTGAACAAAATGAGAACAATTATGCAAAAACACGGAAAATGCAAGAAACAATACTGGAAATGAAGAACTGGGCCGACATGACTCAACCGATCCGAATCGCTAGGCCCATTTCCTATTTCAGCCCATGGAGAAAAATAAAGAAAATAAAGGAAAATAAAACCAGAAAAATCCCCCGCCCCTATATGCGCCTCGCGTGACCCTTTACCCCCTCTTTTAATCTTCCTTTCTCTTTCCTCTACTCGGCCTCAACTCTGAAATCCCGACATCCATCCCTTGCTCCACCATTGCTCCATCCCCATCCTTATCCCCCTCTTTCTCTTCGATCCTATCTGTCCATTTTCAAGCAAGCTAGCACAACGCCCCATCCTCATCCACCACGCATTCCATGCAACGAATGCTAGCGAAGCCCTGTATCCTCTGCCCATGTGTCCCGAAGATGGATGCTGAAGATTAAAGGAAGCACTGGTATAAATCGTAAAGGCAAGTTCCAGAAGAGTGGTTAGACAATCTTTAGGTTTAGTTAGTTTAATTTTGGCAATCATTTTCTCAAAATTCAAACACATTTTCGTTTCAATTTCTAGGGTTTGTTGTTAGTTAGTTGTAGGTTTTAAATTTGATGTAATTAAGTTACGATTTTGTCAAATTATAGTTGATATTTATGAATTAAGTTGTTATTGTAATGATCTCAGCCAAGGTTAATCAAATTTCTCCGTTTTCCCCCCATCCCTTATTCAGTTTTTCGATGATGATGGCCTAGGCGTTACCACCATCAACGGTGAGGGATGAGCTTTGTCTTGAACTGGTTAGCACTTTTTATGATTTTTGCTCTTCATCTTCCCCTGTGCCGAGTTCTGGGTGTATTCGTTCTCTATTTCAGTTTGCTCTCTGCTCCTCTAACTTCTCTTTTAATTGCTTTAAAGCATTGCTGATAATCGAGTAGTTTAATCTGGGCCTGGTGATAATGAGTAGCATAGTTAATATGCTTTGTTTTATTGAATGATATAGTTGATTGATGATGATTCTAATTCTGATTTTGTGGGTTAGCTTCATTGATGTTGAATAATGATGATGGTACAATTTGTTCACCATTTAGTTGATTGATGATAATGATTCTAGTTGGGTGATTCGAATATGGAGATTGCTCTTTTGAGGAGTTAATTGTTGGTGATGATGTGGTGATTGTGCCTGAGTTGGTTAAGTTGCTAAGTTGATAGTTGATTATTGTGTTCTGTTTTCGACTTCCCTTCCCCTTCCTAATAGCTAATTTCTGTTTATGATGCTAGTGGTTGTTGGTTGTGATTTGCTCTCTATTCCCCTCCCCTATTTTGGTCTTTGTTGAAGTTCAATGGTGTTTTGTTGTTCTGTGGTTTGATTTGGTTCTCATATAATGCTCACTTTAAGTCTGGTTTAATTGCTTTCCTAGATTATGTTAGTCGTGATTATGAGTGAGTATTAGGTTTATTCCTTTCAAGTGGTTGAGTTTAGTTTTGATGCTTTATGTAGTTTAAAGAATATTAGAGTTTGCAAATATCTAGGGAATATTTAGAATTTAATTTGTTTATAAGCTTTAACCCCTATTATTCACTGTTTTAATTGATTTACAGTGATGTTAGATTAGTTTAATTTTGTGTTTAGTGACCGTAATCTTAACCTCGTCCCCGAAGACACGACCCTCAAGTACTACAGCGAAAATTGTATGCTTGCGGCACTTTTGTTTATCACTTAAAATTACCTAATAATACCCTTACCCGTCAGATGTTGTAAAGCTATACCCATACCTATATCCACCAAGAATAGCGGGTATGTGGGTTTTATTCTGGTGTATATAAACACAAAAGAATTAAACTCATTTTGTACGCATATTCAACATCAAATAGCCAATGTGTCACATTAACACCAAACTTTTGACAACGTATCATATGACATCAAATACAGCTAAAAGTTTTCAAATCAAAGGAATAAATTAGCATTTGACAATTATAGCTTCTAACAAAATATCTCGTTGAAGTCCAGAATACCATACAGCTCAAAGTAATTAGCAAAATATCCAAGCAAAAGCAACAAATTATAACTTTGAACAAATGAGTACAGGATTTATATCGGGCAGATATGGGGCGGGTACATGGCAAGTATTGATAAGATGGGTATGGGACGGGTAGGACCTATAGCCTATATCCTTACCCATACACATACCCATTTTAACAATACTCACCCCATATCCAATTTTTTTTCCATTTTCACCAGCCATACCCAAACCCATTAGGGCGGGTTTTGCGAGTTCTAGGCTGGTATGGGTTTTTTGCCGATCCTGCCTAAGGCGGGACAGTAAAGGCTTTAACTCTATCACAAGGGAACCTTTCTTATCTTATTTGGAGGATTGAACCTCCACACTAAGAATCTTCTTTCATTGCTATCTGGGAAGATATGTTGGGGCTGAATTCAAGATCCTAGTGTAGGCTTTTATGGCTTTATCCTAATATGCCCCTATCCCATGCCAACTTGAGCTAATCAAACGAGCCTCCAAAGGATCTATAAAGAGATTCGGGATCATAATCTCCTCCATGACTTCCTTTTCAATGATATCACCTCCGTAGTATATGTCCTCTAAGACAGGGAAAGCCATGGCATGAGTACGATTAAACCCTAGCTTTCTTCTCCAACTTAAAGAGAAAGCTTATCATTCTTCAGGTCAATCATAGCTCCAACAATAGCTAAGAATGATCTCTCTAAGATGATACGGATCTAGGAATCTTGCTCCATCTCTATCACTACAAAATCACAGGGGATGAAGAATTCTCCAAGCTATAGGAGCACATCTTCAAGGACTCCTACGGGATACTTCACTGAGTAGTTTATAACCTAAATGGAGATGGAGGTGGGTTTCAAATCTCCTACTTGTAGCCTTCTACCTATAGAGTATGGCATATAGCTTACGCTCGCCCCACGATCAGACAAGGCTTGACTTATAACAACATCGCCAACTGTATAGGGTATAGAGAAACTACCATGAATAGTTTTAGGGCTAGATTATTCTAAATGAAAGCACTTCACTCTTTAGTCAGTGCTACTATAGTGTGCTCCTATAATTTCCCTTTGCTAGAGAGTAGCTTTAGGAACTTGGCATAGGATGTTGTATTAATCACAACCTCCAAGAAAGGGACGTTGATGAGTAGTATTCTTAGCATCTCCAAAAATTTTTCATATTTGTTCTCATATATGCCTTAACAAGCCACTAAGGATAAGAAATAGGGGGCTTGTGAGGCTTAACTTGTGTATGGGCACTTTCCACTTGCACTTTAATGTTTTTATCCTCGACCTCCTTGTCCTCCCATGCAGGAATCTTAGTGGAAAACTCTTTCTTTCCAGTAACTCCCTCTTTCTTGCTCTTTTTCTCTCTCTCAACAATCCTTGGTTCCTTATGTACTCTCCCACTTCTTAAAGTGATAGCATTCACATATCTCTTAGGGTTCGCCTCGGGCTGACCTAGTGCATGTCCTTATTCTCTAGAAAGATTATTCACTTGTTAGGCAATTTATGCTGTCTAAGTCCCCATCATCTTCATTTGGGTTTAGATGAAGCACTCCATAAGACTCTTCAAATTGGAATTTTCTTGGTGAAGGTTGTGGCGGTGGATTGCAAGGGGTTTATAGTGGGACCTAGGGGGTTGGCTGGTATTTAGTGCTAAGGGGTTGCTATTCCTATAGGAGAAATTGAGATGATTTTTACCGTTTTGTGTTACAAGTATTAAAATAGGGCTATTTTAAGGTCATGGGTTGAAGTTTTAGAGGGCATTGGCTTATTCAACTCCTTGGTACTTGGTTTGACAATCAGTAGCCATATGCCCTTGAATGCTACAAATTTCACAGAGAAATTTGACATCATGTGGATGCTCAAACTCCCAGTATGAGGGCACTAAGCCGATCAATTCATTGTGCGAGTGCCTCCACTTTGCTAGCTGGATATCTTATCATATCAACCTCATATTTGCCACTGCTCCTCTTAGAACAAACCCTCTAATTGGGCCAACCATAGTTATTCGAGGTCATCTCCTTTCATAAAGCCTTGGTCGCTTGTATATATTTTCTTACAACAGCACCTCTGATTGCAACATCTACAAAACTTTTCATTCACAACTCTAGCCCATCATAGAATGTTTAGTCTAATAGCAAGTCAGAAACAAGAAAATACGAACACTACTGCTGAAGCTGCTTAAATCTTTCCTAAGCTTTATATAGGATTTCATGTGTTGCTATGCAAAAGAAGTGATATCTACCCTTAGGTTTTAGTTTTTCTAGGAGGGAAGTACTTTCTAAGGAAGGCTCTCAATAGAGAGTCCAATGTGGAGAAAGAATTAGGTGCCTCAATTACCGGCCTCACGATGGATGAAGGGACGCCTAATGCTTGTGGCATTACATAATCTGGGACCACCTTATTCTGTTCTGCTCCTACCATCGCAACCTCTTTCATCTTCCTTCTTATCCTATCACTTTGCATGTTTGCAGTCGCTTTGATTTGAGAGTTAATAAGGATAAGATTTTAATTCTCATTGCATGTGCATACAAAGCAAAACCTATGCCAGGCGTAAATAGGTCCAAAAAGAAATACAGAAGAATTGAAGACTAAAATAAAAGACCTAATCTGGAATGTACAAAATTTATTTTGATATTAAAAACAACAAGTTCCCTAGAAAACGATGCTAAAACCTTGTTCAATCTTAACCACAGGCGCACGATGTAGGCGTAGCTCACAACTGATGAGTATGGGTCCAATCTACAAGGAACTTGTTTTCAACTACTAAAACTACAATTGGGTAATAGGTCAGTTCGGATTGATCCATTTAATAAATATGTCAACTTTTTGTCAGCCCTGCAAATATTTTAGATCTACTCAGAATTGAAAAATATCATGTCTTGAAGCTAAACGGTCAAATCGTGTCGACTTTGGGTCAAAATCAATTTGGTTCGTATTAGATTCGGGTTTCTTTCAGTAACTTCAAGTCGAGTTCAGTCGAGTGATCGTGTTAGGTCAGACTTTCTCAATTCTAACTGAAACTAATTGAGTTAATTTAGGCCAAATATATCTCAAGGCCGCATTAATTACTAAACAAAAATTATGAAGTCTATATTCTAATTTGAAAAACCAAATTATTGAAGCATTTAGGTTGGAATTAAGAGCACGATCATGCAAGAAAATCATGTGCTACCCCCAATCTAATAGCCCAAAAAGCTTCTTTACCTTGAGCTAAAACAAAGTTTGAAACTATAAATAGTGGGATTGAATGGATATACAACTACCGTTAGAATATAATGTTCTAATCATGATTGCTCAAAAGAGCCAAATACGTATAGTTAATATGAAAACACACCTAATAAAGCAAAAATTAAAAAAAAAAAACAAAACAGTTAGACCACCCTAAATAGACAAACCCCAACTGTCTTATAGACCCCACAACAAAAAGATTTAATCCATAAAACCATCTTAAAGATAATTTAATCTCATTTTCGACCAGATTTGAAAGTAGCCTTATCAGTGGCAATTTAGACATTTAAACCATGCCTCGAGTGTGCATATTTTAAAAGTATGAGCACGTCAAGGATGCCATTAGCAAATTCGACATTTAGATATTCTAGTGCGTTTGAACTTTTAACTTCAAAGTTGTAACCTGCTACTTTACCCTTAAACTACTTTTAGCTTTCTCCAATAAGTTTAGTAGTTACTTAGAAAAGCTCTTTATAATTCTTCAAACTGTTGCAGCTTTGCTATAGTTAATTAAGCTCCTTTCAGCAACTCATAGATGCTTGAAGCTTATTAGATGCTTTCAATGGTTTCTTACAAAAATATAATATAATCTTGAAACTAAAACTAATAGGCTAGATTATAGCTAGCAACTGTTTGCAACTCCTTACAATTGTTTATATCTTCTTAAAGTTGCCTATAACTTCTTACAACAACTATTTTGCAATCTTCTAAAATTTTTAAGTGCCACCATGAAATTTTGGAACTTTTAAGATTGTTAGCAGTTTGATGGTAAGAAATTATTTAAAGTGATTTCCAATAAGTCATCAATGATGTTTTGATATATGTCGAATAAAATTTGCCCCATCATCATCATCATCATCATCATCATCATCATCATCATCATCATCATCGTTGTCCTCATCATCGTCAGTATCTTCATCACCATCATCATAAACTGCCACCACATTTAGGTAAATCTAATTTGTAACCCACTGTTTTTGAAATTATTGATTAACTTCTGCACCTTGAAATTTATTATTGTAGGCATGTTGATCTTTTAGTACCGTGACATACGTGTCATTGATTTTTTTCGTGTCTTAACTTTTTGGCTTCATTTTTAGTACCCCTTGAGCTATGACTTTCTGATTTTTTGCTACCTTCAGAAAACCTATTTTAATTTTTCAATGCCTCCCGTGCTCTTTCGCTTTTCACCTTTGGCCCCAAACGATTAGAAATTGTAAAAAGACCCCCAGAATTGGATGAAATATGCAAATAGGCTACTTTTTGTATTTTTTCAGGAAATATACTTCTTTTAAACGATTAGACTTCTTATAATGACTTTACTGGTACTAGTTACCACAATCTATCACTTATATCTTGTTGTTATATTTTCTATGGTTATAGCCCCATCATGCTTAGCAAAATAATTAAAACTGAATTAGAGAGTTTCAAGCGTTATCTGAACTTAGTCGACTCTAGACTTCGGTGTTCCTTTAGCTTTCGATTTACAAAGATTGCTAGTCTTAACCCCACCTTCCTTAGATCAGGCATAGCAGAGATCTGTTTCGTTTCCTACCTCAAACCATAGTCACTAAGTCAAGTTTTTATTCTTCTTCAAGGATAGTGGAACTTTAATTAAGAAATTATAATATTCAAGACATAAGGTTCAATTGAATAACGTTCCCTACAGGGAAACTTCTTTTATTGAAAGCTTGAAAGTGGAAATATTAAACGAAAAGCTTGAAGAGAGACTTAAGCTGCTAAGATAATTAGAGATGCCTACTCATAGAGAAATGGAGAATCCCGACTTCTCTTTTGCTCAAGTATGCTCAAATGAATGTTCCCCTTCTCATCACTCGACTTGTCCTTTTACAAAGGGGATGCGGGTACGTAGGATGCCCTATTGGCTATAGTGCACACTGGTTTTTCAATTCGCTATAGTATATACTGACTCTTCTCATGACTAAAGTACACACCTGATTTTACAGACCTGACACCAGTCAAAATAATACAATAATGGGGCAGCCACTTTTTAGAGCTTCTAATGATGATAGGACAAGTCATCATTATTGATATTCTACATGCCTTCATCTCCAATTATATTTTTCAGACTATCATTATTTGGATAATCATCAAAACTTTCATCTAATTAAAGATGCTTTAGATCCCATTTTTCAAACAACTCAAGAAGATATCTCTTTCCTTTTTCTGATAAGAACTTTCTAGCTCCAACATCAAAGAGATAATCAAAAATATCTTCTGAGATTGCTCTTTCCACCTCCATGTACTCTTTAAACTCATTACCATAGGCGAAAGTAGTGTTTCCACAATGCATTAATATTTTTCCTTGTCTAATTAATGTCCAACATTGATGATAAATGTTGAAAAATCTAATAGCACTTGCTAAAGCAGGACCAGTAATTAATTCTCATTGTTCAGGAATCCATTCTTGTCATTGACCATTAAGATCATCGTAATCAACGATCTGAATAAGATAATGGGCTGGTTTGGCTCTTCTAGATCGTTGACTACGACGACCCCAATGATCAGCGACAAGAATAGTTTCCAGAATGAGGATGATTTACTACTGATCCCACTTCAGCAAGAGCCATCGGATTTTACAACATTTATCATCAAACTTGGGAATTAATGGAACAAGAAAAAATGATAATGCATTGCGGCAATACAACTTTTGCCTGTGACAATGAGTTTAAAGAGCACACGAAGGTAGAAGGAGCAGTCACAACAGATATTTTTGATTATCTTTTTGATGTTGGAGCTGGAAAATTCTTATCAGAAAAAGAAAATAATTATCTTCTGAAATTATTTGAGAACTGGGATCCAAAGAATCTTCAATTAGATGAAGGTTTTGATGATTATCATGATGGTCTAGAAGATATAATTGAAGATGAATGCATGCAAAATCTCAATAATGATGACTAGTCTTGTCATCACTAAAAGCTCTGAAAAGTGGTAGCGCCATTATTGTATTATTATGACAAGTGTGTAGTCTGTAATACTGTAGTCATCAATATGTATTGTAGCCATGTGAAAAATTAGTGCGTAATGTAGCCTTTAGGGCATCCTATGTTCCCCCATCCCCTTTATAAAAGGAGAGGTCGAGTGCTAAGGAGGGACACGATCATTTGAGCATTCTTCAGCAAAAGAGAAGTCAGGATTTTTCATTTCTTTATGAGTAAGCATCTCTAATGATCTTAGCTTAAGTCCCTCTTCAAAGCTTTCCATTTTAATATTTCCACCTTTAAGGTTTTAATAAAACAAGTTTCCACATAGGGAACGTTATTCAATTGAACCTTATGTCTTAAATATTATAATTTCTTGATTAAAGTTCCCCTATCCTTGAAAAAGATTAAAAACTTGATTAGTGACTATGGTCCGACGTAGGAAACGAAACGGATGTGTGCTGTGCCTAATCTAGGGAAGGTGGGGCTGAGATTCACAATCACTGTAAACCACAAGCTAGAGGAACGCCGGAGCCCAACGCTGATTAAGTTCAGGTAATAGTTGAAACTCTCCAATTAAGTTTTAATTATTTTGCTAAGCATGATGGGCCGTTAACCATAGAAAATATAATATTTGAGACATAAGTAGTATATTGTAATAGCTAGCACCAGTAAAGTTATTATAACAAGTCCAAGCAAAGTGTAAGCTTAGTTTTACAAAAAAACCCAATAACATTGAATCTTTGCAAGAAAGGCCAAAAAAGAATAGTAATCCAAACAGTCATACTACGAAAAATTATTACCCATACCTGACCGGATCCAAAAATATTTATCCAAAATTAGCGGACCAAATAAATATTTATGCATAGCACAGTGGACCCCAGAGTCAATTGTTCGGCTATCCGGGTTTATCTGACTTTTCTGTAGGGTCGTTGTAAAGGCTAATTCCACTAATTCTACGTTTACATTGAGGTGGACTAAAAAAAACTGTAACATTTAGGTGGTGAAAAGTACTGTAGTTTGATAGACAAAATGTTGCACTTGGTTAATGAAAGTGTTGTATTTGCCTCGGTAAAAAAGTATTGCATTAACTACACCAATGCAACAATTAGTATATTTCTAAAAAAGTGTTGCATTATACTAATGCAACAGTACCTAAGACAATGTTTCACAAAATATTGCATTAGCATTAATATAGCATTTGATGTGCAAATGCAACATGTATGTAGCATTGCCATGGTTTGTTTTCTTTTGTGAGCTCTACTCCAAAATTCATTCCCAAACCCTCAACGAAACAATGTAGCGTTCAAGTCTAAACTCTAGAAATTTTATGTTGTATTACTAGATGAATTCTCAACTTTCGTCCTCTATGTGATTGCAAGAGTACATAGAGCCTAAGTAGGATGTGAGTGTAGTATAACTTTTTAAGCACAAGTTAACACTTTAAGATATAAGGCTAGTTTTAATTGCGTTTCTTGCACTCTTCTATTGCTTCGTAATCTATTTATAGACTCCTTGGTGCTGGAAGACTATTGCATATGCCATCTAGCTATTAGACATAATCTCTGGACTTCGTGTATGGCTTGTTATGTCTAAAATACTGTATTGATTCAGAGCCTCTGACCATTTTACAAACATTATTTTCGCTGCCAATCAAGTAAGGAAAACCCTTAGGTTCCTATAGGTCAAGTTTTGGCTTGGAATACTAGTTATTTAATGCCATGACGGTTGTACACTAAAGTAGCAATACCATTATACTTTACAGAGTAACATTCCTATATGATGGCGATAAAATTGCTATTCTTAACCAAAACTTCTTTTTCCTAATTAAAACTTGTTTTTTCTTCTTTAGAAAATATTCAAACAATCCCTCTTAAGAATCAAAGGTTATGAGATCGCCTTAGAGGGGGGTGAATAGGGTGATGATTAAAGTTGTAAATCAATTGAAATGTAAATGCGAAAAGTAAATTTAGACAAAACACAATCGATTGTTAACGAGGTTGGGACTCAAAAGGCTTAATCCGTGCCTTGAGTTTCCTAACTTTAGGATGAATCTCATTGTATTAAGAGGGATAATTACAACTCTAGAATACACTCTACTCTAAGTTTCAAGTTATAAGTTGAACCCTTCAATTAGGCTTGGTGGAGTTGACCCCTCAACTCTATAATCCCACCTTACTTACATATTGAACAATACAACTCAAAAGTAGAGAAAGCAAGTTTAAACACAATGTATGCCAATGTATTGCTTGAGTGAGTACTATGCCAATGAGTGCTTGGAATTCTTAATGTCCTCAGCTCTTATTCAGCTTTGGATTTATAGGGGAAACTTGGAGGATTTGTTGCAAACTAACCATTAGATGCAATCTGGATTCCTGCTTCAGTTTAGTGCATTGGACTGCAGTTCAGTGCCCTTGAAATCTTAGCTAACTCAACAAGCAACGACTATGAGGCTATTTTTTGCTTGTTTTGATATTCTTTCAAGTGTTCCTTCCAATTTTTGAGCTGATGAATATTCTCAACAGCTACTTCCCATTCTTTTTGCTAATGAGGATTTTCTTGATAAGGTTGGCAATTATTTTCCATAATTTAAGGCAAGTATGAAGCAAAATCTTTGTTAGAGAGAATTAAGTGGTCATCCTTAAAAAAATGTGGGATATTTTGCTACCCATAATCAAAATCATGCAATATTTTTCCATCATAATCAGAATATTATTATCAAGAGCAATTTCAAAATTGTTTAGTCAAGTTTCAAATATGCTTTTCACTCAAAATTTATTTATGGGGTTTGAGGAATTTAACAATCTCCCCCTTTCTGATGAAAGGCAATGCTTAAAGCTTGATAAACAATTGGCATAATTGGTGTGAGCATTTAGAAACCATAACCAAAACCATAATCAAGATAAACATTCACTAGAGCTATCATCACCAAGAAAGACCATCATTGGAACATCAAAGTTCAATGTACATTTTGCCAAGATAAGGAGCAGTACATCACCATCCTAAGGTTAAGTAATATTCTTCAGTACCCTTAAGAAGATCCTGTACATTACCTTAATAGCAGTACCACCCAATTTGTAACATTTACCAATACATCACTTGATCATACTACCGAAAATATTCTCCCCCTTTGACTTTCATCAAAAATTATGGGGGGATCAAGGCTATGTAGGTTCATACACATGGGATAAAACTAAAGAAAAAAAAATAGTAATAAACCAAAGCCAAAGGTAAAGGGAACCAAGATCTAGATGAAGTGGGTATCAAGGGAGGTGGAATGGATGATGTGATCAGCAGCATTGGTTACACGGTCCAAATCCGAAGAGGTGAAGGTGACAACAAGCCAGGCACCATGGTGTATCATACATGTCATACGAATCAATTCATCTAACTTCTTACTAAGCAACCCCATGTCATAGTGTATCAGGTCCACCTGAGTGCGCAACTCAGTGTAATCCTCCCTTAGGCTCTCAAGACTATCCCGTGGGGCAAGTAAGGTGTGCTGCTCAGGGAGCGGAACTTAGAGAGTAGTGGCTTTAGCAAAGGTGAGCTCAGAGGAATGTTTCCATCCTCTAGTGGCTATCTTGTGGAAACGAAGGGATTTGAGGGAGTTGGTAGATGTCACTGGTACCGATAAGGTGACACCATCTTCAGAATCAAAACGAACTTTGGAGTGGGTGAAGAGGTGAGTGAGAAGGGTTATTATCGGCTACTAAATCGAGTAGGAACTCGAATACGATTAGATTGTCAACCTTAGAAGTAGTTCGATGTTTATTAAATCGAACCTAGATATACTTGGGAATGATTAATCGATAAGAGATCGTATTATCGATTCGAGTTTAGAGTATGAAGTGCAAAATTTGACTAGTAATGTTAAGTATTTAGCAATTTGAAACTAAAAAAAAAAGGACAAGGGAGGGGCATTTTAGCAAAATCGCACGAGCCCCTTTTTCTCCTCCTTCCCAGTCGTGAGCCCCGATCCCCTTTACCCTCTCTCTCTGCTATTCGTCTTCTTCCTCAGCTCATCTCCTCCATATGCGCGCCACAAGCTTCATAAATGCACCAAAAGTTTACCACACCTAGCTTGCTTTGGCCCTTATTCGACCTTCCCCATGGGCAAACGAACCCTTGGTGTGAATCTAAGCAGAAATATGACAGTCTTTTGTCACATTTTGGTGGGTCTAGGCGACGAATAAGGGCACAAATGCGTGACCCAGTGTAGCCATGCAATTTAGCTCGTAATTGCCTCAAATCTTCTATAAATTGGGGGCAATTTCATAGCTTCAGGCGCCCATCTGAAATTCAAGCCAGCCAATGAGGTTTTTGGTTGAATTTGGGGTTTGATTTGCACGATTTTGGCATGGTTTGGGGACTAACATGCGTGTTGAGCAAGAGCTGAAGGGTTGGCGCTATTCGATCTCCTAGAACCGACCCGGCAGCTTCAAACGATCATCCAATTGAGGTGGGGATTTCCTTACTCATAATTATTACTATCTTCAATGATTTTAATTAAATTTAGTTAGTGCATGTCGATTCTGAGTTTAGTAGTTAGTTTGGATGAATTGGAATCGATATTGAGAAATTACACACTGAATTGGGTTAATTATATGTTGAGTCAATGCATGGTTGAATGAACCAGTTAAATTAAGGATTTTAAAATAAATAGAATGTTGTTATCGAGCTGTCGTACCATCAATTGTCGCATTTAAAGCCTATTTGACGCTTTAGGATGCTAGCTGGGTAGTTGAAGTAATTGTGTAATAAACTGAATTATGTCTAAAGGTTATGGCTAAATCAGTTTGGCCATGTTAATGGTCTATTCATGGTAATTACAAATGAAATACTATACATATGGATATTGGTTTGCGAACTAGTAAGTAAAAATCGCTTTAAAGTTTCTATCTGCATCAGTTTAGCACATTAAATTCTACATTGGCTATTAAGCATGAATGTTATACCTATATATAATCGTTTTATGTATTGTTGATTTGTGCATGCCAATAATGAACCAAGTTGGTAGATGGATGGCTTGAGGTGGAACTATTGAGGAATTTGAGGTTCTTGTGGTCGGTGTTATGTGAGGAGCGAGCCTAGGTTGTGAATTGCCACAATCGGGAGGATTACGAGGCCATGTGTGGCTTATTGAGTAGATTCTGCTAAGTTATGCTATGAACTGTGTGAATGTGCTACGTGCGAACCCTTTTCCCCCAATGTGCCACATGACACTATCTAACCAATTCTCAAAATTTTAGATGTCTCTTAAAAGAAGGGTCATTTAGAAAGCTTGTTTTCATTATTCCGAATGCTTTCGAATACTTACCAGTTGGTTGACAGTTTATGAAGATGTTTGTAGCCTAAAAGAAATCCTAAATCATCGAAGTATTCAGTGAGTGACTCAACTGAATAGTCAGTAGGTTTAGGAAGTTTAAAAGCAAACCAAAAGTGAGTTCAAAAACATTTAAGCCATTGGTTTTTATAAAACTTCTCCTTGTGTTTAAAAGGATTTAAACATCTTGAAAATAGGCATCTCAAGATACTAGTTATGAAATTTAGCTGACTTGTATGCTAGCCGCTTGTTTAAGTTTCGATTGAGTTTCGAGTTACGAGCTAGTAAAATCATTAAGATTTTAAGAAGCATTTATGTTGAAAAATTATAAAGAACCTTGTTTGAGCCATAAGTGAGCCAACTATTCTAAGTTTTGGGAGTAGTAAGCTGAGAATGATTTAAAGTTTTAATTTGCTTAAGCACCCTTCTTGAGTATAAAAAGGATTACAAACGAACAAAAATTGGGCAACTAAATGAGTATATTACAAAACTTAATTTGAGTTATATGCTAGTTTGAATGAGTTTATCACTGTAAGTTTCAATAAGCTTCAATTACAAATCTAGTTTGATTATTACTTTATGTTTCAATAAGCATCAATTACAAATCTAGTTTAATTATTACTTTAAGTTTCAATAAGCTTCAATTGTGAATCTAGTTTGAATTAAACCCTAACTAAGTTCCTTAAGTTCCAAATGAGTTTCGATTTACGAGTTAGCAAATTTATTACGTTGATCAGAGGCTTTTAAGTTGAAAACGCAGTCGATCCACGAGTTAGCAAATTTATTACGTTTGTAAGAATTTTCTAGGTTAAAAAAACGAAGTCGATTTACGAGTTAGCAAACTTATTTCGTTTATAAGAAGTCTTTAAGTTAAAAACGAAGTCGATTTATGAGTTAACAAACTTATTACCTTTACAAGAAGTTTTTAAGTTAAAAACGAAGTTGATTTACGCATTAGCAAACTTATTATGTTTGTAAGAAGCTTTTAAGTTAAAAACAAATGAACTATTAACATTTCGAAAGGTGATGGTCGTTTTGTTAAAACGTAAGATTTTAGCGAAATAAGCAACTAAAAAAGAGAAATGAAATATGTTCTAAAGGCTAAGAAAGTGCTAGGTGATTGGCCAAACCATAAGGGTGGGAACTGGATGCAAAGATGCCACGAGCAAACTTATTATGTTTGTAAGAAGCTTTTAAGTTAAACACGAATGAACTATTAACATTTCGAAAGGTGATGGTCGTTTTGTTAAAACGTAGGATTTTAGCGAAATAAGCAACTGAAAAAAAAAGAAATGAAATATGTTTTGAAGGCCAAGAAAGTGCTAGGTCATTGGCCAAACCTTAAGGGTGCGAACTGGATGTAAAGATGCCGCGAGCCATTTCCCCCAAAGGTAATATTGGGAGCTAAACGCAAAGATGGCGTGAGCTGTTCCCAAGAACTGGACTCAAGATATGTCTATCTTGGTGTGAGCCGTTCCCCAGATATATTATGATGTGTGACGCATAAGAAAATCTTGAGGGGGATTGGACTCAAGATATGACTGTTTTGGTGTGAGCTGTTGCCCCACAGAGGACAATATCGAAGTTAGAATTGCTCTGCTGAGACGCGTTTTGGCCAAAACGTTAAGTACATATACCGCGGGGATAACGTGAGTTAAGAGTGATGATCTCATTTAGGGGCAGTGTAGATCTCCCCTAGCCAGCACAACAAGATGTTTTCATGCTATAAGCAAGTTCCTAATAAATAGAACACTGGCATTTTGCCATTTTAAGCATCTCAAAAAAGAAAGATTCTTAAGGGCCATTACGAGACCATATTGAATAAGATTTGAAAAGCTTATAACCGTCATTACAGAAGCAATACAAAAAAAGTTCTTTTAAAGAATATGAGTCTCAAGAGGCTAAGTAAAGTGTTTTTAAGAAAAGAAAGAAAGCTTTCAAATGTACATATCCTACACATGTTTTATGAACGTGTCTCCAAGTATAGTCAAATGAATTTTCAAATGAAGTATGGGGACGTCCTAGTAATTCATCGTACATTTAAACTTTTCAATGTGCATATTCTATAAAAGAATATTTCCTGCCAAGTCTTTCCCACCAGTTTGGATGTTTCGAGAACTTTTAGAAAGAATTATAAGCTTTAAAGATGTTGTCGTGAATTATAAAATACTCCTGGAATATATCAAGAGTTATTATGTTTTCAAAAGTATATTTGATAGCTTCACACTCACTCTTTGTGCTTACTTGTTTACGTGCTTGAATGCTCGCTAGAAAGGAAGAATGGTCAGTAAGGTCCTAGGGATGAATTGAAGGACTAATGTGAAGTATAAGGGTGGTAATTTTTCCTTAGGGGTTATGATTGCCTAATATATAGTATTGTATAAATATGTTATATGTGACTATTATTGATATTATTACCAGCAAATCGTTTTGGTTTTAATGACTAGGGGGATTCTCACTGAGCGAGTGGTTGCTCATCTCTTTACTCTTTCCCCTTTTTCCCTAGGTTTTCTTATAACAGGCAGATGTCGATTTAGTTTCCCCGAAATAGAAGTTTATCTTTGCTAAAAGGGGAGTCATGTGTGCCCATAGTGAAGTGGTCTTATTGTTTAATAATGTTGTAGAATGTATTCTTAGTTTGTAAATGTATGTAAACAAGTACTCTAATTCATGTAATGCATATTATCTACAAGTCGCTCTGTATGGCCATGTGAGCCAACCATCTTATTAATGAATTGTCTATTTAGCTAAAGTTGTCTATCTTATAGGATATAAACCCCCAGTGCGCTAGTTGTGTAAACCATTGAGTTGTAATATTTCCTTCCTTATTACCGAATTTTATGTTTGGTGTGCTTCAAACAAGTTGCTCATTGAGTTATGGACTCCAACGTGCAGCCGTGAACTTGTTTTAGAGTTCTTTACACTTCCGTTGATTGTAGGGGCTTATTGTAATGCTTTTAGCCTGGAAATGATGAGCTTTTAGGGGAAACTCTATTCGTTTCACGCCAAGATTTAAGTAGAAAGTAAGAAAACGTAATACTCCTAGCCCTAGGGGTTGAGGCGTTACAACATGGTATCAGAGCAAGGTCCTGCAACCATAGGCTGTGACCTGAGTCTTGTACTTCATATAGTTAGCTAGGAACATGTTCACAATGATGTGATATATGTCTGCTTTGTGTGCAAACGTGATTTTTATGTGAACGTTGGTGCGTTTAGTTAGTTGTGTACGGCTTGAGCGAGCTGATCGGTTGGATGAATGAACAATTTGCTAAGATTTAGCCAGAGTGACTCATATTCTTGTGGACAAGTTAAATGTTAGCTCAATCGAAGGTTGTTTGCTTGTACGCCTTGACGTTTTGAATCAAAAGTTTTAAGTGCGTGTGGTTCGAACTCAAACAACTGAAAATGTTATAACTCCAAGCTCATTCTTGCCCCTTAAGTACGATTTGCTCCACGGGCCCGGTAATAGAGTGAGCAGACGCACTCAATGGTTGGTAAGGAAAGAGCTAGAAGCAATTAAACCATCCTTCTTTTAAAACATAGAGGTTTGAAAGTTAAGACCCTTCCTAAGTAATGAGTTAAGGTCTTTCTTTCGCATTTAAGACCTTTCTAATTATCTGGCTAGGCCTTACTGTTGCATCTGAAGACTTGTGTTTGCTTTACATTGATGTTTTGGATACCTATATTCCAATATGCATTCGTTGCTTGATGTGTTCATGACAAGTTGTTAGTAAGTAATTAAAGATTGTTTTCTTAACTAAAAGTTCTTTTGAATGATACCGCTTTTGCATAATTTCTCAATTGTTAAAAGAATGACGTGAGAACTTCGCATGCGCTTGTGTCAATATGGGTGACCGTGATAGAGTCCAGTTGATTGTTGCCTAAGTGTTATTTCTAGCCTTCATATATGTGCCATTAAAGCTTAGATGAGGTCCTAAATTGAATTGTCATTTACATAAAAAGTCTTCCTTATTTCCCATCATGTAACCACTATTACGCACGAGTCAGTTAAGCGTTATGCTCATCTAGGCATGGAACAATATTCTTTTCATAAGAATGATAGTGTCCTAGCGAAATCAACCCCAACACACCTACAATAGAGATAAAAGGATGAACTTGACAGACTTTGGAATTGTTATACCACATTTATCACCTTGTCACCTCTTAAGGAGACGATCCATGCCTTTCGAACACTTTGTGAGCTTTAACAATAAATGTGGAAACAAAGAGTTTCTGAAGAAGATTGAACCGCCCCCTCCTACTATGAATTCCAAAGACTCCTGCACCAACCCTACGAGAAACAAGCGTCGCCACACCTCAATGTGTATCCGTAAGACCAATAATGCTGCTGATTGATGGCTAACTCCAAACAGTTAGACAGACCTCGAGGCATAACCTCGACCTTAGGCTTCAAATGAGGGTAGCATTCATGTATACTGGCCTAGATGTCTTTTCATGAGATGGTACTAGGAGCGCGAATGCTTTAAAGGATAGTCATAGCACTGTATACAGTCTGAAGCCTGTAAAAGGTTATATAGTTATTTAACTTCGTTATTTTTGACCAGTTATGTGTTTTATGAATAAGTTGCTGCACTTCTTGGTGTCCACTTGACTTGAGTCTGGATTGGTATGTGACTTGGTTATCCAGATTATTTAAGTTTCGTAATTCACAGCATGGCATGACCTCTGACTCATTGTTTGCATTTCATGGATTCTATGATTCCATGTCATAACTGAATGATTGCATACGCACATATTTGAAGCATGATGAGACCACCCTAGAAACCTACATTCATATATTCTTACCCTTATATGTTTGATCAGAGTAGTGCAGCGGAGGTGTGTGGGCCCATAACCCACAGGTCCTAGGAATGTCGGTTAATTTTCGTTTTGTGAATTGCTTGCTGTATGTGTATTAGACAGTTTTGTGTTATTTAAAATTCTTAGACTCGAGAATGCTGAATTGCTGATGCTATGCGATGCCATGCGATGCTGATGTGCTTAAGTGATGCAACATGGTGCTTTGTGATGTTCTTATTACTCTAATGTGTTATGGAAGTCTCCAAGTTAACCGTAGTGACCCTAAAGGTACCTTGAATTCATGATTTAGAGTGAGACTACATGTGTATCACCTTGAGATGGTATTGCCTAATTACCCTATTTTTAGACTTGGAATAATGATATATACACATACATAGAGTGGTTTTTTACTA
The DNA here is from genome assembly GCA_029747015.1 of Carnegiea gigantea. Lineage (NCBI taxonomy): Eukaryota > Viridiplantae > Streptophyta > Magnoliopsida > Caryophyllales > Cactaceae > Carnegiea > Carnegiea gigantea. The sequence continues at coordinate 934,652 of JAKOGI010000154.1, forward strand.
TGCAAACTGAGTCTAGATAATTAAAAGTATTTTTCCTTTTGATTTTTTTTAAAGCTAGTTTAGTATGGTTCTCTATGCCAATTCATTTGCCCCTCTTTAATGCGATTTTCCCTTATTGCCTAAATAGAGTGAGTAGTTGCTCGAAGAAGATTGGCGAGGATGCGACTGGATACCATATGCGTTTTTTCGATTTAAATTGATTGTAAATGAGATTTTGGATTTTAATGTAATTTGTGTAGACTGTGTCAAGTGTGTGCACGTCTTAGGTACGACTGTACTATGAACCTTAGAATTTCGAGGACAAAATTCGTTTAAGGAGGGAAGAATGTGACACCGCATTCCCTATTTTACGTTAAGCTGGTCGTATTGCCTTTTTACGTCATAAAATCATATTTTTATTAACTATGTAAGTTAAATTATTATTGATGTGCTTATGTGAACAGTAATTTTATTAAAATGAATAATTTTTATCGGTATTAATATTATTGTTATTAGTTCGTAAAGGTTACGATGATTTTTAGTAAGCATTAGTAACGGTTATTATTGGGTACTAAGTCGAGTAGGAACCCGAATATGATTAGATTGTCAACTTTAGAAGTACTTCGACGTTTATTAAATCGAACCTAGATATACTTGGGAATGATTAATCGATAAGAGATCGTATTATCGATTTGAGTTTAGAGTATGAAGTGCGAAATTTGACTAGCAGTGTTAAGTATTCAGCAGATTGAAACCCGAAAAAAAAAGGATGATGGACGGGCATTTTTGTAAAATCACGAGCCCCTTTCTCTCCTCCTTCCCAGTTGCAAGCCTCGGCCCCCTTTCCCCTCTCTCTTTGCTCTTCTTCTTCTTCCTTAGCCCATTTCCTCCATATGCGTGCCACAAGCTTCATAAATCTACTAAAATTTTGCCACACCTGGCTTGCTTTGGTCCTCATTCGACCTTCCCTACGGGCAAACGAACCCTTGGTGCAAATCTAAGTAGAAATTTGGCTGTTTTTTGTCATGTTTTGATGGGTCTGGGTGACCAATCGGGGCAAAAATGCGTGACCCAATGTAGCCATGCAATTTAGCTCGTAGTTGCCTCAAATCCTCCATAAATTAGGGGCTAATTCGTGGCTTCAGCCACCCATCTGAAATTCAATTCAATGAATGAGGCTTTGGGTCAAATTTGGGGTTCGATTTGCACGATTTGTGCACAGTTTGGGGACTAAAATGCATGATGAGCAAGAGCTGAAGGGTTGGTGCTGTTCGATCGCCTAGAGCTAAGCTAGCAGCTCCGAACGATCACCAAATCGAGGTGGAGATTTCTTTACTCCTAATTATTACTATTTTCAACGATTTTAATTAAATTTAGCTAGGGCATGTTGATTCTAAGTTTATTAGTTAGTTTGGGTAAATTAGAATCGATATTGAGAAATCACAACCATGGTACTGATTTGGGTTAATTGTATGTTGAGTCAATGCATGGTTGAATAAACCAGTTAAATTGAGGATTTTAAAGTAAACAAAATGCTGTTATCGGGCTATCGTAGGATCAGTTATCGCATTTGAAGTCTATTTAATGATCAGGGATGCTAGTTGGGTAGTGGAAGTAATTGTGGAATCAACTGAATTATGTGTAAACATTATGGCTAAATCGGTTTGGGCATGTTAATGGTCTATTCATGGTAATTAAAAATGAAATACTATTCTGATGGATATTGGTTTGTGAACTAGACAGTAAATATCGCTTTGAAGTTTCTATCTGCATCAGTTTAGCACGTTAAATTCTAAGTTCGCTATTAAGCATGAGTGTTATGCTTATATATGATTGTTTTATGTATTGTTGGTTTGTGCATGCCAATAATGAACCAACTTGGTAGATGGATGGCTTAAGGTGGAATTATTGAGGAATTTGAAGTTCTTGTGGTCGGTGTTATGTGAGGAGGGAGCCTGGGTTGTGAATTGCCGCCATCGTATGGATTGCGAGGCCATGTGTGGATTATTGAGTAGATTCTACCAAGTTGTGCTATGAATTGTGTGAATATGCTACGTTGGAACCCTTTTCTCTCAATGTGCTACATGACACTATGTGACAAATTCTCGAAATTTTAGACGTCTCTTAAAAGAAGGGTTATTTAGAAAGCTTGTTTTTATGATTGCGAATGCTTTTGAATACTTACCAATAGCCTCACAGTTCATGAAGACGTTTGTAACCTAAAAAAAATCCTAAATTGTTGAAGTATTGAGCGAGTGACTAGACTGAATGGTCGATAAGTTTAGGAAGTTTAAAAGTGAACTAAAAGTGAGTTCGAAAATATTTTAAAGCATTGGTTTTTATATAACTTCTCCTTGTGTTTGAAAGGATTTAAACGTCTTGAAAAAGGGCATCTTAAGGTACTAATTATGAAATTTAGTTGACTTGTATGCTAGCTGCTTGTTTAAGTTTCGATTGAATTTCGATTTACGAGCTAGTAAATCATTATGATTTTCAGACGTTTATGTTGAAAAATTATGAAGAAACCTTGTTTGAATCATAAGTGAGCCAAGTATTCTAAGTTTTGAAGAGTAGTAAGTTGAGAATGATTTAAAGTTTTAATTTGCTTAAGCACCCTTCTTTGAGTATAAAAAGGATTTCAAGTGAACTAAAATTAGGCAATTGCATGAGTTTATTACAAAACTTAATTTCAGTTATATACTAGTTTGAATGAGTTTATTACTTTAAGCTTCAATGAGTTTCAATTATGAATCTAGTTTGATAATTACTTTATGTATCAGCAAGCTTTAATTATGAATCTAGTTTAATTATTACATTATGTTTCTATTAGCTTCAATTATGAATCTAGTTTGAATTAAGCGCTAACTAAGTACCTTATGTTCCAAATGAGTCTCGATCTATGACGTAGCAAATGTTTTACATTTATAAGAAGCTTTTAAGTTGAAAACGAAGTCGATCTATGAGTTAGCAAATTCATTACGTCTGTAAGATGTTTTTAAGTAAAAAAACGAAGTCGATTTACGAGTTAGCAAACTTATTTCGTTTATAAGAAGTTTTTAAGTTAAAAAACAAAGTTGATTTATGAGTTAACAAACTTATTACCTTTATAAGAAGTTTTTAAAACAGAAACAAAGTCGATTTATGCGTTAGCAAAACTTGTTACATTTATAAGAAGCTTTTAAGTTAAAAACAAATGAACTATTAACATTTCAGAACGTTATAGTCGTTTTGTTAAAAAGTAAGATTTTAGCGAAGTAAGCAACTGAAAAAGAGAAATTAAATATGTCTTAAAGGCTAAGAAAGTGCTAGGCAATTAGCCAGACCTTGAGGGTGGGAACTGGACGGAGAGACGGCGTGGGATGTTTCCCACAAAGGCAATGTTGGGAGGTGGACGAAAAGATGGTGTAAGTTGTTCCCAAGAACTGGACTCAAGATATGACTATCTTGGTGTGAGTTGTTTCCCAGATATATTATGATGTGTGATGCGTAAGAAAACCTTGAGAGGGACTGGACTCAAGGTATGATTATCTTGGTAAGAGCTGTTGCCCCACAGAGGACAATATTAAAGTTAGAGTTGCTCTGCTAAGTTGCGTTTCAGCTAAAAAGTTAAGTACGTATACCCCGAGGATAACGTGAGTTATGAGTGACGATCTCACTTAGGGGCAGTATAGATCTCCCTTAGCAGCACAATAAGATGCTTTTATGCTCTGAGTAAGTTCCTAATAAATAGAAAATTAGCATTTTGCCATTTTAAGCATTTCAGAAAAGAAAGATGTCTAAGGGCCATTACGGAGCCATATTGAATAAGATTTGAAAGCTTATAATCGTCATTAGAAGTCAATTACAAAAGAAGTTCTTTTAAACAATATAAGCCTCAAGAGGCTAGGTAAAGTGTTTTTAAGAAAAGCAAAAAAAACTTTCAAATGTACATATCCTGCACATATTTTATGAGCATGTCTCCAAGTATAGTTAAATGAATTTTCAAAAGAAGTATGGTTACGTCCAAGTAATGGATCGTACATTTAAGCTTTTCAATGTGTATATTTTATGGAAGAATTTTTCCTGCCAAGTCTTTCTCACCAGTTTGGATGTTTCAAGAACTTTAGAAAGAATTATAAGCTTTAAAAAAGTTGGCGGGAATTATAAACTATTCCTGGAATATATCAAGAGTCATTGTGTTTTCAAAAGTATGTTTGAAAGTTTCATACTCACTGTTTGTGCTTAATTGTTTACGTGCTTGAATGCTTGTTAGAATGGACGAATGGTCATTAAGGGCCTAGGGATGAATTGAAGGACTAGTGTAAAGTATACGGGTGGTAATCTTTCCCTTGGGGGCTATGATTGCCTAATGTGATAGTATTGTACAAATACATGATATGTGACTACTATTGATATTATTACCTGTAAATGGTTTTGGTTTTAAGGAGTAGGGAAATTCTCACTGAGCGTGCGGTTGCTCATCTCCTTACTCTTTCCCCCTTTTCCCCAAGTTTTCTTGTGACAGGTAGATGTCGATTCAGTTTCACCAAAATGGAAGCTTATCCTTGCTAAAAGGGGAGTCATGTGTGCCCATAATGAAGTGGTCTTGCTGTTTAATGATGTTATAGATTGTATTCTTAGTTTGTAAATGTATGTAAACAAGTACTCTAGTTCATGTAATGCATATTAGTTATAAGTTACTCTGTATGGTCATGTGAGCTAACCATCTTATTAGTCAATTGTCTATTTGACTGAAGTTGTCTATCTTATGCGATGCAAACCCCCAGTACTCTGGTTGTGTAAACCGTTAAGTTGTAACCTTTTATTTCCTTCTTTATTTTCGAATTTTATGTTTGGTGCACTTCGAGCGAGTTGCTCGTTGAGTTATGGACTCCCATGTGTAGCCATTGAGATTATTTTAGAGTTCTTTACGCTTCCATTGATTGCAGGGGCTTATTATAAGACTTTTAGCCTGGAAATGGTTAGTTGTTAGGGGAAGCTCTATCCGTTTCACCCCGAGATTTAAGTAAGGAGTAAGAAAACATAATAGTCCTAGCCCTAGGGGTTAGGGGCGTTACAGGAAGCCATTCTCCGAGGGTGGAGTCTAAGGCACGAAGCGAGACTCAAGAAGGTGGTGGTGTGGATGCTTGACCATGCTCGAGTTGAGAAGAAAGAGGGGTGACCGGTCGGAACTGTGGCTAACTAGTCTAAATGGGAGCTGGAGGCGGAGCTGGTGTCAGATATATGCACGGTGGTTTTAACTTGAGGTGGACAGGCATGTTTCGCCGGTTGCGTAGCCAGTCAATTGTACTACTATTTGGGCTGAGGTGAGGTCGCGCCGCTATGAGGGTTGTTGAAGGTGGCAGTTTTGGAGGTTCTGGAAGGTCAATTTGAGGCTTTACCTCCTCTAGTGAGAGGCATGCTAGCTGAATCTTGAGAGAGTGTGAGAGAGAGGTAATTTGAGGCAGTGGGTTTCAAGATCCCTAATTAAGACGAAAAATTGAGAGAATGGTTGTGAGGTGTGGATTTTGAGGTGGCTTGGCAACGACGGCATTGGAAAAGGGAGAGAGAGTGGGAGGAAGGAGATGAACTTCAATAATGGGGCTTACAAAGAGAGATGGAGAATGGAGAAGGGGAGCACGCGTGATTGAGGAGAGGGATGGTTGTTAGCGTGAATAAAGAAGGGAGTTGAAGAGAATCTAGAAGGTTTAATTAAAGGAGGAGGTCTCTTGGTTCTTGCTCCAAAAAAAAAAAAAAAATTTGTTAGGATCTTCTGAAAAGGAAATCAATTTTGAAAAGTGATCAAAACATTTCCAAAAATATTTTTCAGATTCAAGAGGTTGAAGAAAAATCCCATGAGTCCAATTTAGAAGGAAATAGATCAAATTACCTTCCATTGGATGAACCATTGGTATATGACTCATGTTCAAGGCCTTGAAAAGGAAATTCAAGCCCTTGATCTAGTCATGATGAAAATGTCTAGGTTCTGCCTACAGTTCAAGGCCTTAATTTATTTTACCTGATTTTGCCTGCAAAAGCTCAAGTACATAGTTAGTACTGAGAGGGCTCCCCCTTAATTTATGCATCAATATTAATCATCCCAAGTTCTTGAGGAATATGATTGAATTGATCCTCACATAGGGGTTTGGTAAAAATATCTACAAGTTGAGAATTTGTCGGAATAAATTCTAAGGACACATCACATTTTTCAACGTGATCCCAAATAAAGTGATAGCGTATCTCAATATGCTTTGTTCGAGAATGTTGTACTGGATTTTTCGTGATGTTAATGGCACTCATGTTATCACAACGAATAGGAACATTTTTAAAATTAATTCCTATGCCGCGTAATTGTTGTGTTATCCACTAGAGTTACACACAACATGCTCCAACAGCAATGTACTTTGCTTCTGCTGTTGAAAGTGACACTGAGTTTTGTTTCTTAGAGTGCCAAGGAACAAGTGATGGACCAAGAAATTAGCAAGTGCTCGATGTGCTTTTTCTATCTACCTTATAACCTACATAATCTACGTTAGAATACCCAACTAGAGAAAAATCTCCCCCTTTAGGATATCAGAGTCCGAAATTTTTTATACCCACTAGGTATCTAAAAATTTGCTTAACTATGATAAGATGTGATTCTCTGGGAGGTGATTGAAATTGAGCGCACAAGCATACACTAAACATAATATCAAGGTGACTAGAGGTTAAATATAATAAGGATCCAGTCATACCTCGATATATTTTATCATTCACAGGCTTACCATCGGGGTCTAGGTCAAGTTTTGTACTTGTGGCCATTGGAGTAGTTGCATGTTTAGCATCATGCATTTTGTACTTTTTTAATAACTCATTCGCACACTTACTTTGACTTTGGAAAATGCCATCATTGAGTTGTTTAATTTGTAAGCCAAGGAAGAATGTGAGTTTGCTACCCATGCTCATTTCGAATTCTTTACTCATGAGGTTTGAAAATTCCTTGCATAGAGAGTCGTTAGTACCACCAAAATTATATCGTCAACATAAACTTGTATGATAATGAAATCCTCTCCTTTGTTCCTTATAAAAACTGTTTTATCAATTTGACCACGTCTAAAATTCTGTTTAAGTAAGAATTCGCTCAATCGCACGTACCAAGCTCTCGGAGCTTGTTTCAAGCCATAAAGAGCTTTTTGAAGCTTGAACACATCATTAGTGAGATCAAGATTTTTAAACCTCAGAGGTTGTTCAATATAAACTTCTTCTTGCAAGAACCCATTCAAAAAGGCACATTTGACATCCATTTGAAAAGTTTGATACCCACGTATGATATAAATGCTAAAAGAATACAAATGGCTTCTAGACGGGCTACTGGGTCAAAAGTTTCATCGAAGTCTATACCCTCTTCTTGGTTATACCCTTTCACCACTAGTCTAGCCTTATTACTTACCATATTCCCACTTTCATCCAACTTATTCCGAAAAACCTATTTTGTCCCAATTATAAGATGGTCCTTTTGGTCGGGGAGTGAGAAACCATACTTGGTTTCTTTCAAATTGGCCAAGTTCTTCTTGCATAGTAATAACCCAATTCGGATCTTCTAAAGCCTCTAAATGATTCTTTGGTTTAATAAGAGACACAAAAGAAGAGTATGCATAAAAGTTTCAAAGAGAAGATCTAGTCCTTATACCTGTAGATATATCAATGAGTAAGTTGTCCGGAGGGTGATATGACTTGAATTTGTACCCTTGCCTTGGTTCACTCAAGGTCTCATCATTTGAAGCATTAGCTGATGCCTCTTCTTCAATTGCAACATTAGGCTCTTCATTCGTAGGAGGTATATTGTTTTCAATGTTTGGCTCTTTTGGTGGCTCTTCATGCTCCTTGGCTTTTACAACATCTTCCTCCTTCTCATTATATCTGCTCAATTTTAACTCTTTGAGAGAAGAAGAACTTAGCCTACCATCATTAGACTCGTCAAGCACAATGTGAATACTTTCTTCAACTATTTTGGTACGCTTGTTATAAACACAATTGGCTTTGCTATTCATGGAATAACCAACCAGAATACCTTCATCACTTCTAGCATCAAACTTACCTAACCTTTCTTTTCCATTGTTGTGAATGAAGCATTTACATCCAAAGACACGAAAATAGGAAATGTTCAGTTTTCGACCTTTGAAAAGTTCATAGGGAGCCTTTTTCAAAATAGGGCGAATTAGGCAACGATTTAACACATAGTTGGCAGTGTTGACCGCTTCCACCCAAAATGATGTTAGCAAGCTACTTTCACAAAGCATAGTTCTAGCCATGTCCTTTAACGTGCAGCCTTTTCATTCAACCACACCATTTTGTTAAGGTGTTCTAGGGGTTGAAAAATTATGTGAAATGCCAAGGTTATTGTAAAATGTAATAAAATTTTTTTTATCAAGCTCTCTACCATGATCACTACGAATGGAGATAATAGGTAAGTTCTTGTAAATTTGTAATTGTTTGCAAAGTTTTGAAAACTTAAAAAATGCTTCATTTTTCTCTTTTAAAAAGGAAACCCAAGTAAAGCGGGAATAATCATCCACAACAACGAATATATAAGAACTACCGCTAAGACTACAAACAGGTATTGGACCACATAAATCTATATGAAGCAATTCCAATGGATGAGATGTACTAATGCATATTTTGGGCTTAAAGAACTACGAACTTGTTTTCCTTTTACACAAGCATCACAAATGCGATCTTTTTCAAACTTATATGTGGGTAAGCCACGTACTAAGTCTAGCTTCAATAGCTTTTCTATAGTGTGCAAGCTAGCATGACCTAGTCTACGATGCAACAACCAACTATCAGCAAGAGAGGCTTTAAAGCATGACAATTTATTTGGGGAGATGCCATTCAAATTAATGGCATAGACGTTATCTATTCTTGGACCACATAGAATAGTGTTGTTGTTATGTGCATTTTGTACAACATAATAAGAAGAATTGAAGATGAAATTATTACCTTTGTCGCAAAGTTGGGATGTCCTCAAGAGGTTAAATTTTAATCCTTCAACAAGATATACATTGTCTAAGGGTTTAGAAGAGTCCTTACCAGTCCCACCAATTCCTATGATTTTACCGACTCCATTATCGCCGAAGGTGACATTTTCGTGTTTCTTTCTCTTGATTTCGGTAAAGAGAGATTCGTTTCCCATCATGTGCCTTGAGCATCCACTATTGAGATAGCAAGGTTCGTCGCTGGCTTTAAAGCACACCTCATCCGAGCTTTCATACTCGGTTTCTTCTTCTTGGATTTGACCGTCATTCACCATGAAGCAAAGATTCATCGCTTGTTCCTCTTCATTCTCACTATCACTTGAGTCGCTATCGCTCCATGTAGCTATCATCGCTCCCTTGAATTGTTGCTTGGCCTTTTCCTTTTAGTTTTCTACTTTCTTTTGCAAGATTGGACAATCTTTTGCAATATGCCCTGGTAAACCACAACTAAAACAAGGACCCATATTAGATTCAATTTTATTATTATTAGAAGTTCTTGTACTTTTGGGAATTTCTTATTCTTCTTTGATGAAGATCCCTTTTTATAAAATTTTTTGCATTTTCTTCAAACCTCTAGCAATCATCGCGACAAAGTCTTCATCTTCTTTGCTTGACTTGTCTTCCGATGACAAGAGGTCTTCATTTGCAGTTTTGAATGCTACTCCTTTCTTTTGTTTGAACTACTTCTTCGTCTTCTTTAAGATGAATTTCATGAGTCATAAGCAAACCTCTAGCAATCATCGCCACAGAGTCTTCATCTTCTTTGCTTCACTCGTCTTCCGATGACAAGAGGTCTTCATTTGCAGTTTTGAATGCTACTCCTTTCTTTGTTTGAACTACTTCTTCATCTTCTTTAAGATGAATTTCATGAGTCATAAGCTTCCTAAGTAGATCATCCAGAGCTAAGGTCTTGAGATTTTGAGCCTCTTTGGTTGCGGTGACCCAAGGACCCCATTCATTCTTAGGAAGACATTGAAGTATTTTCCTAACCATCTCCTCATCATGTATAGGACTTGCCAAGGGACTTAAGGTTGTTGGTTATATCGGTGAAGTGTGTGAACATTTCTTTGATGGACTCGTTCTGTTGCATTTTGAATAACTCGTATTGCTGAATGAGCATATTCATCTTCGTTTCTTTCACTTGACTCGTTCCTTCATATGTCACAACTAGTTTGTTCCAAATCTGCTTAGCTATTTCACAAGAACAAATGTGGTTATATTCATTAGCATCAAGACCACAATATAAAATGTTCACAGCTTTAAAGTTCTTAGAGAGTTTTGCAAATTCCTCCTGTGTATATTGATCCTCGATTTTCGGCTTACTTTTTCCATCAATGGTTGTCATTGGAACATATGGTCCCTTGGTTACAATGTTCCATAACTCATAGTCTTTCGTTTTGATAAAGATCTGCATCAAGTTTTTCCAATAAGAAAAGTTAGTGCCTCTAAATAACGGTGGCCTAGTAGTGGAGCGACCTTGATCATAATAGCCTTCTCCAGTGTTGGCCATGATCGTTTCCCACATGATGGTAAGATCAAAGTATAGTGGGTTAGGATCTGACACCAATTGAAGAATTAAAGGCTATGAGATCACCCTAGAGTAGAGCTGGGTAATAGGTCATGTCGGGTCGAGTTCGTGTTCGTGTCGAACTTAAACGGGTTGAAGATTTCTCGACCTGAACCTAATCCGTTTATTAAACGGGTTGAAAAACTTTGACTTGTACCCATTTAATTTTTAAACAGATTGACCTGCTTAACCCATTTAAGATAAACAAGTCAAGTTCAGTTGGCTAATTAACCATTTACACATTTAATATCTTCAACTAATACGTAATTATAGTGTTAGAAATTAAGTTTACATATCACATTAAATAATTACTCTTTAAAATTCCCCTAATTCATCATAATTCACAATTTTGAAAATTTTTATATTCTTAATTATCTAATAAAAAGTAAATGGATAAATGATAAATGAAAAAATGAGAGGAGTTATTTAACTCATTTAATTAAACAGGTTAAATAGATATTTTTTCATGTCGAGAATCTCAACCTGAACCTAATCCATTTAATTAAATGGGTTGAACATGTCAACTCATTTAATTAAACGGGTCAAAAATTTATACCCAAACCCACTTAACTTCGTGTCGGGTTCGGGTCGGTAATCGTGTCGGGTCAGCTTTTCCCACCTCTACCCTAGAGTGGGGGGTGAATAGGGTGATGATTAAAGTTGTGAAACAATCGAAATGTAAATGGGGAAAAGTAAATCTGGACAAAACACAATCGATGGTCAATGAGGTTGAGCCTCAAAAGGCTTAATCCTCACCTAGAGTTCCCTAACTCTTGGATCAACCTGATTATATTAAGAGTGATAATTACAACTCTAGAGTACACTCTACTCTAAGTTCTAAGTCACAAGTTGAACCCTTCAACTAGGCTTGGTAAAGTCGACCTTTCAACTCTATAATCCCACCTTACTTACAACTTAAACAATACAACTCAAATGTAAGGAAAGCAAGTTTAAACACAATGTATGCCAATGTATTGCTTGAGTGAGTGGTATGCCAATGAGTGCTTGCAATTCTTAATGTCCTTAGCTCTGATTCAGCTTTTTATTTATAGGGAAAACTTGGAGGATTTGTTGGAAACTAGCTGCTAGACACAAGCTGGATTCCTGCTTCAGTTCAGTGCCTTTGAAATCTTAGCAACCTCAGCAACCAACGGCTATGAGGCTATTTTTTGCTTGTTTTGATATTCTTTCAACTGCTCCTTCCAATTTTTGAGCTGATGAATATTCTCAACGGCTACTTTCCATTCTCTTTGCTAATGAGGATTTTCTGGATAAGGTTGGCAATTGTTTTCCACAATTCAAGGCAAGTATCAAGCAAAATCTCTGTTACAAAGAATTAAGTGGTCATCCCTAACAAAACGTGGGATATTTTGCTGTCCATAATCAGAATCATAAAATATTATTCCATCATAATCAGAATATTATTATCAAGAGCAATTTCAGCAATTGTTTAGTTAAGTTTCGAATATGCTTTTTACTCAAAATTTATTTATGCGATTTGAGGGAGTTAACACCCTCTTTGTGTGAATTATTCTACACTGATCCGAATTGAGCTCATGCATTCAAAGAACTTAAGATGTGAATGTATTGCCAAGTATAATATGAAAGCAATATAATAAATGCACGGATGTTCAATAAAATGTAGTTATCATACTTTTGCTAATCATTTAGACTGAATGCACATGTATTCTTTTCATAAAAATGAAGCACATGCTAGGGAAAATCTCTTACAATTGCTTTCACAATATAAGTATTTTATCACTAATCACCGTTGGAAAATCTACATTATTGTTTATCCAGAAATAGTTTGAGCGATGCATAATTATTTAAGGCTTCGGACTCGGAACTTTCAAGCTCATATAGGGAAGATATTTGCAGTGCAGTTATTTTAATTAACATGATGATGCTTCCTGACTTTCATTCAAGGCTTCCTAAGTCTGTATTAATACTTATCTTTGATTCCATTATTAGGTTATATGACTTAGCACAGAGATGAATCACTGCAATTGCCAAAGCAACTAGACTATATGGATTATGCGTGATTGGTTACGTAACTCTCTGTATATTATTAAATAGGATTGCTATAGTAGAGTTGCGACTTCTGTTAGCATGCACATATTATGAGGTCTGGGCCTACAAAGATGGTTTCATCAGACGCATGCCACATGCATAATCAAGTTTGTCTTTTGTTCAAAATGCATATAAATCATAGAACTCAATGATACAACCTTGACTCCGACATTTAGTTCATAGTGAGAGATTCCAACGATTTCACCCTTTTAGATTGATACAACATCGCATTTTTTGATGAAAACTCCCCCCTTTTATCTTAGTAATAAGCCATGTATGATGGATTATTGGTTTCTTTGACTACTACCTTCAAATTTGGTAAGCTAAAACTCTCCTTACTTATTAAGAAAAGAAGCAACATTCTCAAATTAAGATGTAAACAGCAAATATATTTTTGCTAGTTCTTATAAAGATGAATCTATATAGATTATTGTGATTTATAGAACGTTAGATATAAAATTTAGATGTGCGACACATATAATAGTGCATGAGATTAGGATTATGTATATCAACGCAAATTTTCACTCAATCGTTCCTTATTTTATCATTGATGCGACCCGTTAGAGCAAATTAGTAGGCTAAGAAATTAGGTGGCATGGTTACTGTTAAATTTTTAATATCAATTGGGCTTTAAACAAATGAGTCAAGTACATAAACTCAAATGATGTTCCAACCCAAAATCAATTGACAATAGATCGAATAACTTGCAAGCTTTTATATATGCTCAAACTCTTTAACTTTATCAGTGTGGGACAACATCTACTTTCATACTCCAAGACACCCCTTCACGTATGGGCTACTAACAAGGCTCAACATGTGCACACAATTTTATTCAAACGAGGACTGTGGTAACTCAAGATCGAGCAACTTTCTCTGATACCATGTTCAATTTTTAATATCAATTAGGCTTTAAACAAACGAGCTATAGTATATAAGCTCAAATGAGATTCCAACTCAAAACCTATGTATTAGTAATAGGTGGAATAACTCACAAGCTTATATATATGCTCAAATCCTTTAATTTTATCAATGTAGGACAACTCTCACATTCATACTCTAACAGTTACTATTGGTCCCAAGGTAGGCGAAATCATGTTAGAGGTAGCTGAATAGTGTGATAGATACTTTTACACATATAAGCTTATGCTTAAAACAGTACAACATGATGTGAAGTCAACGACTTGAAGTTATAGAATCAATAATAGTAAGCATAATAGATCAAGGACTTAACGAGAATATAAAATGCATAGTGTGAAGCACAATGGATGTTTTAATGAGATTCCACCCTTTTAATAGGTTACATTCCCACCTAACGACTCCTTCCTTAGGATTGAATCGATTTGTTTTAATCAGCTTATGATACAGTCTTCAATTTGCAATTCCTACTTGAGGGAGTTCACGTAAGATCCTATTTAGAAAAGATAGCACCCTAGTTACGTCTTTGGCTAAAAAGTTAAGTCCTTGCAACTCACTTACCCCACGAGGAACACCCTCCAATACTCGCTTGAGATAATTTCCGCAAAGGCCCTTCTTAGTGAGGACAACACACTCTGTTGGGGATCGTATTTAAAGGACACTCTGAAACTATCTTGTTCATAAGGAATACAATGGGCACAATCAGTACAATTGATTTGTAATAAAATCACAAAAGTAAAACTAGGAGTTCAGCAATTGATATCTTTTTATTTTGTCTTGCATTCTTCAATCATCAGCTCAATCTTCTATTTGTGAGCCTCAATACATAAGAAGACCATTATAGCTGAGATATTACATGTGAGAATCATAGTTTGCTTTGGAATCTTCTGTCTCTTTCCCCAATGTTTTGGTCAGTTGCTTACGCTAGCCATTGTAATTTGTTTCTTAGTTTGATACCAGGCTCCTTATTTGGCTTCTTCCTTACCTAACACATAGGTTTTGAGTCTGGATTACATGCCTAGAGCCGTTGGTTTCCTATTTGAAGAAGACAAACCAGCTCATTTCCTTTTCCGAAAGCGACCTTTCATTCACGTGACACACGACCTGAAGCTGCTTTCTTCTTCGCATTAAATGTAAGCTTTTAACAAACAAATGCATTTGAATTTAATCCATAAGCAACGAAATAATGTTCATTCCATTCTTGTGATTACATAGATTTAATCTTGCTTAATTCAATGAAGCACAATGATTGTCCTAGCAAGATAGGCAATCAACCACATTAATTTAGTTCAGCTGATTCGATCAATGCCCAAATTTGAATGTATCAAATATTCATGCAATTTAACAAAGTATAAGGGGTGACAGTATCTTTTACAATTTTACAGTCTAAGAAATATTATAATAATTAAGCATGTGACACATTTTTTCGTTAATTAAATTAATGAACATTTCTTGCACACAATCAGCTATTGCAAGTATGATTTTGATGCTAAAATCTAGAAACTTACGTAGTTTTGATATTCCGCTTCCAATGACATTGACATGGTAGATACCTTGGATGGTTTGGCTTAATTATGTTTAGGGCACTGAATTAGACTCTTATGTTCTATTTAGACAATGGGTCACTCAAATGAATATGCTATATTTGCATGATCACATCAACCTTTAATAAATAGATATGCCTTGAAATTCAAAACTACATTACTTAATAGATGAGTCAGTCAGTGGCTTCGTTGGCACGTACTTTTCAATCTCCTTCTTAATTAAAGCCAATATTTGTTTAAATCTTTCCTTTGATAAGGCATTTTGATCAAGGGATACTTTTAGTGCATCAGCGTAGGCATTTAAACAAATGTGTATACGAACGCACAAACCTTGAAAGAATCGTCCCAACCAAAATATAATGCAAGAGCATTGGCTATGTGAACAGATGCATGAATGAAAATAGACTTCTTTCTACTGGAGGAGGAATCCTAGAGTATTTAAGTAAGCAATCTTCCATAGTCTCATCAAACTCCCTATCATAGCCCTTGGTAGCATCAATCTCCAAGTCAAAGCTTTATCAATCAAAGTCTGACTTAAGGTAATATTTACACTTTTGCGCCAGTCACCCATATGTAATTTGACCCATTTTTCTTTTTCAGAAGTGTAGACATATAAAAGTGTCCGCTGAATAGCAACTAAACTCGCATCGCATTCTATGTATATTGACAGTCTGATAATAACACTTGCTAAACTTACTAGTGGTAAAGCGACACCATTTCAGGCTTTCCAAACATTGCGATCGTTATAAAAATTGGTTTTTAAAATAAATTTGCAGAATGCTTCAAACATTTCCAAAGATTTTCGTAAGGCTAGATTAGGGCCAAACTAGCCCATATTTGAAAGATTTGGCTACAAATGGCCGTTCATACCTCATTTATGGCCCTAGTTAAGGGTCAAAATGTAGTTGATTCTACATAGCCGAATTTTGCATTTAAAGAGCTTTGGAACAATATATTATAAGTTCAAATCCAATAACCAACAGAAGTGATATATGCTGGATAATAAGACGTACAAAGAAATTCACAAATTCTAATAGTTGTGCTGTGAACAATTGCAGACTAACTCAAACTCATAAAGCACCATCCATTCGAAAGTATGCATGTTTACAACCAAAAAAGAGTAAACCCAATTGGAGATCGAAAGAAAAATGTTATTTCCCAAACCAAATGACTCAGAAAAGCTGTTAGGCCTAATAGCTTGCAGCATGCCTTGTTTTTCCTACTGCCCATTCTTGTCGACGTCTGGTTGCACCTCATGACATGATTTCGACTGAAAGAACCTTATAATCTTCCATAAACTATTTTCAGGGTTAAAATCTTCGGTGCTTTTGACAACTCTCAGACGTTCCTCTTCCTTACTAGTATAAAAAGGAAAGATCAACCCTCAGGACATTGCATTCACTGTACCATTCATCCCTTGTCTTCTCCCTCGCAACAGCAACCACCATGCCTCTAGCTTCCGGCGCTCTCACTTTGTGTCTCTATCTCTCTCTTTCTCTCTCTCTCTCTCCCCCCCTCTCTAAGTTTCGTACGGCCTATTCGTTTTCAGTGTTTTGTATCTACTACCTGCTCCAACCAAGTCAAATATGCTATCTGTTAAATTTTTTATATATCAAATGAGCCTTAATCAAACGAGTCATGCATATAAGTTCGAATGAGATTCCAGTCCAAAACCAATTGGCAATGAGTGGAGTAACTCACAAACTTATATACATGCTCAAACCCTTCAATTTTATTAATGTGGGACAACACCCATTTTCATATTTGTATATTTTGATCAATATAGAACAATACCTACTTTCATATTCCAACATACTCGCTCACGTGTGGATTACTAACAAGGCCCAACACATACACATAATTTTAACCAAATGGGGACGGTGACAAATTAACGCCAAGCACTTGCTCTGATACCATGTTAAATTTTTTATATATCAATTGGGCCTTACTCAAAGAAGTCATGTATATAAGCTCAAATGAGGTTCTAATCCAAAACTAATTGGCAATGGATAGAGTAACTCACAAGCTTATATCCATGCTCAACCCCTTCAATTTTATTAATGTGGGACAACACCCACTTTCACATTCTTTGTATTTTTTATCAATGTAGGATAATACCCACTTTCATACTCCAACACTAATGGCAAGTCAAACCAGCTTTAACCTGCTCTAACGTACTCTAACTCGCTTCTACCTGCTCCAAACTGGAACAAAGAATAGAAGGTCAGAGTTTGTTCGAGCTAGTGGAGGTTTCAGTAACGCCGAGCGCAAACACAAGTCGAGTTTTTGACCAAGTCAGACTTGACTAGGTTGTGCTAAAGCTTTGCCAAACAATGACAATACTTTGGAATAAATTAATGTATAATTTTTTATACCATA
The DNA here is from genome assembly GCA_029747015.1 of Carnegiea gigantea. Classification (NCBI taxonomy): domain Eukaryota; kingdom Viridiplantae; phylum Streptophyta; class Magnoliopsida; order Caryophyllales; family Cactaceae; genus Carnegiea; species Carnegiea gigantea. The sequence continues at coordinate 952,099 of JAKOGI010000154.1, forward strand.
ATTTTAAAATATAATATACCATTAACGTTGTGTGATTTAATTTTTATATTTTACTTCGCATAATTCTTATTATCACCTATTGTTTTATGATTAGAAAAATAGTATTTGGTCCATTCGGCATATACAAACACTGGAAATTAAGCCCTGCATATGGAAACACGAGTTCGTTATCATCTTCACATTTTCAAGATTACCGGCACCAACTAGGGATGAAAAGGCTTTCAATTTCCATCATTCATCACTTCGGTCAACCATTGAAGCAACGTTCGATGGATTAAAGAACACCTGAAAGATCTTAAAGGATATAAGGCCTGTTCTTTTCATAGGTAAATTGGGTGGGTAAAAGGATGAAGTAGATTGAAGTAGGTTGAGGTGGGTTGAGATGGGTTGAAGTTGGTTTTTTTTTTTTTTTTTTGAGGTGGATTGAAATAGGTTGAAGTAGGTTGAAATGGGTTGATACAGGTTGAAGCGGGTTAAAGTTGGTATATTTTTTTTGTGGTGGATTGAAGTAGGTTAAAATAACGAGAATGTAATTAATGTGTGATAATTTATGAAGTTATCGAAATTTTGTGGAATTTTTGTTTATTCTTTTTTATTTTTTATTTTTTGTTTTTATTTTTATTGTTTATTGTTTATTGTTTATTTTTTTATTTTTTACTGTTTATTTTTAATTTTTAATTTTTAATTTTTAATTTTTAATTTTTTAATTTTTAATTTTTAATTTTTAATTTTTAACTTTTAATTTTTAATTTTTTCATTTTTAATTTTTAATTTTTAATTTTTAATTTTTAACTTTTAATTTTTTAATTTGTAATTTGTAGTTTGTAATTTGTAATTTGTAATTTGTAATTTTTTAATTTGTTAATTTGTAATTTGTAATTTTTTATTATTTATTTTTAATTTTTTATTATTTAATTTTTTATTATTTATATTTTATATTTTATATTTTATATTTTATTGTTTTATTTTTTTGGAATTTTCTGTAGCTTTTGTTTGGAATAAAACTAAAAAGATAAAAAATTTAAAAATAAATACAAAAAATAAAAAGTACAAAAATACAAAAATCAAAAATCAAAAATCAAAAATCAAAATTAAATATAAAAAATCAAAAAATCAAAAATCAAAAATTAAAAATCAAAAAATTAAAAAATTAAAAAATTAAAAAATTAGATGCAAAAAAGGAAAAATAAAATTAAACAACTAAAAATTAAAAAATAAAAATTAAATGCAAAAAATAAAAAATAAAAATAGAAAATAAAAAATAAAAAATAAAAATAAAAATAAAAATAAAAAATTAACTGCAAAAAATTTAAAATTAAAAATTAAAAAATGAAAAATTTAAAAATTTAATAATAAAAAACAAAAATAAAAAAATAAAACAATTCCAAAGTACGATAATTTACAAAAAAGTAGTATAGTGAACGTTTTAGTGCAAGAATGATTAAATCTCACATGATACTTTACAAATTATCAAAATTATAAAGGGGGTGGGTTGAAGTTGGTTGAAGTGGGTTGAAGTAGGTTGAGGCAGGTTGAAGTGGGTCGAAGTTGATATTTTTTTTTCAAGTAGATTGAAGTAGGTCGAAATAGGTTGAAGTGGGGTGAAGTGGATTGAGGTTAATAAATTACAATTGACCCATGAAAAGAACAAGCTCATAATGCCTCAAGTGAGCAGAAAACGACCAATTGATATAATTATATCATGTTGCGTGCTACACAAAACTTCATCTAAATGCATGAAAAGTGAATATCAATTTTATCAAGGCTGACAAACATTACAACAATCTCCAACATTGGGTTGTATAATGTGCGAAACACGTAAACAATGAATAAATGTAGAGATGCATTAGTTGATATGATTTCAATATCAAGAAAATAACAGTTAAACTTCTAATATATGTTTTTTTTTTTTTTTTTGGTTATAAAGAAAGGCATATATTGTATGCCAATGTCTACTGATGTATTACAATGGCATTGAACTCTTCTATTGCATTATTTTGGTAAATCTATTAGAAACTAATGTTAAAAAAATGTAAAGTATTCTACATAATAATCATCGATAATCATAACATGTGAAGAATCGCTATAAAAATGCTTAAAATGCTCCAACCTACTTTCGACCTCTGCCAATGTACTCCTGTCTGTTTCTACCTGTTAACCGCTAGTCAAATCTATTCCAAACTACTTCAACCTGCTTCAATCTGCTCCAACTTTCTAACTGCTCCTTAAAACAATGAAAACGAATAAGCAAAGTTTGGCAAAAAATGATTTCCTGAAATTTAAAAAAAAAAAATCCTTTCTTCGCCTTTTTTTACAAAAATTACTTTGGGACTAGCCTCCAATCAACCACACACAAATTTGAGGGAATAGTGAAATTAACATATTTCTAGAGTCATGGATCGCTCATAAGCCTATTAGCATAACATCATAGGCCCACATCCCTCTCAGTCCTCTTAGCATCCCTGTGCAGGCCTTGCTAGGCACTATGGATTTACTGAATGGATCCATACTCTTTGGCAAAGTCGTGATGCTGTTGGAAACACACACCATTAGAACAACTCAATGTACAAGAAAAAATGAAGTGACAAAATATGCTAAAAAAGCAGACCATTCTACTCTCTACCGTGGTACAAATATGATGGAGACGTGGACCCGTGTACATCAGATTAGGGGTGCCGAACCATTGCCTGCATCCAACTTGTGATCCCCTAGTCTTGTTCCCATAGATGGTCATACCCACTATGCGTGTAGGGTTTCTTCTAAGGTCAATTGCCCATCCAACCATTCGAAAATGTCCATGGTCATGAAGACGTCCACACAATTAATTTTAGGCAAACATTTAGTAAAACCCGGTCAAATGGCCACAGAACTTGCACATACTTTTTTTGAAACATAAAAAGAGTACAAAGCATGTCTCACAAAGCACAATAAGCTATTCTAACATGAGGTTTTTTGACCAACTCTCCTCATTCTGGGAAATGAAATCGAATGGAGCAAAATGCATTCAGACACCGACTAAGGGTATACATTTCATGCCTAAAATGTACTAAGCTCCGAACAAGAAAAAATAAAGCCTGAATAAGCCCTACTATAATGATTTCAAATTTAAGGTCCTTAGCAGATTCAAATCCATTTTCTCCAAACATACATATCACATGAAATTTGACTGGATTTCACTTTAAGTAGTCCCTTACAATAATAATATAGAAGTAGTAGTAATTTCCCACAGTGGCACAAAATATGCCAGTTTTATATCAAAATCACAAAGGCTAATTCCTTGAAACGTCGAAAGACTCACAAAACAAAGCATAATTTGGAGCAACTACATGAAAAAATGAGTTTAGGGAGTGAGAATTAATTAATTCGACTCGTTGCATGGATGGTTTGGTGACCAATGGTGGTTTTGGGAGAGAAGCATCGAAAATGAGGGGGACGTAGTGACAATCGAAATGTTCGGTGGATGTTGTCTGCCTTTTTCTAGCCATTCCTAGACGTCTACCGTCGGGGTCTTTCTCTAATCCCAATGTCCCGCCAGCAGCACGTGCATCTTTGCCTGTTAACATGTTTGCCTATGCAGTTGTTGACGACATTGCTCATCTCTAACTTTTTTTCCGGTTTGGATGCTAATATCTGCAAATTCTCATTATACATATCTCATTCATTCATCTTTTTATCCTTGTCCATCGAGTTGGGAATCATGGGGCAGCTAAAAAGGTTTTGTTATTCCCTTCACGTCATTCATCGAATTACAAAACTTCAGTGGGCCAAAAACACTTGAAATCCTCCATCTAAGATATTCTGTTTGTCCTCGTGATCGACTAGAATAAATCCGAAATTTTTTCTTTTCCCACAAATAGGCTAGAATGGATTCTATATAGCCTAAAGGTAAGCTAGAATAATTCCATGATTTCTCTTTGTGCTCAGGAGGGGCTGGAACAACTTGAAAATTTAAGCTTTACCTTGGGGTGTGCCACAATAACCCCAATATTCCCTTTGACCAAGTCACACCATGCATCGTGTAACGCCTAACTCCTAAACACGTAATTAGTCTTTGTTAGTTAGTCGTTAATAGCTAATAAGGTGGAAAATGTCGGATGGGGGTGTTGCCGCCATCCTAAAAAGTATAAGGCTTAGCTAATTAGTATGCTCAATACCAACATGATAACTTTTCGAAGTATACAACCTACACATGCTTGAGCCCTAACAGCATATTAATAGCCCAACTATATGCTCACAGACACCTCACAACTTTGAAAACTATCGGTGTGAGCTTAGGTAAACACCACTAGTTAACTCCTTGCTACGCTTTGTGATGCTCAATGCATAACTTCCCAATTACCGAAACTAAAACATGAAAACACAAAATGTTCAACGGGTGAGCGGAGGCTCAGCATGTGTTACCCCCATATTGTAAAAAAAATAAATAAATAAAGTTCGTTTTTCAATGAGCAGCCGCATTTCAATTCGTTTTAGTTTGAAATTAGGAAGGGAGAGAATGACATTAACACTGTTACTGATTATTATCTAAAAGTGGAACCCAAACTGATGAGCTTATATATATACTGCGATCATTAAGTAGGTGTATACTTGCCAGGTCGATCGAATTCCGGGCCTGAGCCCGCGCAGGTGAACTGAAGGGCGTAAGCCCTTATAATTGATAAGTAATAGGTCCACTTGATTATGCAGCAAAGCAAAGCCTGAAAATGGTTCATTAAATAACTTTATATTATGAGATTTTGATGTACAAAAATATACGTGAAATTTTGAGAGGTAAAGGCAGTAAACGTACCTAGCATTTCTAGAAGCTCTCCCTTTCTATAAAGCAGTTGTTCATCGCTTTAGCAGAAATGACTTCGTTTCTACTCCAGTTATATAGATACGTATATATTTTGATGGTTGGTGAAGTTGCGAATAATTTTTAACAATTTTAACTTTAGTAACAAATGCATGCAAGTTGATTTTGATTTCTAATTTATGCATGCTTTCTGTATATTATTCTGGTTATTACTCTCGTTAGTGATATTAATGTTATTATGGTATGATAGGTCATAATATTGTTATCTTTATGGTTATTAATATTAATGATATTTTCATTTAAGCTATTATAATGATTGTTATTATTGATATTAGGCGTCATACTTATTGCTATTATAAGTATCAATTCTATTATTGTTATTATTATTATGGAAAGAAATATTATTGCTAGTTTTTGTGGTTCTGAATTGATTTTTCAATGTAAATCAAGTTTCAAATAGACTTTGATTTTGATCCATTTGCTCGGGTCGTAAGAATCTGTATCATTCTCCATCATGTAATCATTGATCAATATTTATCCTTCTCTTTGAGTTGCAAAAATATGTAATTAATCCCTTGCACTGATTCGAGCCCAATGATATCACCATTTTAACGAAGTCACAAGAGTCAAGCTCGACGACTACTTTTAATTAATAATGCCACCCAAATTCACACACCGAAATTCATTTAACCCCTCAAATTAGTCCCCTAATATCCACGCTGAACTTAATTTGTTTTCAAAATTCCCAAAATAGCATTTTCACTCAACTCCCACATACAACGCATTTTAATTCCTCAAATTACTTTCAAGGCTATGTTAAGCCATTTACTCCATAATTGCATTTTTTCGCCAACCTCACTATGCTTCACCCATCTTGTGGCAACATCAACACCCACACGCACAACCTTTAGTTTCTTTCACATGACACAACCATAAATTCCTCAACCCTCATCTTGATTAAGATGTATATGCATAGCAATACAATTTAAACTCAATACTCCAGCTCCTCTTAAACACCCATATATAATCAATCAATCTTCTAATTCATCACGATAACCTTTAGATTAACTCATTTTAAAGTAAATCCAAGCTAAAACAACACCTTAACTAACTAAATTAAGAACTAAAACGAGTGAAATGAGTAAGGGGAGATTAGGTTCACCTTCCCAAATCACCATAGAAACAACCAAAACAGAGTTGGAAGGAGAAGATACGGTTGACAGCAGCAACCCATGACTAGCGGCAACACGACGTGTGGTCGGTGTTGGTCGGCGACTAGGCAGCAGGTGCTCGATGTTGATATGCTTTAGAATAGGTTGGGGGCTTGGGGCTATGTGTGTGTCGTTGGGCCAGGAGAACTAAAGGGGGGTGCTACTGCTTCATGAAGTGAGCGGAGGGGAAGGCCAAATTTAGTCTTATAATTTTTTAAACCACCTCTCAATTCTAGATATTACTTTTTTTTTTTTTTTTTTTTTTTTTTTTTTTTTTTTTTGGTATGTGTGTGTAGTGTATAACTCTCCTCAACTTAAAAAAAATAGTTTAAGCTAACATGAGCAGCCTCTTGATTTATTGGGAACAAAATACAAATTCCACCCAATTAAATGGTATGCTCTTGAAGTTTATTCCTTTCTTTATTTTGTTTGTTAATATTATGATTTTATTTGTATGATATAGGTGAATAAATTGTACATATATATATCCCATGTAAAATGACAGCCTTAGTCTCCTTTAGAAATGGGCTTCTCTCATTTGTTTAGTTATTTACGTATTTATTTACAAGTTCTGAATGATTTAATATGGAGCATGACTAAATTTTACTTTGAGGCCACTTTGTTGTCTCAACATGCAATTGCACAGGCATATTGAATGCTGAATTGAATTACAGTGCTCAACTTAAATAATTTAAATGGGGATCGACCAAGGTAATTATTAGCATGTGTTAGCTTCAGGCTATTACAACCTTTCCCCCTTAAAATAAGTTTCACTCTTGAAACTCGCAAGTTTGAATGAAATCCTAGGTTTACCTCATGCGATCCGAATACTTTTTTTCATACCCTTTTCTGTCTCCCATGTGGCTTTGGACAATGTATGGTTAGCCTGCCTACAATTCACCCCTTGGGGCAGGGCCCTTCTCCGGATCCTATGTGAACCCAGGATGCTTGCGCACTCGGTTGCCTTTTTATGGTTAGCCCACATAACCTTTGCTAGAGGAATGCCCATCACATGGCATTGTTTAACTCTACAACCTAGTATCTGCATAGGATGTTCCTCATAATCCGAGCTTATGGAAACGTCTGTAGGCTCGATAATAATGGCATGATTGGTGTAGGCCATAACTCTTGAGCTGTGAAAGGGGAAAAATGTTGTGCACATGGTCGAGTTCCACTTGTAAATTCAATCTGTAAGCTACTGGTTGAACTTTTCAATACTTTTATAAGGCCCAATATACCCAGGGTTTAGTCGTCCTCTAATATTAAATCTCCTAACACCCTTAACTTGAAACTTTTCAGAATACTGTATCTTCCACCTGAAACTCTAATGGGCTCTTCTTGTTATTGACATAGCTCTTTTTCAGCTTTAAGTAACCTTAAAGTGTTGCTGAATCTTTCTTACCTCCTTAGTGCTTGCTTGATTTACCCTGACCTTATAACTCATACTTCAGCTAACTCACTCCAATACCACCAGGCATTAGTTGACATTCCACTTTTATTAAAAGGTCCGCATTTGTGCTCTTACTTGTATTACATGCCACTGAGGAACACTTTATTGGTTGTGCCTGGAATATTGATTTTATCCTGTCACTTGAGTTTGTGTTCCCTTTGGGCTAGTATTGAGGGGATACCTTATATTTTGCCTTACTACTCCTATTTGCTTATTTGCATAGCCTTCTCTCACAAGCTAGTCAAAGATTTATTGTACATCTAAATTTGGCATTAACTACGTTAGTGATTATGCAGAAGAAGAAATATACAACGAAGTTAGAAATTATTGATAAGGAGAGATTGTGATGGAATGACTAGAGTAAAGAGAACTATGAGTCTATTAAGAACTCAAAAATAAAAGTCATTGGTATCATGGTTTGCAAGTATGGATCACTAGAGAAATCAACAGATTTACAACACCTCTTGAGTCATATCAATGACCAAGATGAGTATTATATACTATCTGAATTAGGGTGGGCATTTAGAATGTTACTAAGGTAAGGAAAGTTTAGAGCATCCAAAATGGGAAGAAATTTTGGGTCAGTTAAGCCCTTCATCAGTCCCAGGGGCGGTTAAATGTCAAAAGCATAGACACAGTGATATTATTGTATGGAATAGAATAATCATGGTGTCTACCATAGGGTAATAGGCAATGACCAAAGAAAAGTTTAAAGGAAATAGTTCAAACCATGTCAGAAGGAACGGGTGGGTCAGTTACATTTGGTTTTGATAGTTGGGTTTCAAATAGGCAAAGTTAGACAAGCTATAGAATGGAATATCTTGGTTTCATTATAAAATGATTTCCCTGGAATATGCCTCGATTAGCAAGAGTGTGTACAAGTAGAACAACCTAATTACATGGATATAAAGAGGAAAATCTAAAAGCAAGAAGAATGCTTGGATCGTAACAATCAACATTCACCAGCACCGGTGAGAACTGTTTTGCATTTTTAATTGAAAACAAGCTATACGGTTTATTATAATGAATAAATAGGATATAGGATATCTAAATAGATGCATTTTTAGCGGAACAAGAAGATGATGGAAATCAAAAAGATTGAAATGTAGACAACCATTTTAAGCTGAGCACGAACGTATTCAATGTTTAGAAACAAATTTCAATGATATGGCAAACCATGCCAGAAAGAATATACGAGCATTATTGAGGACCAACGAAACTCCATAGATTTGAAATGAAAACGAGGCGAATATCATTGGAAAAAGCAAATTTCAAAGGGGATGGGAATGAATATTGAAGAATTAAGATAATTTTCGGGCGTAGTTTGGAAGTAAGAAGAATGGTCGTGTTGCAAGGATCCCACACTCATGGAAACTGCATTGCATCTTTAATATGAAACCAATAGTAAGGGCTAATGACTTTGAATGATAGGATGCAAGCTATTCATATAAATGTAATTTCAATGAAATATAGAAGAAGGCAATGAAAACCACAAGTTTCAGAATGTCGATAGTTTTTTAAGGATCAATTAGGAATGGATATGTGGTAACGACAAGATCCAGGGAATGGTTAGTCATGCTAGACGGAAGATGCTCTTAGGCTCCACAAACTCCAAAAGTTTGGAATGAACAGAGGTAAACTAATTAACATCGGAAAGAAGATAATTCTTGGAGATAACCAAATACATAAAATGTTAGAAGAAAAAACTTCCATAGAAAAGGCATGTTGGAGATAGCAAAGTTGGGGTATTGTTGATTATTTATCTAACAAATAGTTTAGATCAAGAACACATTACAACATTAAAGAAATTAGGGCACTGGATAAATTAAGACGATCGAAGAAGGAATCAGTCAATGAATTAAAGTAGTGAGAATATTGCTAATCTATAATCCTTTTTAATCTAAATAATGGATAACTGATTACGAACTAATAAGTAAGGAAAACTGTACAAGGAGGCAAGTATAATGAAACAACTGTGGGCACATTCAACAATGGAAGCAATAAAAAAATTAAATGGTTTTGAACATTAGTCACATAGGAGAAAGAACATTTATTTCAATTTGAAGACCAAACGAACAATAAAATAAATAGTCTAGATAGTGCTTAAATTGTTGGGGTAGGTTGAGCAATGGTACTGCACAGAATAGTAATTATAAGGTGTTAACCCAGTATGGGAGTTTACCTTTATCTATCTGCATTAAAATCACTATAGGTTGCAATGTTTAGATGACTATGAGTCGGTAGGAATTGATGCAATGATGATACCATGCCTTTTTCCTTTCAATTTATGGTAGGAATTAAAAGTAGGAATATGTTCATTACCATTGCGAACTTCTACAAGAGTGCTTTTCAACAACCATGAAAGAGTTCACATGTATGTTTCTTTGACCACAAAAAGAAAAATTCGCGATGGTTACCAGTTCAATCACAAAAGTCAGAAGAACAAATTAAAAGATCAACTTTCTGTTTGCTCTTTGGGTTGAAGGGGTTATAACAGTACAAGATCGAAAACTAGTCTTACATTTCAAGGATTGTTCGAGATACTTGGGCAGTGCTCACAACCGCATATGGTAGGCAACCCTGAAAAGGTTAAAGAAGGAGGTGAAGTACTACGACAGGAATAATACTTTGTTCATTGATTGACTTACTATTTGACCATTCTCCAAGATGTCGGGAAACAATCTTGGGTAGATATAGTAGATTCAAGAATGCCAATGGAAGAACATTATGGGAATCAAGATTTATTACCAATAATATGGCACCAATAATTAGGGGAAGAGAAATTACTAGAAGTAAACAAAGCTATGATAATAAATCAAAGCAAGATAGTGATACTCTATCTTAATGGTTAGGACTCCACATAAAGATTAGCATCATAAAATGATTCAAGTGTTGAAAGGAGGATTTAATAAGATATTGTTAAAGTAATTAGGTAATTTTTGCAACCAATACATGAGTAGATCTCAAATGGTAGGTTGGATTAAGCTAGGAAAGGGCATGGCCATGACTTGTTCACTACCCCAAATCATAACCATCGATTATGTCCATTCATAGGCTAGAATATAAATCTATGAACCCTAAATGCCTTATAATATGGTACGTAATAATACATAATATATGTGCATTTATGGCATCTGTTGGAATCCTCTGCGTTAGATTCCACAAGTATAAGTTGATGTTATGGGTGAATTTTGAAGCTACCAACCCCAACTTTTACTACTACTAGGATTATACCCTTGCGATGCAAGATCATAATTCAAGCATTTTTTCAATATATTAATAGCATAATAAATAGTTTCTTTTCGAATAATAAAAATAAATTGATATGTCAAATTATTTCATTATCAAAAGTTGAGCATTTTGCTAGAATATTTTTTTTGTTGTAACAACATCTTCTTCATTCTTAATTTGAACTCACTTTTTTTATTTCATTCGTATTTCATTGTTAAAACGATTATATTTTTAGAGAATATATTTTTTAAGTAAATAGTAAAACTATGTGACATTTGGCCACTTTAATATATAGAATTGATATTGCATTAGAAAATAATTATTTTTTTGAGTTATCATTGTTTCTTTTTCTTTTTTCATTAAATTATTGTAAATTCCTTTTATATATGCATCATAATTATTTATCTACTATTGTTTGAATATTGCCTAACATATGAGATGTCTTTTCTTTTGTGGGCAAGTTTTAGTAGATAAATAGGCCAACTTTTTTATTTATTTTAATTTAATAAAAATTATATTATCTTCTTACTAATGACTACATAAGATATGTGAAAAGTGCATGCAAAAAGTTTGGTCAATTGTCATTTTAATTTCAATTAAACATAAATAAGCAATAAAAATGTTCAATTTTAAAAGTAGTGAAAATTCTAGAACAACATAATTATTATTTTTTTGAGTTATTATTGTTTCTTTTATTTTTTCCTTTTAAATCACTTTAAATTCCTTTTGTTTTCATAAAATAATTATTTATTTACTATTTTCTTGTCAAAATTCTCTAATATCTATAATATCTATTTTTATGGGAAACTTTTATGGACCATCTTTTTAATTTATTAATGTAATGAATATTTTATTATAGTACACTAATAAATATATAAGATATCCAAAAAGTTATTTTTTAAAATAAAATAGCATTACATTAGTTAAACTATAAATGGACATTTAAGTAGCTAATTAATTCTACGCTGCATTACGCATGGCATCCTAGGTGGCATGACACATGGCACTCATACATTGATTCCATTCAACTTTTAATATATATACATATGATATGATGATGATTCAATTATCTTAATATCTCATTCTCTTCCTCATTTAGTCCTCGTGATTGCCATACCATGTAGCATTGCCACACTCCTCAGGCCATGACAATATGGGGTCCTTTATTGTTGGGGGATTAATAGCTGAAGCCTAAGCTTTCATGCATTCATCTATGTTCCTTCTTTTCATGTTTCCCCTAATCTTTGTTAATCCCAACAACTTTTCCCTTTTCTTCCCAACATTTCATACCGATGAAATCAAATCTTTTTGAACCAATGTAGATTACCTAATCCACACAAACGAGACTAGTAAGCAGTGATGTATATTTTCCTTTTCCAAAGTACCTCCAATGAGGTTTTTGCCATCAAGTGTACTCTCCTATTATTCTCATGCAACCTTAGGGTCTATGTTAGCCTCATAATAAGTACATTACATCCTCAAGTACATCACATAATCTCAGGTATGCCATTTCTCTTTTCTCTCTCTTTCCCTCTCTCTCCCCCCTCCTTTCCTATGCCCTTTGAAAATCTTTAAATACTTGTCACTCTAATTAGTAACTCCGGTAGGATATGTATCATCTTATAACCTTATTTGAGCTTCCAAGTCCTAATGCCTACCTAGAACAAACTTTCGCTACATACATAGTAGCAAAAGATGCTTAAGATGCAATGGGTGGGATACGTATTTAATTATGATGACCTAAATAGGTTTGGATGGCAACACTCTATTCCCATGATTAGTCAGTTGTGCTACATACAACCTATATAATACCTGGTGTTATACCATCAACTATTAAACTACCATCACATAACTCACTGCAGTGAATTATTACTACAAAGCGTCTTTGATAGTGTGGTAAGCCCTCTTGCATTTACCTTATTGCAATGTCTATTTTACATTGATTCAGCACATGGATCTGACAACAATATCATGTCGTATGTCTAAAAGGTCAGATATAATTTGGTACTAAATTAAGTGTACAAAAATTTATAAACAACATCCTCACATCCTATCTTAAACATTGTCATACCCAAGCACTAACTACATCTCTATGTTTTAAGAGAACCTCTAGATTAAAGTCATCCTTATAAAACAAACAAGCAACCCAAAATTTTTTATTATGAGCTTAGAAAGATTCTCTGGGATACATAACTTAGTAGGGTGTCAACCAAATATTTTTAAGCTCCACTAGGTTGGCCTTAGTACCAATAGCTAAAGTGAGGTTAAGATTTGGGAGAACATCCTTATTATGCACTCATACAGATGAACTTATAGTTAAGACCTCCTTTACTAGCCTAACTAAACCCACAAACTCCCTTATAGCTCTCAACAGCCCTTAGACCAAATGTGGCTCTGACACCACAATTGTACGCCCCAACTCCTAAACATGCAATTAGTCTTTGTTAATTATTCATTAATAGCCAATAAGGTGTAAAATGTCAGATTAGGGCATTACTGCCATCCTATAAAGTATAAGGTTTAGCTAGTTAGCATGCTCAATACTAACTAGATAACATTTTGAAGTACACAACTAGCACATGTTTGAGCCCTAGTGACATATTAATAGCCCACTTATATGTTCATAGACACCTCACAACTTAGAAAAATGCTGGTGTGAGCTTGGGTAAATATCAATGACTAACTCCCTACTTGGCATTGCGAAGCTCAATGCATAACTTCTCAATTGCCTTACCTAAAACACGAAAACACCAAATGTCCGAAGGGTGAGGCAAGGCTTAATATGTTTACCCCCATACTGTAAAAAAAAAGTTCATTTTTTAATAAGCGACCACATTTTAATTCATTTTAGTTCGAAATCAGGAAGGGAGAGAATGATATTAAAACTGTCCCCGATTATTATCTGAAAGTGGAACCAAACTGATGAGCACATATGTATCCTGCGATCATTAAGCAGGTGTACACCTCCTAGGCTGATCAAATTGCCTGACCTAAAGCTGCATTGGTGAACTAAAGGCCATAAGCCCTGGTAATTGAAAACTAATAAGATCACTTGATTATGTGGCAAAATAATGCTTGAATGTGGTTGATTAAATAACCGTATATTATAATATGTTGATATATAAAAATATAGTGAGTATGCAATAGAAGCAGTTTTGGGGCAATGGAAGGACAATAAGCCTGATGCCATCTACTATGTGAGTCGAACTTTGGATGACGCTCAGATGAATTATGCAACAACTAAGAAATTCTGCCCATCCTTGATCAATTCCAAGATGATCATTTTTATTGATCATGCCGCATTGAAGCATCTCTTAAAAAGGTTCGACTTTAAACCCCGTTTGATTCAATGGGTGCTTATTCTCCAAGAGTTTAACTTGGAAATTCAAGACAAGGTTGGACATGAAAATGTAATTATAGAAGATGTTTACCGGAATATCTCGCCATGCTACTCCATGGTATTCTAATTTGGTGAATTTTAAGGTGTGTGGGGTAATGCCACTCGAGTTATCTTATTATCAATGGAAGGGATTCCTTTTTGATGCAAAATATTATGTGTGGAAGGAGCCTCATTTCTACGAGCTGTGCGAAGATGGTGTTTATATAAGATGTTTGCCGAAAGATGGGGTTCCCAGTGTCCTTCACCATTAGCATGCTTCAACCTATAGTAGACACTTTGGACTGGACGAGACCATTGCTAAGGTGCTTCAGGCATGTTTCTATTGGCCCACTCTCTTTAAAGATGCAAGAACCTTTGTTACAACTTGTGATCGATCACAATGGATGGGAACATTTCCAAAAGGCATGGGATGCCTCAAAGTGGGATTCTTCAGGTAGAACTTTTTAATGTTTGGGGGATTGACTTTATGGGTCCGTTTCCTCCTTTTCACAATAATCTTTACATCCTTGTGTGGTTGATTACGTTTCCAAATGTGTAGCAGTCGTTGTTTCTCTAACCAATGACTCCAAGGTGGGTAATAAAGTTTCTTAAAAAGAACATCTTTACAAGATTGCCTCACCGAGAGCTATTTGAGTGACAATGGGACTCAATTTTACAACAAGCCGCTTGAGACACTCTTAAAGAAGTATATGGTGTTTTGTAAGATTGTTACACCTTATCATCCTAAAACAAGTGGTCAGGTTGAGTTATCTAGTTGAGAGTTAAAAAGCATTTTGCAGAAAATGGTCGAAAGGTGCCAAAAAGATTGGTCTAAAAAACTTATGATGCTCCTTAGGCTTACCGGACTGCTTATAAAACTCCTCTTGGCACTACTCCATACTGATCAATTTTTGAAAAGTCTTGCCATTTGTCGGTTGAGCTAGAACACAAAGCACATTAGGTAATTCGAACTCTCAACTTTGATCTTAAGGTGGACAATGAGAAGAGGAATCTGGAATTGAATGAGTTAGAAGAGTTACAGTTGAAAGCTTATGAAAGCTCCAAAATATACAAGGAGAGGACCAGGCATTGGCCTGACAAGCATATTATGAAGAAAAGATCTTAGGACGGTGACTGAGTCTTATTGTTCAATTCCAAATTACAGTTATTTTCGAGCAAGCTAAGATTCGAGTGGTCGAGACTGATTAAGGTCATAAAGGTCTTTCCTCATGCAGCTGTGGAAGTCTGGAGCGAGTCAACTACTGTGTTCAAGGTCAATGGGCAGCATCCTAAGCCTTATTATGTGGGACAATCCATAGACAAGCCTACTGTCTACCATCTTTCTAATCTTGAGCCCTCCTAGAAGAGGTCGTTGAGCTCCCATCCCTAAAAGAGCGCCTCTTGGAAGGCAACCCATGTTTTCCCATTTACTAGTTTTTTGTTGTCTTTGATTGTTTATAGTGTAATTTTTGTTTTTCAAATGAAAGAAAAAGAAGGGAAAAAAGAACAGAGAGAAAAAAGAAGCGAAAGAAGTGAAAAAGAAGAAAAAATAATAAGAGAATTTTGGAAGCTTCACTAGTAGCTACCACGGGCCCCTAGTAGTGTCCAACCCAGGTCGTGGAGCTGCTAATAGGAAAAATAAGAAAATTTAGAAACATACTCACGAGGAATGACCACAGATGATTTGTGGTGAGACCCTCAGTTTGCGGTCAAGGATTTTTCAAGCCCTTTGATCCAAGGCATCTCTCCATCTTCTTTTGCCTTTCGACTTTCTCTCTCTAAACTTTCTCCTTCTCCCTCTAAAACCTCCGTAACCACCCACTGCTAAACCTTCAATTTTTATTCATTTTTCATCAAACTTTCTTCTTATTTTCTGCATGTTCATTTCAAATCTCTTTTAAATTTCTTTTTACTTGCCAACTTTCTCTCAGATGCTGCCCATCTTTATACCCTAGCCTTTAACAACTCAAATTCACCTTCCATTCTTTCAAATTCTCTCATATTCTTCAATATTTCTTCCCCATTCACCTTAATTTTAACAAATTTTCCTTTTTTCATCATTTTTCTTCGCATTTCCACTTCAGTTAGTGTTTAGAGCTTTCACGTATCCACTCTCTGTTGCCATAGCACCTAAGAAGAAGGCAATAACTGCTTAAGGGGCAGGGACATCAAGTCAAGCAACACAACGTGCACCTTGGACTTCTCGAAACTAAAACAATATGAGAAACCGAGGTAATATTTGCTAACCCCCTTGGTTTAACACATCCTGAGCATATTGCTAGGTACAATATTTTTAGTAAGCTAGTTGTTGCTACTTGTTATTATGGAGAGGATTTATTAACTCGATTAGGTTTGTTGCATAACTTTCATTTGTTGTTTGCTAGGGGAGGTGTGGGGCAATTTTTAGAGATTAGGAAGCACACTTACCGTGACCCCACTCTTGAATTTTTGAGTACATTGCATGTGGAGGCCATGAGTGGGGCTCGCTGTCAAGAAGGATACATTTCCTTCTATCTAAATAAGGAGTTTTATGAGCTAAATTTGAGTGCCTTTAATAGCACATTCGGTTTCCATCGAGTATGGACTTGCCTTATCGACATGTCCCTAAAGAATTTAACCAAAGTGCCTTTTGCAATGAAATTTCTGGGGATCATTGATATGATACAAGCAACTCTAAAGACACTGTCATTAGAAACCCCTGTGTTTGAGTGGCCTAGAGATTGCTTGCTTGTGGTCTTTTTATAAGCGAGGATAGTTTAAATGTGTCTGTCTAAATTGTATTTCTTTTATAGCATGCTCCAAGGTGGCCGACTTGACCCCAATTCATTCTTGGTCAATCAGTTACATACTGCGATCACTAACTCCGCACAGAGGATTGTGATTTAGGGACCTCATTACCCCTATTGCTAGGTTAGTTGGAATAGTACTGAACCCCAATGATAAAGTTCCCAGTTTCGAATGGTTAAACTTAGTCGCGTTTGAACAAATGATGTTTTGTAAGGCGGAGGTTGGGCTTTTTTGTTGCATTTATACTGAAAACCATCTCATGCCTCTCCCGAATGTTGACCGAAGCACTATGTTGAACTGGGCTAATCTTTACTTTCTATCGAATGATGAAGAGTTGGCACAACCTACATCACCTCCTCCCTCTCCTCACCTATGGGCTTCTAGTTCATCCCAACCGTCCACCTCCTCTAAGTATGCTGGTTTGCATGCTACCCTTTAGTCCATTCAAGAGGAGCAAGCATCCCTCCAAGCTTATACTCAAACTGAGCATACCACACTCTAGTGACTTTATTCAGGAGTGGCATGATGAGCTCCGTGAGATTATTGTTTCCTAAATTTCCAAAACTTTAGTGCTTGTTTAAAGACTTGGCTTGACTGGCATATTTCTCAACCCTGCCCTCCTTTTTCTGCTTCTCCTCCTTTTTAGTTATTCATTTTCTTCCCCATTGCTTTTTATGTCCTGGCATTGAGGACAATGCATTGTCCAAGCATGAGGGAGTTGCGTGTGAATATGTGTATGTAATGTGGATGTGTGATAGTTTGCATTTTAGGTTATGTATTTAGGAGTAGTTTACATTTCTAGTTAATCATTTCATTTTTCTTTCTATTTTTAGGTTTCTTTAATTAGTTTTAGCTTTATTTTGGTATTTTTAATTTTTTGTTGCATTTTAGGGTTAGCAAAACAAGAAGAACAAAACATAAAAACAAGAAACAAAAAAAAGCAATAAAATCCTCTGATGATGAGTCCTTGACTAAGTAGTTTCCTTTGGCTTATTTGGACCCTTTTTATTATGCTTATTTGTGAATAAAATGTTTGATTGTAAGTTTTTGAAATATGCTTCATGTT
This sequence comes from Carnegiea gigantea, assembly GCA_029747015.1. Taxonomy (NCBI): domain Eukaryota; kingdom Viridiplantae; phylum Streptophyta; class Magnoliopsida; order Caryophyllales; family Cactaceae; genus Carnegiea; species Carnegiea gigantea. The sequence goes on from JAKOGI010000154.1 coordinate 970,018, forward strand.
TTGTCCGTCATGTCGGCTGCAATTTGATTACTCAATGATTATTCGCATGAATATTTCACACATGTGATCTAATAAGATGGTTGAGCTTTGGTAGTTGTCCAGTGAGACTGTGAACCTTATTTGGGCTAATTCATCATTTTAGTCTCATGTTCCTTTTCATTTATGACTGTTCTTAAATTTCAAATCTCTATAACTTGCTTTGACTCTTGTCGAAGATCATCTTTACCATGCATGTTTAGGCAATATGATTGAGACATTCTTTGAATTTATGAGCTACATTGACTAAATAGGCACCCTTATTATGTATGATTTATCCTTTGCTACCTCTTTTGAGCCTTGACCTTTTTCTTAATGCAAATCTATAATAATGAACCATGGCCAAGTACATATCTTAATGTTTCACCAAAACAATAGAGTTTCATTAGTGATTGGGAATAGTTTGTGGATAATGGCATTGTTGTTTGGTGTAGTTTATTCATATGCAATAAGGGATTCATACAGTATTTTCCTTGGTGTCAATTAGGTTGAATTTTGTGAGTTGTTAGAAAAAACGTTGAAAAGTGCACAATTTCTCTTGCCATAATCATCCTGTTTGAAACAAAATGAAAAGAAGAGAAAATGACAAGTAGAAAAAAAAAGAAAAAGAAATTTTGAAAGAAAAAGAGAAGCAAAATAATACAAGGATTCGGTATAGATTTTATATTAGATGTACTTCAACACTTTTTTGCATTATAGATCAACTAAGGGTTAATTTTGTGTATTTGAGATGTATTGGTGTTTGATGTGAGGAGTATTTTAGTGAAACATTTGGGTGAAGATGATTCATACTCATAGTGTTTAAGCTTTGAGCTCTACAAATCCCATCATATTTGTCCCTCTCCTGCCTTTACCCACAGCCCCGTTACAACCCATCAAAGTCCTCATGATTGCTTGGCATGTTTTGCATTTTAGTGGTGGTGAATTTGATAGTCTTGCCAAGCTTATGCTAGATTTGATTCTTTGGAATGAGATTTGAGAGAACCGCATTATATTTTAAACACATGAATGATAAGTGCTTCATTCCTAAAGTGAGGGCCTACCAGTTCTTTTAGCTCTACCAATTGTACGTCCCAATATGATTGTTTAAGATAATTTGGGTGATCGATTCAATGTTTTATGTGGTGGTACTTGCTCTTATTTTGAAAATTTCATTCTGTTACCCGTTTTGCAATGTTTTCAGTCACTTTTGGGCTAGCTTTCTGGTTTGGTTAGGCTATTGATATTGCTACTTATGTTTACTTGACGAGTTTCTTCATTATAGTTTTGGTTTTCATAGTTGCTTGGGGACAAGCAACGGTTTATGAAGGGCGAAGTTTGATAAATGCTTCGAGTACACTTTATTTTGAGATAGAGCTGACCACTGCTGCAAGCACATGGGTAGTTATAGTATAAATAAAAAGATTTCTTCTCAGGGGCCAATGTAATCTATCGAGATTTGTCTATCAAAATATGCTAAGTAAAATTCTAATTTAAAAGGGGTTTCGATTTAACAACTTCTAATTCACTGATTTTGAATCAATTAAGGAAAAATACCTAGGAATTCATGTGGTTACGAAAATTGATTGGATCAAAATAATAAGCATGTGCCTTTCTCTAATCGGTTAATATGGAGAAATTGTAATCTCTCCTATAATTTAGGCTATTCTTTCATAATCAACCAAATTTGCGTAAACTAAATAAAAATCGTTCATTCAAACTAATTTGTCTTAATCTAAGTTGAATATCTTCGATTGCACTCTAGTCCTCCTAACATGCAAATCTCTCTTTCGAGATAACATTATGTCAGATTTTATCAAGCAGTCTAACAATCAAATGTTACCTTTCAATTTTTCACTCAATTGTTTCAAGTGTGCAAGTAAATTTTAGCCAAAAATTCACTTGCAACAGTATAATTACTTGATAGAATGAAATCAAACCAATCATAAAATAAGCATAATTCTACAGATTAAAGCATGATCTAACTACACTTTCATAAAGTACTAAATCCCTAGACAAAATAAACTACTACTTACACATGATTAAAAATTAAACAACTAACCAACATTCTGGAGAAATCTGAGAAGAAGAGCTTAACTAAGACAACCTTTCAACCAATGGGCTTCAAACCACCTCAAAATCAGGCACATACACTCAAGATTTCTCACTAAAACAATAATCAAACTAAGAATCGTAACTAAAAAGGATAAAATTTGAGAAAGAAAATGGACTATGCTATACTAGCTCCTTCTCCATTGCTGCTGAACAACGCCTATTTATAGAAAAGTTTGGATCATTTCAACCACATAGTCGAAGGAATATGAAGAGGCAGCAGTTTTATACTTCACCACGATCCTTGGCAGGTACCATGGTCCGACCGTGGTCTTAGCTGGAATCAATTTTTTGCTCTTTTCTTACTCCACAGGCATAGCATCGCACGACTGTCCGTGGGGGAGGTCAAAATGCATCTAATAAGGGACAAATGCAGGGTAAAATGGCCTAAAATCCTACAAAACACATCAACCAACCATTCCTAAGTACAAATCGAGAATAGGAGTATAGATTAGCACTTAAAGCACATAATTCTCCGAAAATTGTGGCAAAATAGCCCCAACATTATGTATACATTACGCACTTATCAAACTCCCCCATGTTTAAACTATTACTTGTCCTCAAGCAATGTTAAAACCAAAATATGTACAACCTCCTCAGGGTAGATATAGGTAATCTTCCACCAGCAAAGCTAATCCGATGATAGCCCAAAACGATGTAAAAACCATTAGAAAACAGATCAGGGAATGAAATTTTCAAAAACTACTTGATAGAGCACAATGTCAAACTTGAATCGACCCCATCAAATATAGTCATTTGAGGCTAGTAGGGCTGGCAGAACCTTAGTACAGTTATATGGTACTCATCACTCATGTGTTTGAAAATGTATGCATATATAAAGGTTTCCTCAATTCTTATTCCGTAGACTCGAATCTCCCATATGTTTGACAAGACTCTCAAATTCGCCATCACTAAAATGTAAACATACTAGACAATCATGAGGACTTTTATAGGGTAGTAATGGGGCTATGGGTAAAGGCAAGAGAGGAACAAATGTTTTAGAAATTAGGAGCGAGAAGCCATGGACTAAGAGCTAAACGATTCCGATGCGTCATACTACATCCCTCTTAGACCATTACAATTTATCAACAAAATACATCCCTAATTCAAAAGAGAAATAGTTGAAAATCACAAGAATTTACAATTCCAATAAGGCTAACACTTTCTTCCCTTTTTCTTCACATTTCTCTTTTTTTTTTTTCATTTTGTGTTGCGTTTGTTTTTTGTGGTTTTTTTCCCCCAAAATGAGTTAGTCAAGGGAAATTCATAATGAACTTTAAATTCCAACTCTTCTCTAAGCATTGTATAATTAGACAACGGATTTATTAAGATCTCACATCCTTTCACCAAACAACCAAAGCCTACTAAAAGAGAACAATCCACCTTACTAGTGCCCTATCAAACTTGATGCAAAAGAATAAAACGCTCCTCTAGTCTTGGCTTACAGATAAGATAATCATCTGGCCATAGGCTATAATAGGAAGTTTAAATCAAGAAAAATGAATATAGGCTCAAAGGGGCTAGCAAGGGATATAATATACAATAAAGGTGGCTATTTAGCCATTGGGTTTAACAAATTGAAGAAAATGCCTCAATCATATTGTCTAAATGCATTTGGAAAATGTGATCTTGAATGAGAATCAAAGCAAGTTCTAGAGAAATGATATCAAGAAAGAGTCACACATAAAAGAAATATGAGAGTAAATTGATAAGTATCTCTAAAAGCATAAAGCCCCACAGGACATCTGCTAAAATCATGACTAGCTCATTAGTAAACACATGCCAAAATTCATGTAAAGATTCATGGGGCAATCAACTGGCACTCAATATGTGGTCAAAACATGGATCTCGTTTTCATAAACTCATTTCTCAAACATTTATGCACAATTTGGGCAAATCAAAGGATCAAACTAAATCAAAGAAGTCTACCAAATCTGACAACATCACCAGAGGAATTTTTTTTCAATTTTTTTTCAAAATTTTTTTTTCTAGTACATACATGGTCCTAATAACGATGCAAACGAAAATGCAGAGAGACTAAGGGTGTGTTTGGTAGGAGTGAAAATCATTTTCCTAGAAAATAATTTTCTTATTTTACGGTGTTTGGCAAAACAAGGAGGGAAAATTCATTTTTAGGGGAAAATCATTTTTCTTAGAATGAAGGAAAATATTTTCACTTTGAATAGCACGTAAGTTGATTTTACATTTCTTGGGCTCTTACATGGTCTCACATTCTTTCTCTATTCCGTGTCTATTTCCTCGACATATGGTTTGAAGAATAAGGAAAATTAGTTTTAACTTTTTTGTTCATGTTTTGTTAATCAAACTCATTATCCGGAAAGTTCATTTTCCCTTTTACCACACAATTGAAAATATGAGTTGAAAATTATTTTAGATGAAAAATCATTTTACATGGAAAATTATTTTATAGGAAAATGGTTTTCAACCTACTAGACACACCATAATAAATTAAAAAAAAACTAAAACGCAACCTACAATGAAAAGAAAACTAAATGCACTAACTAAAATACTGCTAAACAAAACTAAAACTAAAACAAAAACTCCAAAAACTATCACAAGCAAAATATACAAAGTACAAGCACACTAAACCAAATCAGGCATCAGATACCAAATCTAACGACTAACTCCCCCATGCTTGAATCACACATTGCCCTCAATATGGTCACATAACAGAAAAAAAGAAGGGGAGTAGCATAAATCAATTAGAAAGGAGGTGGTGGAGGATGGAGTGGCTGACCATAAGAGATATGCCAATCCTGCCAGGTCTCTAGACATGCCCTATAGTCCTGAAAATATTAAGTCTGCATAGCAAGCATCCCATGAAAGTCACCATGGTGCTCTTGGACAAAGTCCCGAAGAGCGGCGCTCTCAGAAGCAACAAATGCTCGAAGGGAAACTTGCTCCTCTAGAATGGATCTAAGGGTGTCTTAGAGGTCGGTATAGTCATGAGGGGGTGATTAAGTGGAAAAACTAGGTCTCGCATGACTAGAATGAGGGTCTGGGTGATAGAGTGCGGGTTGAACAACCTCGTCATTACCAGATACCCAATAAAGGTTACCCCGGTAAAGTAAGGTGGTTCGATCAGCATTAGGAAGCGGCAAAAGTCGGTCCCTAAGGTAAATTCAACATAAACGCGCAATCTCAACTTTGCAAAAGTTCATAATTTGAAAAACAGCTCAATCAAGCCACTCGGACCTAGAAGCTCTATCCTCAGGGTTGGTCTCAATACCCAAAAATCTAGCAACAGTAGTCACAATACCACCTATGACTATCCTACTTTTAGTGCTAACAGCAGCACTATACAGTTACCTGGCCAAAAAATGAACTGGGGTCAAGCAAGGCACTGTCAAGCATATAGGCCAAAAATTACAACACAAATAATCTCAGGATATTCAGACTATCGTCCCAAGCAAAGAAACAACAAGCCAAGATACATTGAGCTACTCCAACGCAAAGGTTCCTGATATAAGTGCACTTGAATGAACTAGTGCTGTACCTATCACTCCCCGAAAGTTCACCCCAAAATGCATATGAATTGAATTCACGAAGGACTTGACGGTGTAAATCCATACTAGGTGGAAAACCAAATATACCATTAGAGGTACCAAAGCTCAACTCACAAAATTATCCCTGTAAATAAAATGAGAAGTACTCAGCTTGACATTGAGGCACTCTAGTGACCTCGACATGGAGTGTACTCAGGAACTCTAGGGTTAGGTCCTGGTATGTATGCTCTTTTATTTCTAAAAAGTATCTTATACCACCTCATGTAAATAACCACCGAATATCATCTAACATTCCTAATCGAGCTAACAATTCCTTGTCATAATATCCCATTGCCACAACTATGCGTTCATTTAAACAATTATATCTAGCAACATAATCAGGATTCGTTAAACCAAAGGAGGTGAGGAATGTTACCTTTAGCTTATGCATTGGTGGAGGTTCGGGATGTTCTTTGAGGTCGGGTTGGTGCTTGACTTGAGGATCCAGCCTTCTTGATACTCCTTTGTCTCTTAGTAGGTGCCATTGTTGCAAAATGAAACAAAACCAAAACTAAAAGCTAAATAAGAAAATTTGAAGAAGAAAAATAAAGAAATTAAGTAAAAAGAAGAAGAATAAGAGAGAGAAAAAGATGGGTACGGTGGATGAGTGAAGTGAGACAAGTTTGAAGAAGAAGAAAAAGAAAGATATGAATTTTGTGCGGGAAGAGGAAAGATTAAGTGCAAAGGGATGATTTTGGGTGAAAATTGAGAAGAAATGAGGTAAGAAGGAAGGTTGTAATTATAGAGATTTAAAGAGAGAAAATAGAGGGAAAGAGAGAGAGTTGTGAGGAAGATGAAAAACGAGGGGCCACCGTGGTGAAAAACCTAGACCGCGGACCATAGCAGGTCACCACGGACCATGGAGTTCACCATGGTCCAATCGTGGTGTCTACTAACTCCTTTTTTTTTCAATTTTTCTTGGTCGGCAACCCACGGTGTGGTGCTGAGTATCCTGGCCGCGGTGCCAAACATTTTATTCCATAGTTTTTGTTTTCTTTTCTTTTGTTTCTCTTTTTTTTCACAAACTACCCAAAAAAATAGTAACAATCAAAGCTAAGGAAAGAAAGGGAAAAAATAGAAAAAGAGCTTAGGTTGCCTCCCAAGAAACGCTCTTTTAAGGTCAAGAGCTTGACCCTTCTTCTATATTTGTTCTAGATTAGTAAGTGTAGGGACGTTGGCTTTATCACGGACCATAAAGCCAAACTTCTTCAGTCAAAGGTACCAACGCAAAAGCTCGGGTTGCAGGTCCTTCGTCTTCATACCTTGATGCCATTATGCATTATTAGCGTACAAGACAAAGCACACTCGTAGCCCATCAGATGGGGTATTATCAACTTGTTAAACCCCCAAGTCAAAATCTACATCAACTCCTTCCATAGGAGGCAAAGAGAGAACAGCCTGGGCAAACCTACAATAGTCACTCATAGAAGACTCATTAGAAACGTAGGCCTCAACCTTGGGTATGTTAGGTGACACAGGAGCAACGAACTCCACCTTGACATACTTTTGGTCAGGGTCCTAGTGAGAAATCCAGTCAAAGTCAGAAGGATCTTCACAATTCAAGATATCCTCCATGTCAATCTCAGGGGAAGGGGGGAAATCATCCAAGAAAGAAGAATTAGAAGAATCCACTTTCTCCTTCATATGACAAAATAGAGTATAACATCCTTCCACCTCAAGAGTTATACATCCCTTTCTTACATCAATGTGGCAACCAGGTGTAACCAAAATGGGCCGACCTAGGATAATTTAAGTATCATCGGTCTTGGGTATATCAACTATGATAAAGTCCTCCAGCACCCAAATATCTCCTATATTGATTGGCACATTATCCAATCTGCATATGGGTTACGTCTCAGAACCATCTACTAACTATAGTGAAAACGATGCGGCTTGTAATGGTCTTAGGTGTAGCTTATGAAATAAAGAATATGGCATTATACTGACTCTTGCATCTAGATGACATAAATCTCTCTCAATTTCTAAATTTCCTACAATGCAGGGGATAGAAAAGTTACCTGGGTCAGGGAGCTTAGGTAGAAAAATTATGGGGATCTATATAGTGACATTCTCTATCATTGTGGCAGTCTTGCCGCCATCATTCCTTTCCTTACTTCCAGTCATGATTATTTCCCTACCCTCTTTTATTAGAATATCCTTAGGGTCAGTAAAGTCCTCTACTTCTTCCTTCAGGGTGACATAGTCACAATGCTCTCAAGGGTTAGGTTTGGGCTTGCTAACAAGTCTATCTAGGGGTGTAGATGAAAAGCTAGTTTTTGGGTAATCTGGGCTTCTGACATCCTATTATGAGTGGTAAGCACATCAACCTTTGAGGCTAATTGCTTAATATACTCATTCTGTTTTTGTTGTGCCATAAGCATACTTTCCATTATTGATCCTAAATTGGACTTTTGGGATACTTGAAAAGGGATAGGAGGTCTTTGAAAACCAAGAGGTGGTCTAGCATTCATTGGGGGCATATTCAAAGGGTTTGGATTAGACACATATGAGAAATTCGGATGATTCTTTCAACCCGGATTCTAGGTACTAGAGTAAGGGTCATTAGCCGATCTCGATTTAAAGTTTTGAACATGTTAACTCCACTAGGGTCTTAGGAAAATGGGCTTCCAACTTGACAATTCAAAGTCACATGCTCAATAGAATCACAAATTTCACATGGGAAGGGGCACTAGAATTCACAACATCAACATTCATTCAGTCCAATGTTTGAGTTATAGCATCCACTTTAGCAGAAAGCAAAGTAAGCACATCAACTTCAAGCTGACCTCCAACCCGTCTGGATTAGCCTCGTTTAGTAGACCATTGGAAATTGTTAAGTGTCATCTCCTCAATTAAGTTATAGGCTTCATCCTCAGTTTTGTTCATCAAGGCTCCTCCCACCACCACATCAATGGTGGACCTTACAGATTTGGTCACATCATTTTAAAAAGCTTAGATAATCACCAAACATTTAAGACCATGATAGGGGCATAAGCGTAGCAAATCTTTAAATCGTTCCTAAGCTTCGTGGAGCATCTCTTCATCTTTTTGCGTAAAGTTGTTGATTTGATTCCTTTGCTGGCCGTTTTGCTCGGAGGGAAAAACTCGATGAGGAAGGCTCGTGTTAACTAATCCCAAGTGCTAATACATCCCGATGGCAAAGAGTGTAACCAAGCCCTTGCTTTGTCTCTCAATGAGAAGGGAAACAAGTGCAATCAGATGGCATCAGTAGAGACTCCATTAAAGCTTCAACGTGTTGCACACCTCTAAAAAGGGCGACAAGTGTAGATTCGGATCTTCCAAAAGAGTTCCTCCAAACTAGGATTGTTGTACAATAGAGATGAGTGATCATTTGAGCTTGAAATTATTGGCATCAACAATAGGGCAAGTGGTGCATGAGGCGATCCGTTGCACTCGAGGGCTAACGAAATCTCAAAGTGTCCTTCTTTGCTCACCTACTTCTCCCGCTATGTTTGTTGGATTCCTTTTTACCTCGCGTCTTTGTTCTTCAATCCTTTGCTTCTTCCTCCTTGAGCAGAAAGTCCTTTTAATCTCGGGATCAGGTTCGTACAAAATTAGACTTCGTATAAATTGGAAAAATTCCTACAAGCACTATCACCGACACTACCAGCGTAATCAAATAACAAAATAAAAAGAAAATAAAAGTAAAAGGCAATAAAATGCTTAGTTACTTTTGTAAGACTAACTCAATAGTTAATAGATTGAGTCGCTGACAACGGTGCCAAAAACTTGACCACTGCCGCAAGCATATGATTAGTCATAGTATAGATAAAAAGATCGCTCCTCAAGGACCAATGTAATCATCAAGCTTTGTCTATCAAAATATGATAAGAAAAATTCTAATTCAACATGTTTCGATTTAACAACTTCTAATTCACTAATTTTGAATCAATTAAGGAAAAATGCCTAGGAATTCATATAGTTACGAAAGTTGATTGGATCAAAATGATAAGCATGTGCTTTTCTCTAATCGGTTACTCTCAACAAATTACAATCTCTCCAAAAATTTAGTCTATTCTTTCGAAATCAACCAAATTTACCTAAACTAAGCAAAAGTTGTTCTTTTAAACTAATTTGTCTTAATCTAAGTTGAATATCTTTAATTACACTCTAGTCCTCCTAACATGCAAATCTCTCTTTCGAGACGATATTATATCAGGTTTTATCAAGCAGTCTAATAATCGAATGTCACCTTTCAGTTTTTCACTCAATTGTTTCAAGTGTGCAAGCAAACTTTGCCCAAAAATGCCATCACAACATGATAATCACTTCATAAAACGAAATGAAAGCAATCATGAAATAAGCAGAATTCTATAGATTAAAATATGATCCAACTACACTTTCATAAACCACTAAATCCCTAAACAAAATAAACTACTCACACATGATTAAAGATTAAACAACTAACCAATGTTTTAGCAAAATCTGAAAGGAAGAGCTCGATAGAGATAGCCTTTCAACCAAGGGCTTCAAACGGCCTTAAAATCAAACACAACACTCATGATTTCTCACTAAAACAATAATCAAACTAAGAATCTTAACTAAAAAGAACAAAATTTGAGAAAGAAAATGGACTATGCTATACTAGCTCCTTCTCCATTGCTGTTGAACGATGCCTTCTTATAGAAATATTTAGATCATTTCAGCCACATAGCCGAAAGAAGACGAAGAGGCAGCAGTTTCACAACTCTCCATGGTTCATGGCAGGTGCCATGGTTCGATCGTGGTCTTGGCTGGAACTAATTTTCTGTGCGTTTCTTGCTCCATAGGTGTAGCATCACTTGGGTGTCCATGGGAGAGGTCAAAATACATCTAATAAGGGTCAAATGCTTAGTAAAGCAACCTAAAATCTTACAAACGACATCAAACAACCACACTCAAGCATAAATTGAGAATAAGAGTATAGATTATGACTTAAAGCACATATTTCTCCTAAAAATGTCGTAAAATAGCCCTAAAATGATGTATACATTAAGCAGTCATCAAGAGCCCATCACGAACGCTCCATGGTGAAGGCCACTTTTTATGGTGAACTTGAAACTACTTGCCTCTTCGTATTCCTTCATCTTATGGCTAAGGATGGCTAAGTTCAAGCTTGAATAGGGTTTTCAGATGCACAGAGAGAAGGGCTAAAACATCTGTCAGTCATTTCTATTTCACTTCTATTATTAGTTTTAGGATTTTAAAGTTTTCTTTAGAGCAAAGAGAGGGAATTGAAGTAGAAAATCGACACTTAGAGGCTTGGAGATTGGGAAGCCATTGAAGACCACCATTGTTGCTATGCTTTCATTCCTTCTAATCTCTTCTTAAACCCCTTTTAGACGTTGATTATTTCAATTATGTCTTAGTAGTTTTACTTAATCTAGGGACTTGTTTTCCAAAGCATTGATGTTGGATCTTTAATTTTCAATATTTGTGCTTTATCTAAATTGGTATGATTGAATTCTATTTTATGGAATTGTGAATAAATTTTTTAGCCAGATTTGCTTACTTATACTAGATAGTTGGGTGAAGTACTAAAAGGAGAAACTCACCATTAGAACAACAAGTTGGAACTTAATTTAACAATTTTTGAAAGAGAGTTGTTTGTTTAGAGGAAATCCTAGCAATAAAAAATCCATAACCAAGACTAAAACCAAGGACATTTAAAATAATGTTAATTGGATTAGTTTAGTTAATTCAATTTGTTTTGAGAGAAAAGATTGAATTTTTGGATTGATTGTGCTCATTTGAATCATCCAATTTTAGGTAAAGTGTATATCTTAGTCTAACAATCAAACTCTTTACTAGGTGAAATAATTCCCTAGGTGTTTTGCTAGTTAAATAGCGACAGTTGAGACAGTCCATCAAAATTTGGTTGCTTTGCCTTCCATAAAACCTCGAAACTCAATATATTATATTTGCTCTCTGTGGGAATGACATTATAAACTCAATACAACACCTATGCTCTTGCGAAAGTTCATTCCCTAATTACTCCTTATCTTGCTAATGTGACAACCATTTTTATAACCCTCTTTCTTTTACTTTGTTAGGGACATTGTTCCTACTTGAGGCAATTCTTATCACTAGGACTATAGCCTTTTCTCTAATAAAGATCCATAATTCATCTCTACTTCTATAATCACTAATCATTCGGGAAAAAAAAACATTTGGACTAAACTTCACCACGACTAACAAAGTTTGTATCTTTGGGAGATTTTTCTTGCATGACCTACATTAAGGTTATGTCGAGGTTCCTAAAATAAGATAATAACCGGGTTATCCTCATTATCTTGTTTGGTCATGATATGATTTTTGATTGATTTCTAGTTCTCATATCATATGCAAAAGTAAGTAATTAATCTATGTGATCACCAAGTGCTATGGTTTCTCTATTTTATTTGTTATAGCATACAAGATGAGCAGATCCAAGAGACCACCATAAACTTCACGCCTTTGATGCCTTACTCAACCTAAAATCAATTATTGCATGAAAATTGAATTTGCACAGAATATTTAGATTTTATTACTCATTTGTTTAGCCCTAGTAGAGCCCGTTGTAGAATTGCATATTACAGCCCCTACTACTAGTTCTACCTTCTCCGTTGGGCCTAACTCTTGCCCAATAGCCTAAAGCCAAGTCAATCCCCATTTGGAATCATAGAAATTTTTTGTTCTTAAAAATCTTACTTTGCAAAGGTTTTTGAATTTTCCCCACATATGGGGGTGACACTATTTAGTAATGTAATGGTATAACTTTTCTTAATAAAACCCGAAAGACCAATCGCTCACTTTGAGAGCAAAATTGAGGGCCATAGGTCGTACCGCCATTAGTCAACTGCACTGAGGATGTTTAAGTGGGTGAGACCTTGAAAGGTCACAATTGAAGTGTGGTCTCTAAAAATTTCAAACCATATTTTTGTTTCACATGTCGCTTTGAACATGAGGTTTTATCGATGCCATAAAAGACATGTCCTTCCTATAGTGCTTGTAGACTTTCAACATTTACATTTAGCTGCTGGAAATCTTAAATACATTGTTTGTCCCTTTTTGGTTGGGCATTGCCTTTAAGGGTCATCCCACTTGTGACGCTCTTCCCTCACACCCTATTGGAAAGACCAAGTATTGTCTCTGGTCACAAGCCCTTTTTGACGAAAGCCTCGCTCTAACTTTGTCATATCTTGGACCGACGATTAGGAAATTCATTCATGCGCATGTGTGTTACATCTTTACTTAGTGATATATTCTTCTTATGTTTGTGTCTAATGTCCCATGTTCCTCCCACCTATCTGAAAGTCAATCCTGCCTATGGAAGATCTTGGATCTTCGTTTAATTTTTTTCCTTTTTAATTTTATTCTTTTCTTCATGATATTATGTTTGTTCCTTTCTTTCGGTCTTTTTATCTAGGGTCCCTTTTCAAAATTGGCAATTCCACATCTTCCAAATCTTTAATCTCTTTTCCTTTTCTTCTCCGCTTTTCAAATAATTCCTTTGCACTTACGAAAGCAAGAACGGACCACCTTGAATATGTAAAAGTTGTAGAAAGGCTCATTTGATCAACAAAACTACTCCTTGAGATGCCTAATCGAGTCCAGCCTACGATTATGTCTGGCAATGATCCTAATCTTAATGTGGATCAACTTTAGCCTAAATGGGGGCAAATTTTGAAACTAAACTAAAGAAGCAACAAGATCTAATGGTTGAACAACAAGAGTTCATTGCAAACTTTATAAAAACTGGAGACAACAATGATTTAAACTAAGTAATTGATGGTTCGAATCCAATTAACGAAAAGTTTAAAATACTTAAACAACCTCTTAGGAGTTCAAATACATTCATGCCATCTACGAGACACTACTCCACTTATTCCGTTCACTAAAAGGTAACTACACCTATGTTTATCTTACCTAAAAGTCTTAAATTCAGAGGCATATGTAACACAGCTTCCTATTTGATAAATTTCTTTAACTTTATGAGCTTAAGAGGACTTGAAGAAGAACTGTTCCCCAAGATTTACCCCTTAGCACTAGGGGAAGCTGTTGAAATCAGCGTCACTCTCTATATCTAAAAAACATCAATGCATGGGAAAACATAAGCAAAGAATTAATATCTTAGTATGCTTATAATGACGAAGTTCCTCTTTCCATTTAAAATCTTAAAGTTGTCAAGTAAGAGGAAAAGGGGATTTTCCCAAGCTATTTGGCCTAATCGACAGCCAGGCAACCTTAGCAGTTAATAGGCTTGAAGAAAAAGAACTTACCTACATGGTCACATAAAACATACGATAAACAATGACCTCAATGTGATGTACATATGTGGCTCACTTTATAATATAAGTTTTGATTTCAATGCACAATTGCCTTAATCTAAAATGGAGATCAGATCATGTTTGAATAATTGTTTGAACCTTCTTTATGTGGATGATAATTAACAACCAACTTGATGAAAAAGATTCACTAGTAATTGACGACCTAAAGCTTCAAAGTTAGAGTTCCGGTACCTTGAACTCTAGTATGAAGGACCTTAACAAGAAATTGAAGCTTCTCAGAGTCATTAAATTAGGATTACTTGAATAAAGCTTAAAATGAATTTTATGCTACTTTGATAATTTACAATATACTAGAATTTGAATATATGTCCATCAAATAAGAATGGTGATTAAATATACAATTCCATGGAGCATAGAACAAATTATGGTACTAAAAATATTCTTCATTTGTATAAAATTTGTCAGTGTGTCTTACTCCTTTTATAGGCATTAATTAACCATAGTGTGAAAAATAATGTTAGTTAAATTAACTTAATTAATCAGTAATCATGGTAATAAATTATTAAGAAATCTTGAGGAAGCAAGATTAATTGTGAAGTTACAATAGCTAGATGCACCTGGCACAACTATGAAAACATATTTAAAATAGCTAGATGCACCTGGGACAAATATAGGTCAACTATGCTAAATATATAAGATGTCAACATGAGAGATTGAAAGAATGGTTTCTACGTAAATTATCAAAAGGGGAATATAACAATTAACACTCCAATTGAAGGCTGAAGAACCACTTTTGTAGCGTATGAGATGCCTAAACAAGACTACGCAACTGTCCAAAACATGGATCGATGTTAAGGTCCTCAAGCATTCTATAATGGTGCCTTTCTCAATGCTTATAAAAAGAGATCTAACTGAAGAAAAAGAGTGTGTAACACACAAGCACAGAGGGCTTAACCCATGTCCTAAGTGTCATTATACTATTAAGTGATTAACTTCAAAATCATAATAATTTTGTATACATAATTGCGAATCAAATGAGTGTATAATGGCTAACACCAGAGCTTGAAAGAATAGTTTCCACCTCATCAAATTGGAATACAACAACTAATAGGTTAATTAAAGTATGAATAATGACCTCTTTAGGCCATATTATGCCAAGACCTAACTAAGCAGTTGTCGAAAAAGTGGACAAATGTTAAGGTCCTTGAACCAGCTCGTAGCCATTAGATAAAAGCATCAAACAAGATATTCTAAAGCATCCAATGACTATATCCTTCACCATTCTCCAATGGTCTTATTCTCAGTACTCATAAAAAGAAACCTAGTCGAAGAAAAAGAGTGCGCAACGCATAAGCATAAAGTGCTCACAACTTATTTCCTTAGCGTTATTGTACTCTTGAGTGATTAACTTTCTAATCATAGTAGTTTGAGGAACCTTATGGGATTAGGGGTGAAAGCACCCTAGTTATCAATGGTTCAGTAGCCTGTGGGAGTGCATGAGGCCATCGCACCTCGAGGCTCCACTAGCTCTTCTTTTGCCTCATGACCTACCCTCATTCGAGGGGTGCATCACATCCGCTTTCTGATAGTGATGGTTCCATGGTAAAATGTGGTAAGATGGAATGGTATTTTTAATTTTATAAAGTCGGCAGCATGTAGGATTTGTTTTTATAGAAGAAGAAAAGTTTAATTTAAATCTATAATTCCACCGAAAATACCAACTCCTTCTTTCAACCAAATGCTTTAAACTAAATGGATAATAAAAGGACATAGGATTTGATTATAAAGAAGAAGAAAGATTTTTCTATTGAGTTATAGTTCTCGAGGTTCTCAAATGGGTACGAACGTGAGAACGAATCGTGGTTGAAGGCACGATCTAAAGAATGGTAGAAATTTCCATTAAACTGACAACCTCAATAGCAGCCTCTACTAAAAAGAATACATTAAAAATTTTATTTTTTCACTCCATGCGAGGAGGTATTTTTGACGATTTGTCTTATTTAGTATGACATCTATCAAGCATGGGATTTTTAGCCGCCCTTTATTGGCAAATTATTTTAGAAAAATTAAAAAATGTAAGAAGCATTACCTTTTGATGGTCACTTTATTATAAACATATTTTTATATTTTTAGAACAAGAATAAGCATTAGGCACATAGCCATGGAGGGTCAAACAAAGGACATGGCAAAGAAGACAAAAATTAAATAAAGAAATAAAATCCATTTTTGTGCACTTGTGGGCAAATTTATATATTTAGGATGGATGTAGAGCGTAGAGAACTATTAAAAGTGAAACTTACACTTGGTTTTTGCTCGTTGCCTGTTTTTACAATTTCTAGTTTCTGGTTCTATTGAGCTCTTACATAGATAGTGCCAAAATTTTATAGTGTGGCCTTTGCATTTTGCAGAGGGTTTGAAACCCATTCTTTTGAGTTGATTATGAGATTAGATCCTATACACCCAACAGTTAGAATCATACCTCCAACTTGTTGTACTTGGAAGATAACCACCACCATATTTCTCCCATCGCCTGGTAGGAACTTGCATGTTCCTTTCCTTGTGAGTTAATGTTTTCTTTTTTGATAATTACTAAATTTTCTTGAAATTGACATGACCTTAGTGCACCTTTTTCCTTTTGTAGAACCAGTAGTTTGCTAAAGGGTATAAGAACCCGAAGGACATTGAGTGCCTTCATGAAATGCTTTCCAAGTGAGTAAAGGCAATGACAATGAGTGCTGGCTTCAACTATTTGATCAAGGTCTATGAGGCTTTGAAGGCAACCGATAGTTGGATTCTTTGGAGTTTGGTAGAGAGGTTTTGGGATATTATCAACACCTTTAACTTTTCACAGAGTGACATGATGATCATCCCAATAAACTTTTTATATGTTAATCAAGGTCCCTTTTTAATCGAAGCCCTTCAGATATGCCCTTCACTTTAGGCTCGTTAGGTAAGGTCACGTAACCTATATGGATCTCTTGCTGAAAGGAGGCCTATCAAATCCAACTCTGTTTAGTACTCCTTGATCAAGGAGATCCTAGAGGCATCCTTGGACAGCATGTCCTATGGGTAGGTCTTTTTCCTTTTTATGGGATAACGCATAGATTACACTATGCCAATAAGAGCAATAGGTGCTACTTATACTAGATGATGAACCTAAAGGATATGGCAGTGGTGGGCATTCTAGAGTTGTGTACCATAACTTTTACTACTCTCCTCAGGTATATGAGGGTATTACAGATGAAATAAGGAGAATTTCCCATGGTGATTTTAGGGGTCTTCGAAAGGTGCTTAAGGTAAGCTTCCCTTACTTGATTTGTTTATAAAATGATGTGTTTCAGCTGACCATTCTAGTTCTTTTTTTTTTCCCCTTGCAACCTTGGTTTTTGGAGCACTTCATTAAAATTACTTCTAGTACTAAAGTCAACAGAGAATGTCTTTCATGATGCAGTAGACTTGGCACATCCGCGCGAGTAAGGGTCCCGCCCTCAAGGACGTCTACAGTTTCAGGGTAGCCTTGAGTGGTCGAACCATTATGGATGTAAGCATATTTGCCTTCATTTTAAAATTTAAGATCCTCGCTTTTGAATCTTTTAAGTGCTCACTTTCTAATTTGCTTTATGTAACAAGGAATCTTTGGGTGGATACTAGAAGTGTCACCTTTTGGGTACGTTTGGTACCTTAGCAAATAGGTGAGGTACCAAATGCTCCGTGAGTCAGCGGAACCATTTAGGCTGAAGGCTCTACATCCATGGACAATTTTCACATCCCCTATTACCCTAGAGTGGATTACTGAGTGCTTACGTAGGAACGTTAAACACAAGATTAAGAACATAAAAGAATAAATTCATGATTTCTTGAAAACTATTTCAAAACTATTGAAGGGATAAGAAAACTTAGATAAACTGCTTAGATTTCAATGTATGCCCTTCAATAGAGAAGGTCTTAGGTATGATCCCAAGAACAAGAGGTAATCATACCGTACCTTTTTTTGCCAAAGAAATACCTCCTTATGATGGTCAGTACAATTCGAGGCACGCTAAAAATATTGTGCAAAAACACCATAATTATTAAAGCATGAGAACGGAATACTAACATAACTATATTTGAGATGGTGGTAGAAAAATTTTGTGAATCCATAGTATCAAAATGATTGTAGTTCTTGAATTGTTCAGGTTTGGATACCTAAGGGTATAAGCCCACTGAATATGGTAATAGATCCTACATCAAGATTTCCTGTCAATGGAAGTAAAAAGGTCTTATATATTTGTTTTATAGGTATGCTTTAAGTCCGACTGATTTATGGCACCTTTATAGTATATGCTCAAGGCATATGACTAGTGATGTTGCAGGGTTCTACAAACATATAGAATCTAACCAATCTAAAGTGACCTTTGGAGATAAGAAGAATGGTAAATTCATTGGAGTTAGAAAAGTTGGCAAAGACCTTGCTAAATCAATCGAGAATGTTTGCCTGGTAGATGGTCCAAAATTTAAATTATATTGTATCTCTCACATGTGAGAGGGGGAAATAAGGTTACTTTTAACTCTCCTCAATGTTATTTTTCTAGCCTGGAAATTGGGGAAAATTGCTTGTTTGGATCCAGAATTAGAAATTTTTAGGCTATTAACCTTAACATGTATTCATGTTGATTGCAAGCATCTTGCTTGTTTTAAAGTTGTTAATAATGATATATGGTTATAACCTAGAACATTAGGTCATGCTGGTATATATTTTCTTAATACATTATCTAAGGATGATGTAACACTCCTATCCCTTAGTATTAAGGATGTTAATGTTTTCTTAAAACATAGAGCGAAACGGACAAAGTTTCGCTTAAAAACAAACCATTTTCTAGGCTTAAAGCCTTATATTAGGTCCCTACAATGAATAAAAGTATAAAAGAACAACAAAGCAACCTCAACGACTACATGACAGAGTCCATAACTCTGTGGGCCACACATCTGAAGTATACCAAATAATAAGGTTCAATAATATAAGAGATATAACTCAATGGACCATTCATCCGAACCACTAGGGTTTATATCCCAAAAATAACTAACCCCAACTAAAACAAACGACCTAGTATTCAAATGGATGGCCCATAAGGCCATTCAGAGTGACTGCTATTCAATATGCAATGCATGAAGCAAAGTATTTTATTTACATGTATTTGGAAATATGGAAATACATCATATTACATCATTAACCTAACAAAGCTACGTATACATGTACACATAATCTTTCTTCAAAGGAAGGGGGAAGACTCCAACTTGGCATACATAAATCAACTTCTACCTGTCACATCAAAAACTTAAAAAAAGGGGAAATAAAGAAGGGATGAGCTACCACATTATTAGTGAGTGATCCTCATTCCCAATGAAAATAAAATAGCTGCTCATAGTACCTTTAAGTAACAATCACACGCGTTTGATATATAACATCATATAATAATCACATAAGGTCTCCCATATTCGTTATTACTTCGATCGCATCCAAAATCCAAAGATATCCCTAATCTCCTTCTATTTCATGCACAAGAGCAATCAACTGCCTAAACCATGTCTCTTATATTTAGTAGCGACAAGCACTTACTTAACATCACATGGCAAGCATACCAGACTCAAAAATAAGCTACTCATGCGCGAATTTAGGTATAGAGAGTGGTAGGGTACTTAATTCACACGTAAACACCTATCATCAAGGAGTTCAATTAAAATCACCAAGTGAGATTTGTTTTCATGACAGATTGGATTTAACACATAAAGGCAAGAACCACTACTTAAACCGAAAGAAACATTTAAAAAATAGTAGCTATTCACTAGAAAATCATTTGGACTCATTAAAAAGCTCTTTTCAAGAGCACATGCACATTTTCAAATCTTTGCACTACTTGAATGAGGAGTTCTCATCACATAACAGGTATGAAAACATTTTGAGGGGCATCAGATTCTCATATTCGTGCTCATAGGGGAGATGTACGCTCGCCCTTTACATTATCCTTAAAGATTCTTATAATTAATAAACCATTAACATCGTCAGGGTCATCTAGGTTCTGCTCCTCAAACATTTCTCCAAGCACTTAGCATGATTCTCCTAGCCTAAAACATTTCAGATGTATTTGCATTTCAGCGCATTTTGTCTCAAAACTCTCATTGCATAATGATAATGGCATTTTTAATCTCATGAAGGCTAAAATGCCTTAATAAGGTCATTTAACTTTTGAAAAGCAAACAACCATTCATCTTGCAAAAACATGCTTCTAAATGAGTTAATAACCATATACGCATTCATTTTTTAAAGGATATGTCATTAAAACTGGTCTTAAAATTGCTTACATGCCTAAAACTTATTCATGGCCAGTTTCACTTAAAAGCATCCTTACCAAATGAGTGGTCTACGCTCATTACTAACAACATAACTCAACATGCTTGCCATATCAAAGTATTTTGCATACATACTTATTAACACAGGCATTCAAGAATAATTCAAGCATATTCGTTCATGATTCGCATTGTTTCTAACCCGATGACCCATTTAAGCAACTTCGATATGCAATTAAAGGGTTATTAAATATTCAAGTCACTTGTTTAGTAATTAGGATGCTGTTCTGGCTAGGGTAATGAACGAACTACTCTTAACCAAATACTTGAAGAATTTAATTATTCGAAAGCATTAATGCAAGAATGGTAGTGTATGCTTAAAGTGAATCAAGTGAGCTTCAATCAAAATGACTCCTAGTTCACAAATTATTCAATAAGAGACCTTTAAACAAAACAAGCAATCTAAAACAGCTAAGATTGCAGGGCTTTGGCATAGAATCCAACCACGACTTGCACATATAGTAAACGCTTGAATCAAAGGCTAGTAAAACCATGACTCAATGAAGCAGCATGCTACAATTATATTCAGGCAAATAACAAGTAGTACATGACATCAAAACACAAAATCACATTTCTAAATTCACGAATTGTGATAAACCCCGAATTCCCTCCTCACAAGACCCTCCACAACAACCCTCAAAATAATCTCTATTTCAACCCAAACAATTCACCTACTTCCCATGTATTCTCAATTCATCAGAATTCCCTTCTAGCTGCAGATTCAAATTCCACAATTAACCATTAAGTATTTTATAAATTATTAATAGTTTAAGGAATCAAGAATCACCCACCTTGACTTCACGCTAATGGACCAAACTCTTGGGCCAATTTGGTTGATTGAAGCTGAATTTCGGGTCCCCTAATCTCCTCCTCGTTGTGGCCCAACCCTCGCTACTACTAGGGTTTCCATACCCTTTCCTCCTGCTCTCCCAACCTTTAAGTCAAGCCGCTTGCAATAGTGGTGGTGGTGGTAGTGGCTGAGGGCTTTTAGAACCCTAACCCTTGGACCATTCGTTCTCACTTGATTTCTCTTTCTCTCTCTTCACCTGTGACAAATGAACAGCTAGTAGTGTCGTCACCTCTGCCATGCCCACCATGAGACACCTTACCTCCAATCTCTAGCATCACTGACGCCTGGTCAGACCCCTGTTTCTGTCTCTCAATTCTCTCAATGTATCTCTCTCTTTCTCTTTCCCATCTCGGGGTTGCCAAGGCCATCGTGGAAAGGAGGCGGTGGTCGACCCATGCCGGCATCGTCACCACGGCCCCCCTCTCTCCTTGTTCCCCTCTTTGGTCTGGCAAGAGTTGGGGGTCATAGGGCTATGGGGTAGCAAAACCCCTCCCCCTGCTCTCTGTTTCCCAAAGAAGGAAGAGGGCTTCAGCCCCCTTTTGTTTTCTTTTTCTTTTCTTTTTTTATTTTGGTTGTTTTAGTTGTTTACCCTTATTTAATAAACTAGGTTCGATCCTAAATCATCTAGTTTCTTTTAATCTCGACCCTAAATTTCCTTGCACAATTTGATGATTTTGCGTTATTACATCTCGACCTAATATTATAGAACTCATAAATTTTCACGTAATTACGTAACAAATTTGGAAAATCCATAAAATTACTTCATATACATGTTACGCATAATTAGTGTGCAAACATTTAATCTAACATGATCGATTAAAGAGAACAAGATTAATGAAAACGTTAACTCCAATAGTCAGCCTCGGATTAAGAATCCGACTGTTACAGATGATCTCAAAAAAGGCCTTCCTAAGCATATATTCGATAAAGTTCAAGTTTTCATCGCATGCATGAAACGAAAACAAGTTAGAGCTTTATCCAGGCCTTTAAAACTCTAAGGGCCCTTGAATTATTGCATATGGATTTTTTTGGTCCTATTAGAATGAAAATTCTTAGTGTTAATAAATCTTTTGTGTAATAGTTGATGATTATTCTAGATTTACCTTGGTGTTCTTCTTGAAAAATAATACAAATACTTTAAAAGCATTTGCCAAGTTTTGAAGACAGATACAAAACAGTCATGAGCCGCCCACGTTGGCAATAAGAGAGAATTTTATTGACTTCTATGATTAGCATAGAAGATCACTCAACTTCTCTACAACAAGGGCTCTATAACAGAATAGGGTAATTGAAAGGAAGAATAGAACCTTGGAAGCATAACTAGAACAATGCTATATAAGAATGACCTTCTAAAATGTTGGTGGACTGAAGCCATAAACACTGCTAACTATGTTCTCAATATATATCTAATTAGACCCATCTTAAAGAAAACCCCTTATGAGCTGCACAAATGCAAAAAGTCCTGAGGTCTCCTATTTGGGAGCATTTGGTTACAATTCCTTCATCCACAATAATTAGAAAGATGGCATTAGAATGTTTGATGGAAGGAGTGACGAAAGTATTTTTGTTGGATACTCTCAACTGATCAAACCATATAGAGTGTATAATACGGGCAACAAAGTGATCAAAGAAAGCAACCATGTAGTGTATGATGGAAATAATGATGGAAGTGTTAGCTCAACATCCTTCAATCATATGGTGTATGATCGAAACACTAATGGAAGTTTTAGCTTAACATCCTCAGTGATTTGAAGCTGAATAGATCTGAATATGATGGTGGAGAGATAACTGATTCCGATAAAGATACTACTGCTAGTCTATCTTAGGGCACCTTAGATCAACCTGAATACTCTATTAGGCAACCAAAAAAGGGATCATTGAAAACATAAAAGACTGACAAGAAGCAGGGTAAGAAACTAGCAATAATCTGAATCTAAGAGAGCCTAGAAGAGCTTAGATGTTCCATAGACACCATTCTTCATACAATGTCATTTCATATGTTAACACAAAAATAAATACTCAATCTTCCAATAGAAATGCATGTGAAATCCTACATTTGTTTCTCTCATAGAACCCAAATTCCCTCTTAAAGCTTTTGTAGACCTTGATTGGGTGTTAATTCTATAGAACTCAACCACTTTGTTAGAAACAAATTTTGGTCATTCATTAGTCGACCTAAGACTCATCTAGTGATTTGAAAACAAATTATATTTAGAAAAGAAGGTAGATTAGTCTAGAAATATGGTGAAGAACAAAGCTAGACATGTGGCTAGGGTTTATAACCAAGAAGAAGAGGTTGAGTACAATGAGACCTTTACCCCCAACTCATAGACTACAAGATATTAGAACATTGCTCGTATTTGCATCTTTTATGTGTACCACGTTATATCAAATTGATGAAAAATGTGCATTTTTAAATGGTTATCTGTAAGACGAGGTGCATGTTAGATAAAATGTTAGATAACCGTCTATTTTTTAAAATTCAGACTCTTTTGATAATTTTTTTAGGCTGTGTAATGCCTCATATACATTGACACACTAGGGTATGAAATGAGAGGCATAGTGAATTCCTACGTGAAAATGATTTTAAAAGAGGACAAATTGACAAGACCTTGTTCACTGTAACAAAAGGAGATCATTTTCTAGTTGTAGAAATACATGTTGAAGATATACTATTTAGTACCATTAATGTATCCTTGCTCGAAGGATTTTCAAATTTTACGAGCAAGGACTTTGAAGCAAGTATGATAGGAGAATTGAGTTTCTTCCTTCAATTAGGAATCAAGCGATACTAAGATCGCATCTTCATCGACCAAGGGAGGTATGTCAAGCAACTTCTGAAGAAGTATAACCTCGATAGCTTAACGCATGATAAGACATTGATGTTCCTAAAAATTCAACTCAACATGGATACAACTGGAAGGTCAATCCCTGAAAAGGTATACAAAAGTATCATTGGATGATATTTTATACTGAAGCGCATGTAAGCCTAACATAGTACATAGTGTTTGCATATGTGTAAGATTCAAATTTACCCAAAAGGAATCTCACCATAATGCTATGAAAAGAAAATTTAAATATCATCCCAAAACTAAGAACGACATTAGTATGTGCTATCCAAGGTGTGATTACCTTAAAGGTGTGGGATACTCTTATACTAACTATGCAGGTTGCATGGTTGATAGAAAGAATACCTCCCATGTTCATATCAATTACTTGGATAGCCCCTATTCTCACAGCAATTGAAAGAGGTAAAATATAATAGCTGTATCCACCATTGAGGCATAAAATATCGCTCTTAGAGCTTGTTATACTCAGATTTACGGATAAGCCTACAAGTTAGGGACCTTGGACTAAACAATAGCAAAGTTCCCATCATATATGACAACCAAAGTGCTTTTGACATCATTGAAAATGTTATGCCACACTTAAGAACCAAATAAAATGAAGTAACGCATCATTTCATTAAAGATCATGCCTAGAAGGATGATATCTTTGTAGAGCTTGTACCAACGAATATGCAATTGGATGATATCTTTGTGAATCCTCTTGGTAAAGATCAATTTTATTTCATCTACTTGAGATTTAACAATTGAACAGTTTAAAGATGAAGGGAGAAACCATTTTCAGATTTTGCTTGAAAGAAATATGCATGACACAAAACATTGGATTTAGATTTTCTAGTTAAAACTAAATTTAGCTTTCTTATGTATTAGAGTGAATGAACTCTAAAAGCTTATTTGACATGTGACCCAAATTTTACTAGATTATGGTGATGTTTATCTTATGCCAATCTAAATTTAAAAAAAAAAGTCCTAAAGGTTATGAGGTCTATACTATCAGTGTCAAGAAAATCAAATTCACGTCAACCCCAATACATTAGACCAGATCCTTCCCCCTAACGGAGACCTAACTAAAGCTTATTACAAGCTTCTCACTTACTACAAAGACCTATCTTGAGTCTTGTTCATGCTTTCATGTGAATAATGACAACAAGAACGAAGTCTCTTATCCATGTTTATATTTTTAACCAAGGGCTCTAAACTATGTCCTTGTTAGGACTATCTACATAATAAGAAACACCACGAAGACCCTTTAATATAAGGCCTTTAAAAGATTCACCACATTATGTATGACCACAATGAGAACTTCCTAAAAGCTGTTCGTAACTACTTTAAAACGGTGAAATGGGCATCAAGGAATGCTGATCTTCTTTGTGTGACCCTTCTGACCAAAGTCATCAAATACTTTGATATTCCTCATAAGAATGGAAAATGCATTGAGTATGATGATGTGGTCATTGATCAGGACAAGCTTGAGTCCTTAAAATACAAGTCTATGAGGAAGAGTCACCAAGCTAGAGTAACATGCACAAATCGTAACAGTCCTACCCCTCATGTTGGGGACATTGATGTTTCTCTTAAATTCTGGGTTGAACTAGATTGAGTTTCACCTAAAACCTGACTATTTGCTAAGCGTAAAGCCCTACATTAGGTCGTTGCAGTGATAAAACATGCAAGACGTATCCATGAGGCCGATGGCTACACATTGGAGACCATAACTCTACGGGCCACACGCCCGAAGTACACCAAGTACGAAGCTCAGTAAAAGAAAGAAATAAAAAGATACAGCTCAATGGATCACACTTATGGACCACTAAGGCTTACATCCCAAACATAAACAACTCCAGCTAAAAAGATAGCTGACTAATCAGATGGTTGGCTCACACGGCCATACAAAGTGACTATTATTTAATGTGCGATACATTTAACTTACATAAGCCTAGGAGCTTATGACTACATTACACTACAACATTTGGCTCATAATCCACGTATACAACTCCTATCCGAGGCATTCAAATTGGCTTAAATGAATCAACTTCTACTTATCACATCAAAAATTTAGGAAAAGGGGAAATCGATAGGGGATGAGTTACCATACGCTCAGTAAACGAATCTCAAACCCAAAAAAGCAGAATAGTTGCACATAATACATTTAATTAGCAATCGCACACAATTTTATGTTTGATATCATATAATATGCATATAAGGCTGCTCATATTAATCAATACTTATGTAATCCCCAGGATTTAAATAGTATCTCTTTCCTTGTTCCATTCCATACACAAGAATTATCAACCTGCATGACCTATGACACTTGCAGTTAATCACATATACCACATCTATTTTATATCACATAATAGACAGAAATGACTCAATAGCACGTTGCCTCAAGATACAATCCAGACATTGAGGACAATATGGGCTTTAGTTCACACATAAACACTTAACATCAATGAGTTAAGTTGAAGTTACCCACTGGGTTCTTTTAGCGAGAAAAAGGGACTAACATATGAAAGGCAAGGACCACCACTTAAATCAAGGTAATCATTTATAACACAATCATTTTTAAGGAAGAAGTTCATTTGGATTTCAATAAAAGCTTCTGTTAAGAGTAGATTTTACTAGCATAGTCCTCGAATGACTAGCTTCCATCATATAACAAGTATGAAATCATTTCAGGGGCTATCTGATTCTCATATTTGTGCCCCTTTATTTAATAGTGTCACTCATATTTTATAGTAATGCCTAGGGCCTTTCATATTCAATTGACATTTATCTTCGTTAGGATCTTCTAGGGTTGCCATTTTTGGGTCTACTCTTTAGGAATTAGGGTTACTGTATATCAGGTTTGGTCCCTAAAATTGTCTTCTACCCTTGTCAAGGTCCTCCAGGTTTCCCACTTCTGGGTCTGCTCCCTATGAATTAGGGTTATTGCTCACCGGATCTACACCCTAAACTTTTGTTTTACCCTTGTCAGGGTCGTCTAAGCTTCCCTCTTCTAAGTTTGCTCCCTAGGATTTCATTAGAACTATCTTCCTAGCCTAAAACATTTCTGGTGTATCTCACTTTAAACACATTCTGCATAGAATTTCCCATTGTATCACGACAATGCCATTTCCATTTAAAAGAAGGCCAAAATGCAATAGTAAACTCAATCAACTTATAACAATCATATAAGCACTCATTTTCAAAGCTAGTAGTGTGCAACTTACTCATAATTCTTTTCACTTAAAAGTACTTTTATCAAACAAATGGTTTGACAATTTTGACCACCAAACTCAGGGAACTTGTCATAGCAAAACAATTCTCATACACACTTAGCAACGCACGCCTTAAGCACATTGCAAATATATTTATTCGTAATTCACCTTGCTCTCCAATTCAGTAATTCATGTAAGCAGTTTTGGAAAAAAGTTAAGAGATTATTAGACATTCACGTTACT